>OZ019975.1:23415173-23965173 GCA_963970395.1 Ephialtes manifestator | reverse complement strand
CAGAGTAATCTTTCATCGATGACGAATCTGGCGGCCGCAGGTTTTGGTAACATAGCGACGAGTTTGCCAAACAGCGGAACTAACAGCGCGTCGACTGTGAGCACCGCAAGCTCCGGAAGCGCTTCTGGCGCAGGAAACCTCGGAAATCTTAGCTCCATCGGAAATTTAGGAAGTTTAACGGTTCAGCAGTTATTGAATTTGAGCAATTCCACAGCCTCAACATCGCGTCCTTCGCCCATGTACCATCAGTCGAGCGCTAAAACGACAACAACAACTTCCACGACCAAAGAAGTGCCAAGCATATCAATAACTCCGGTAGGCTCGAATTTGCAACAACAGCAGCACAAAACAAAAGCCCCGAAGCACTCTTCGTCGCACAATGAGCCTATGCCGGCGCATTTGTCAAAATCGATGCCAATATCTCAAGCTACAGTTAAACCCGTCGTTCATCCATCAGCGTCTCAGGTTTCCTTGCTAAAACCCTCGGTTATTCAACAGACTAAGACCGCACCTCCGAAACAAATGTCAGCGCCGCAAATTCGAGTATCCAAGTCGCTTACGGAGCCTCAACCAGCTCATAATTCATCGCAGATCTCGCACCCGGCAATTAATAGCGGAAATTCCGGAGCAAATGCAGGAAGCGTACCGCAGGCGGCACACACAGCCCTTCAAAGCCCTCTTAGTATTTCGATGGGAATGCCGCCATCCCGAGGAGGAGGTACTTCGCTGCAGCATAAACTCCTGTCGAAGAAAATGGCGCAGCAGTCGCTTCCTCCACCCAAGACGCAGAGCACTTCTTCAACAAAAAAACACAAACAGCCTAAAAACAGCGTTCCGCAATTGCCGAATACCTTGCAAAGTCTGTTGAATACCATGTCTGGGCCTTTGGGTCCTGCACCCTTTATTCCGCCGGAATTGAGCGGAATTTCTGTCAGTCCTGTTGGACAATCGGTACAGAAACCTCCACCACCGCCCAAACATCCACCTTTCCGTAAAGTCGGGAATAAAATGAAATCCACGACTATGGATATACAAGGAGCGATACAGAATTCTATGCCAGCGGCTAATTCCGCAGAAACTCTGTCTATGCTCTCGCAGCTTCAGCAACACTCGCATTTGGAGATAATACCGCAACAGAAAAGTCACACGAAGCCCAGTCAAGCCGATTATGCGAAAAATTTGCCGCTATCGCTGAGCGTGGTGCCGCCGCAAAAACTTCCGGAAACTATCAGGCCGACGAGCACAGACTGTATGTCCGTTTACGAGCTGCCAAGGAATAAACCGAACAATAATCCACCGAAGAAAGCTGAGAATAAACACGCGAAAGAGAGCGTAGAGATAATCACTCTGGACGACTGAGGTTGGCCGAAGGATCGCAAAGTTTCGTAGAAAAAAATTGATATTGATACGGCGGTCGATTAATGTATCTTTGGCGCTATTTATTCTCCTGGTTTTTGCAGTTATTCTTCGTTTTCGAAATTAAAGAAAACCTGGAATCATAGTGTGTGCGGTTATTTTTTTTTTTAAATATTTTTTGCACCATTAATGCGTTAATCTTCCCCGAAAGAGCTCGTGTTGAGGGCTCTGTGCTCAAGATTCCTGCAACAGTTTTGAGCAGGACAATTTGTGATAAAAATGAAACCTTGCAGTTTTAGCGTTTAATGTGTAACATATGGATACGTATATTCTGCAGACGCGCGGGAGTGTGTAACGGAGTTACATAGCAACGACTGAATCCATTATCGTATATAATTTATTTAGTTTAGTCATTTTTCACGTAAATCAATAAACGATACTATTTAATAAAACAGATTCTTTATTACGGTAATACTTCATTGCTACATCTTTACGCGAAAGCATCTAGTAATATGTGCTTGAAGCCTTCGATATCGAAAGCTTCTAAAATCTCGACGTTTGGTCGTTTACCCGTTGTGTTGCTGTAATCGACGAGAACTGAACCCTGGGCAGCACCGTCGGAGACTGGCGTCACGTTTGTCACTATAGTACTCGTAACTAATTCTGGCCACAGGATTAACGCTGTCGTCATTACATCTGCTGCGCTCCATATAGGATTATTGATACTCTTGCGTTCGGCTCGATTCAAAAACTTCATTCTCCTGGAGTCTATAGCTCCGAGAACGTCGGTGCGCCATTCCTGTCGATAGAAATTATGTTGTAAGTACAAAGCATATTTCAGCTACTTAAGGATGTAGGACCGCGATGGGGTGCTCAACTTCCTGAAAAGTGAGAATTCAGAGAGAAATTCGAACACTTCTCGATGGAATAAAAATCTGAAAAAAATCAGGCATACAACAGGTGCGGAAAAGATTAATTTTGCATATTAATAATTGCAAAATGTTATTAACAAATAGGTGAAAAAAAAAAATTGTTCAACAAATTATCCGTCAACCTAACTTTTTTTTCGAATGAAAATGATCCGTTAATTTTTCTGAATACGTATGAATTTTTTCATAATTTTTTCTAATCATCGAAATTTCGTTTCTTTGGAATTCATTTTTTTTTAATGCATGTTAAGTCGCGAATTTTTCATATGTGCTTGTCACAAAATCACCCATTACACCCAAGAAGTTTCGAAACGATTTATGAAATAGATTCGCGAATACAGCTCATACAAGAAAAAAAACCGCAATTTTCAAACATTAGACAAAATTCTGAAAAAATTCATACGTATTCAGGAAATTTAAAGAATCATATTCATTCGAAAAAAAAGTTAGGTTGACGGATAATTTGTTGAACCATTTTTTTTTTCACCGATTTGTTAATAACATTTTGCAATTATTAATATGCAAAATTAATCTTTTCCGCACCTTTTGTGTACTTGATTTTTTTCAGATTTTTATTCCATCGAGAAGTATTCGAATTTCTCTGAATTCTCACTTTTCAGGAAGCTGAGCCCGTCGCGCTCCTACATCCTTAAATGCAGCAATGGACACCATTTGAAGAAAATACTTAAACAAGAGATTTTGAATATTCAAAAAATCGGTGCTTGCGCATAATGTTTAGCGTGCTAATTTGTTTCACAAAGGGACTACTCTCGAACAAAGTTTAGGATTTAATATGGCGTAAAGTGGTTAAACGGTAGACATTTCATAGCATTTTAATAAAAAAACAACCTAACATTTGCCATACCAAAAAAATTACTGAACTACTAAACAACTATTTAAAAAATTTATGATTTTTAGATAATATGTGAATATTCCGACTGTACCGTTGGAATTGAAGCGGAAAGAGCTGTTTCCCATGGAAATAAAACAGCCGGAAGACCTCTCGTACTGTTTAAAACGATAAAGTTGCTTAGTGGATCGTGCTCAAAATTAGCCTCCACGTTCGGAGCGACATTGCCAATTCCATGAACGCTGGAGCCCATTATATAAAATCGCTCGATGTTGTTCACAAAGTTGGGATCTAAAGTGATGGCGACTGCGACGTTGGTCAGTGGACCAAGGGCCATAATGCTTACACTTCCTGAAAAATGCGTTTATCAGAGCCTAACCGAAATAAAATTACAGTCTTTCAATAGATTTTATATCGAGGATTTTTTAACGTTTTTCAAAAACCTCCCCAGTGGTACAGAGGACGATTTTATGGCGACTAAGATCCGCGGGTTCAAAATGGAAATGACAGTATTCAAAAGAATACTGTCAGTATTGTGAAATGACAGTATTCAAAAGAATACTGTCATTACGGATTTTCAAAAAGTTAATTTTTTATCGTATGCGATTATTCTCGGTCAATATTTTTAATGATGAAATTTTTGCGAAGCACATCTCGAGTCTGAGACAGTGATCGCTAGGTTTAAAGCGCGCGAAGGAAACGGAAACCCAATTCAAATGTCAGTAAACGCGAATCTTTTGTTTTTACTGTTTTGCATTTAGGAAAACAGCGTCGTTTTTATAGAATTAAGGTTCATGGAAAAATTCAAGAAACTATAAAATGTAAATTTCTGTATACATTTTGTACAAAAATTGCACAATCAAATACGGGCTATTGTTCTACTTGCGTGCTAAATTCCAGCTTTATCGGTTGAACGGCTCTTAAGGCGAGGCGAAATCTACTCAGTAGGTAACAAAAATTGCAAACAATAGTACATATGGAAAAACCGTAGACATTTTCAGAAAAAGAAAATGTCACCGGAAGGGCAATTTAATTTTTCGTCCGGTGACATATTCCTTTTTTCCAAAATAACAATAACCTCCGAATGGCGGTGTCCGAAAAAATGCAGCTATCTCTCTCGGACTCATATGCCACGTGGTACATGTTTCACCTCCCCTTAAGTTATAGATGATTGAAATTTCGAAATACTGCACACACACACACACACACACACACATATACGGAAATTTTTTCTAAACTACTTTTCTCGACGTTTTGGACTATTCTGACATGGGTGTCCTGACGTGAAAATCTCGGAAAAATACAAATTTCATGAAAACAAAGCTTCCTCCATGAAGAAGATAAAGGCTGCAAACTAGAACTTTGCGAATTGCTTCCCCATTATTATTGGATTTTTACAAATCTACCTCTATGAGGAAGCATGTTAATCTATTTTGGCTTCCTCATAGAGGAAGCTTGTAAAAATCCAATAATAATGAGGAAGTAATTTGCAAAGTTCTACTATGCAGCCTTGTTTTAAAAAATTTTTAATTAGCTTTGAACCCCTTGACAGATTCTTACCAGATTCGAACTGATGCTTAGTTTATCCACACTCTACTTGTGGACCAAATTTGAGCCCGATATCTTAAAAATTGCAGGAGTTAGAGCACGAACAATAAATTCAAAATGCCATAAATTTTAAACCCCTTAATGGATTGATGTCAAATTCACTCCCAAACTTTATTTAATAATAGTCCACTTGTGGACCAAATTTGAGCCCGATATCTTAAAAATTTCGAAAGTTACAGCACGAACCAAAAATAGCAAAAAATTAAAAAATGCCATATATTGTGAACCCCTTAACGGATTGACACCAAATTTAATCCCAAACACTATTTGATAACAGTCGACTTCTGGTCCAAGTTTGAGCCGGATATCATAAAAATTGCGGGAGTTAGAGCCCGAGCTGACATTCTCCAAAAAATTCAAAATGCCATAAATTTTGAACACCTTGATGGATTAACTCCAAATTCAATCCTATGCCTTGTTTAACGACAGTTTACTCGTGGTTCAAATTTGAGCCCGATATCTTAAAAATTACGACATCTATCGTGCTAACAAAAAATTGTGCACATACGCACACACACACACACACACACACACACACACACACACACACACACACACACACACACACACACGTACAGACATTTTTTCTAAAACACTTTTCTTGACGTGCTAGACCATTCTGAGTGTCCTGACATGAAAATCTCGAAAAAAAAAAATTTTCACGAAAACAAAGCTTCCTCTATGAGGAAGCAAAAAGATCGTGAACATATGTTGCCGTGTATTATTAGGGGGACTGTCATCCCTATTCTAGAGCTGTTCATTCTGAGTCTCTACAAAATACTCCCTGTGCTATTAGGGGTACTATCGGAAGCCTCCATTAAATCCTCTACATAAAATTTATCGCGGGATTACAATTTTATTCCCTGTCCTCCATCAATCATCACTCTTCGACATCGCTAAATACCTGCATGTTGGCGTGCTAATTCCGTCAACGCGATGCTAGCGTGTTTGGACCGATCGATTTCACCGAGAATTTTTTCTTCAAAATTAAAATCGCCCATTCCATCCTCGCCGAACCAATTTGTGCTTGTGTAATCGTGCAACAGGGATCTGTGTGTACCGATATACACCGGAATCTGCAATTTGTAATAAACTTGTTTTAATTCTTTATCGAACAATCGAAGATAAGAATTTAACTACTCACGTCATCCCTATTTGCAATTGTCAAGATCTTGAGGACATTCGACGCTACATTTGTCACGTTCGTGTTTCCATACGTGCAAGTGATTGCGATTACTTCGAAGCCTTGAATCTGTTCCTCAGCCCAAAGCGCTAGAAGAATTGCGCCTGCATCGTCGGCTCCGGCATCCGTGTCTATTATGAGCTTTCCGGGCCTTTTTAAAAATGCACTGGCAGAGGGATGATTTTTATTGTGATAAAGACAGAAATAAATCAAACTGTAATAAAATTTGTCCCAAAAAGACAGTTTAATAGACGTTGTTTAACATTTACTTTCTATGGTTCTCGAGTCTCTAATTCATGCTTATAATTATTTAAATTGAAGAAGTATGATGCTTTTCTCACTTGGCAGATGCAACGATCACGCAGAATCCAATCAGCAGGCCTAATTTCGTATATTTCTTCATGGTAACTCGTCACTTCTGCCCAACCTTGATGCTGTCGAATGAATCAAATGATCACGATTGTTTCAACGATAGTTATATAATTGGGTGAGATGTCTACCATCTTTTAACTTAGCACCAATTAAGAGTCCTCCTTCTTTCAATTCTTTTTAAACGAGCTCACGCGGGTAATACGATGGTCGAATTAGTTGCAATGCTAGGCAAGAGTAAAATATAAACTGATACAGGAAGAGCATTCCGATTTGTTCTTTTATAATTCAATTTTTGAGCAAGTCGCATTATGCATTTTGAGAAATATTTAATTCAAATAGAATAATCAAAATGACGAACGAACAACTTTTAAAAAATTGTTACCCCTGTAATCAATAAACATCGAAAAATATTCTTTCAAATGCTTTTTATCAGCACGTTTGTTATTTTCAAAGAGGCGGAACTTCCTAGTTTTTTCATGTTTTGCTGAAAATTAATGTGCATTCTCTATTCATCATTGTCAAAAATTAGTCATGAGTTTTTCGACATATTTGGTAAATCCAACCAACTTAATATTCATATTCTTGGTTTAGACTATGTGTTATGATTTTCAACATATAAAACAAAATTCAGGAAAAAAGATGCACGTTATTTCCTCCGTAATTTATTAGAGCATCTACAACGTCCCAATCTCCTGTAAATGGAACCCTTCTAAATACATTTTTTATATGTATAAAAATCTTGATATGTTTCAGATAGGGATGATACATGACGACGATTTCAACGAATACTTCGAAGGTTCAATTCTTGAAAGTTATTGGATTTTATGGAAGCTACTGATTAACAGAAATTATAAATATGTCTTGATGACAAAAATATATTCCATTCTATTAAAAATAACTGCATCAAGCTTGCATATACAAACAATCTAAAATAATAATACAATTCCTACAGGATAGAAATATATTTAGAACTAACCATTGCCATAGAATAGTTTGAATTTTTTTTTCTATTCTAAACACCAAAATCATATAGGAAACTCAACTGCATTGCATATCAATAATAATCTCTTTCGTTACATAAGTATTATTTAACTTACCTGAACTCGAGAAGTACTTTACACAATGCTGACTGTGCTGGCATTGCCAAACATAGAGCAGTCCGTGAAGCAAAGATCTTCAACGCAAAGTGGAAATGATCTCAACAAAATTAATAGAAAAACAGGCAAAGTCGTAAAGTGTTTTGAAGTAAATTCTTCAAGCCCACAGCAGACCGAGATAAGAATGTATAATGCAGCTGTCAATATTGATCACAGAAGAGTACAGTAGTACGGTATGCCTAACTACACGTCGCCTTGGAGACGGAAATCGTATGTAAAATATTCCATTTGAAAAAATTACCGACCAGATAGACCAGATAACTTAAAGTCTTCTCATAAATATAAATGTAAAGCAACTCAAAAGCGGAATGATCTTCTTAAATAGACTGCGCTCAGAACTTTAAATCACATATAGAGTAATACTTTGTATTATAAGCATTTTAGTGCTGAGAGAGAGAAATGTGATATCTCTTCAGCAGGTTTATGACTAAAGCATGCAGTATTCTCTCTATCAGTGAAAACTTTTTTATAAGGGTATTTACATATTTACCAAACTTTTTATAACAAAATGAGATTAATGAATATCCATCTAGACAATCGGTGCGGTGGTCTAGTGGTTAGTGTACTGGCCTCTAGTCTAGAGCATCGGTAAATCGCGGGTTCGAATACCGGTTTCGTCGATTTTCGTCGAAAATATAAATACAGGCGCGATGAAGCTCTAGATGTATATACATGGGACCCACATAGGTATTTCTACCTGTGGGGGTCACATGTATACAGCTGTAGTCCGTGTTTACATTCTCGCTTTCAGTGGCTTCCTCATAGAGAAAGCTTTAAGGAGGGTGGATACCGTCTTTCTGGCGGGGAGGTGAGCGGTTTGCCGGGGAGGTAGTGTGCGAGAGAGAAGTCCGTGACACGCGTTCACTGGAGTACATTGTTGTACTATTCCAGCAGTTTTGTTTTTACGTTTTCTCGGCAACCAAGCAGACGAATCATTTCGGTCTTCGTAAAATTTCTTTTCGAAAATACAAGGAATGATTTGGTTCTATTATCAACAATTGTTTATCATTTTTATTATACTTTCGAGCATAACGTTGAAGGTGCGCATAGTTTTCGCTATGTTGCCCATGCATAAGAGTGTAATTTCAGTAATTAATTTCTCGATAACCATCTAGACGATTAACATGAAATTTGGCATGGAGATGTAATTTTTATCTACGAATATCCTCCAAAAATTTGAGAGCATGTTTATCATTTTGAGTTGGGTATCCACCCTCCTTAAGAAAGGTGCAAAATAATGAAGCAATATGCAGAGCCCGAACTTACAACTGTTTTTTAAAACAACAAGTTCAAGTAACTCTATATTCAATATCATTTTAACGCCTCGGTTGTTTATCTTACAAAATTTGGTACCAATTATCCTTGTGCATTCCCTAACACTCACGAGAACGGTCATAATAACAGGGAAAATGACACAGTCGTTTTTGTACACTTTAATAACGGCGCGTTTTGCCAAAATAACAAAAAAAAATGACGGTGACCATGAGAGAAGTCATGGTCACCGTCATTTTTTTACTGTTACACCGTTATTATGACCAAAATCGCACCGTTATTAAGGTGTACAAAAACGACTGTCATTTTTTCCGTCATTATGGCCGTTATATCACCGTTATCGTGAGTGCTAGGGTTATTACGTGCATGTGTGTAAAGTTACAATCCGTTTTATAATATCCCATGTGCGGTTTTAGAGCTGGGCGGACGGTGGCGCGACGACGATCACTTTGTGGAGATATGGTTGTCTCTCACAATAAAGATTAAAAGGCCAGGAATTCACTCTAAACTATATTTATTAGGAATAACGAGGCGTAATTATACAAAGATATAAAAATACTGTATTGCCACAGCTGTGGTGATGTTTCCTTTTCCAAGGTATCCGTAGAACTGTGTGTTCTGTAAGTCGTATCACTAAGGAGGGGAACTTCCGTCGCCCGCGTCGTCTTTTCTCGGGACTAGTAGTTGCTTCCGCCGCTGGCGCTGATCGCTCGTTCTGTCGCTAACGATGGACGGAGGCTGAGGCAGAGCCGCCACAACTTGCGTTACAAGGTCGGCCCGACTCTGTTCGCCAACGTCGGTCCAGCAGCCAATTAACGCCGGGATGATAACAACGGACCAACGTTACACCTAAACGTCGGGCCGTAATTGGTTTTCGAGTCGGGCCAGGGTCGGAACGACAATGCCGGCCGACGTGGGAACGTCGGCGCAACATTGTCGCGACATTTGAAACGACGGTCGCCCAGTACTGGGTGTCGACGCTGAGCCGACATCGAATACAAAATATTAAAAATTAATTTAAAAAAACAATATCATTTCAACGCCTCGGTTGTTTATCTTACAAAATTTGGTACCAATTATCCTTGTGCATTATTACGTGCATGTGTGTAAAGTTACAATCCGTTTTATAATATCCCATGTGCGGTTTTAGAGCTGGGCGGACGGTGGCGCGACGACGATCGCTTGCGTTACAAAGTCGGCCCGACTCTGTTCACCAACGTCGGTCCAGCAGCCAATTAACGCCGGGATGATAACAACGGGCCAACGTTACACCTAAGCTTCGGGCCGTAATTGGTTTTCGAGTCGGGCCAGGGTCGGAACGACAATGCCGGCCGACGTGGGAACGTCGGCGCAACATTGTCACGACATTTGAAACGACGGTCGCCCAGTACTGGGTGTCGACGCTGAGCCGACATCGAATAAAAAATATTAAAAATTAATTTAAGGTTGTTGATCAACGGCATTAGGAAGGGGATAGGTGAGGTCATGTGCGGGGTGTGCGGCAGGCACGGCAGGCGGAGCGACGTCAGCTCACTTCGCATAGTTTCACGATGTATTGTCTAACATTTTTTGTAATTTTTCTTCAAAAACACTTATAACTCCACAAAAAAGTTACACCGTCATAATCCTCATACTCTGCACTGTATAATATGCGTTTTTCATAAAGCTGGCAATTCCCACACGAAAGATATAAGTAAATAAATATGGCCGGTGATGCCTCACGCTGTTTAACCAATGTATCTACGTGCTGTTTGGTGTCAACTTTAACGTTCAATATCTCGAAACAGAATGTTATAATCGGATTGAACTTTTTTAGCAGTCGATGAAGAAAACCTTCACCTATGCACTGTATAAATTTCGAAAAGCTGACACCATTTTTACGTTTTTGATCAACAACCTTAAAAAAATAAATTGTCGAACTGCGCAGCCGTCTAATTGCTTTTTAATCATTATAACCGGTTTTTTAAATGAATTTTTCACCACTATTTTTTGGACATCCTAGAATAAATTTTTTCGGCGGTGATGGGACTCGAACCTGCAACCTTGGGATTAGTAGTCCACGATCTTTTTTTTTTGAATAGATGTTTATTGCTTCTTAGTATACAATATTTTTATAATAATAGTCGCAACAACACAAAAACCAGGCTATCCATATAAATGTAAAATGTTAAGGTACCTATATGGGTGCACGCAAGCACCTCTCGTAGGTATAATATTAGTTGCGTCGCTTGGCTGTTAATATAAATCAATAACGTAGACCTTATAACTTATTTTGAAGTTGAACAATATATGGGCAATGTAATGTATCGGAAGGCGAAATAAATAATTTATAAGAGACGATACGATGAGAGCTTTGTACTTTAATATAGAAGACAATTATACAAAATATAAAAGGGACTGTCTGGCTCAGCGGCTAGCCAACGAGTGCTGAAACGCACGCCTAGCGTGTACGAGCGAGGAAAACAATGTCGCCAACTTAATTCTAGTTCGCATAATGATACCAACTCAATACATTACAGGCAATGGACTATTTGCTCCTCTTAATGCGGGGAAGAAAAAAAATACTATGACTTACTTTACGTAAAAAAAACCCCTAATCTATTTCTTGTGTCCTTATGTCTAAGTAGTCCACGATCTTACCCACTCGGTTATCCACATCTTGGAAAAATTAGTGTCGAATTGCGTATAGAAATCACTCGTCTGTATTACTTCACTAAGGTAGTTCTGTGGCGAAGGCAAACCAAATTCATATGCATGAATTTTTGACATGTTGTAATTTGGCTATTCAATTTTACTTGCACAAAATCTTGAAGGCTTTTACCGAGTATTTGAATGAACAATTAAAACTTGAAAATCGATCTTTTTACACGGTGCTCACGGGAGGGCTGGAAAAATTGATCTTTAAATCGAAAATTAACATACTTAGATCAAAGATAGAGAAAAAAAATAAAAAGTACTACGGATTCTCAAATCACTCAGGACTTGATGCATCATGAAAAAAGGTGAAGTATCCGGAATAATGTTTAATTGAACCAAGGTCAAAGTGCACGATACCGGGCCAAATTACGTTTCCTAACCTAATTATCGTAAAAATGAAGTCAAATCCGCACTAAACATATCAACTATTTACAAATAATCGTTTTAATTTGATTACGACAATTTCGAAGGATTCTCGATTATTTTTGATATTATTATTGAGGCATTCAAAGTGATGCGTATGATTATTTTTTAATGTCATATAGACTCTGAGATTTATGACTCCGGCGTACCGACAGAACTACCTTAATACCGTATGCACTCTTAATGGTGTTATGATGGTATAACAGTTTTTAGAAGTTTATTGCAAAAATAAAACACTAGTGAAAAATAATGAAAATTATTTAACTCAATAAATTGAGTTATATACAATGATTTCGCCTTTTTAAATTAGAAACGATGGAGTTGCTTAAGGTAGTTCTGTCGCGAAGGCAATCCAAACTCATATGCATGAATTTTTGACATGTTGTAATTTAGCTATTCAATTTTACTTACACAAAATCTTGAAGGCTTTTACCGAGTATTTGAATGAAGAATTAAACCTTGAAAATCGATATTTTTACACAGTGCTTACGGGAGGGCTGGAAAAATTGATCTTTAAATCGAAAATTAACATACTTAGATCAAAGATAGAGAAAAAATAAAAAGTACTACGGATTCTCAAATCACTCAGGACTTGATGCATCATGAAAAAAGGTGAAGTCTCCGGAATAATGTTTAATTGAACCAAGGTCAAAGTGCACGATACCGGGCCAAATTACGTTTCCTAACCTAATTATCGTAAAAATGAAGTCAAATCCGCACTAAACATATCAACTATTTACAAATAATCGTTTTAATTTGATTACGACAGTTTCGAAGGATTCTCGATTATTTTTGATATTATTATTGAGGCATTCAAAGTGATGCGTATGATTATTTTTTAATGTCATATAGACTCTGAGATTTATGACTCCGGCGTACCGACAGAACTACCTTAATACCGTATGCACTCTTAATGGTGTTATGATGGTATAACAGTTTTTAGAAGTTTATTGCAAAAATAAAACAATAATGAAAAATAATGAAAATTATTTAACTCAATAAATTGAGTTATATACAATGATTTCGCCTTTTTAAATTAGAAACGATGGAGTTGCTTAACATTCGTTTATCAACTACGAAAAATGGTATAAGTTTTATTATATTATTAATTTTAATCCTACTTTAGTTAATTATTTTGATGGAATGTCGACTACCAGTACTGAACCGATATTGCCGCGAAACGTAAATTTACGGTTAACGCGCCAGCGTCGGCAAAATGTTGGCAGCCAACGTCACCAGATCTGTGGGGACCATCGTCGTGCCAGCTACGGAGCCCAATGTCGGCACAGTTAGGGATTGAAGGTTCGATCGACGCTGGGCAGTAGTTGGTTTCCGATCGTCGGCTGCCGACTTGCTGCCGACATACCGCCGAGTGTAGCGTTCCGATCTTTGGCTGTCGATTCGACGCCGCCTGCCCGCCAAGCATCGCTCGAACGTTTCGCCAACTCTGGGTCATCGTCGAACTCCGATTGTTGGCTACCGACGAGTTGCCTTGATTCAGCCAATCGTCGGCCGTACTCGGAACGTTGGCTACCCGCACATAGGATGGTTTATTTTTGTGCGATTATATTATAAGATAGTTGACCACTATTCGTCTTAGGCTGCAAAACTTTTTGGGTCGATATGCGGTTAACATTCAATAGATTGATCAATATTTAACCAAACTCTCTAAATAATCTTCGTCGAAATAAGGTCAACTATGAAATGCTTGACCAAAAATCTACTCAATCCAGAATAACCATTTGAGTAGATGTATTTTGTCATTTCTCGAAAAGTTGACCGAAAACTGTACCGAAGATGCGTTAAGTTGAATATCAATTGAATTACGAAAAGTCGACCTTAAATGAGCCACGGTCCATGCAGGAATTATCATTTTTCGAAAAGATATGACGTAAAATGTAAATTCTTCGAAAAACGAGTTTTTTTTCAGGATCGGTTTTATGCGTTTTTCTCTTTTCCCGTTTGTCCTATCGTTCAAATAGCGTTATATTCTTGTTTAGCACGGCAAAATACATAGAATAGACTATGGGACCAGTCCAAGATCCGACAGAAAATTGTTTTTCGCGTTTTTCTCGCTAAATATTGATCCTAGAACGAAAAGGACGTTATTTCAGGATCACTGTCTTTTTTCCGTTTTTTCTCGGCTGCTGTTGGTCCTGGAAAAATTATCATTTTTCGAAAAGATATGGCGTAAATAATTAGAAGAGGTTTAACAATAATCGATTATTGTTAAAGCTCAATTTAGTAGAATCGATTATTGTGAAACATAACGATCCATGTTAATGAAAGCGTTCTAATAAGCACCATTAAGAGTTATAACGTTGTATTTAACTTTTTTAAACGAATATGAATGTTTCACATTATTATGAATAATAACCTGCAATAATTGTAAAAAAATGTTTGCTCTTAAGTAACTGCGAAGATTATGCATTTGCAATGCATTTTCACTAAAAATATTACGGAAATGGAAACGTACTATGCTTTATTAATTTTTCGTAAAATTTTGTACACGTTGCATTTTTTTTATAATTTAAAAAACGTTTTATAAAATCTGTAAATAATTGTTGAAGTATAATTACAATTTTTACTAAAATTGCTTGGGGATGTTTATATAAACAATTATTATAAAAATACATTTTGTACAATGGATTAATTAAGGGAAACATCGAAATATCGATTGTTTAGAAAGTGTTCCAAAATCGATCAATCGATTTATCAAGAAAATGGAAAAAATATCGAAGGTATGTTTTTCCAATTAATCGAAGACCGCATCGCCCATTCTTTATCGATAATATTGTTATTATTAAACAAACCATCTTTGATTGAACTCAGTCGAATTTAACAACATGTATTTTTCTATTCCCCACCGCAAGAATATACTGGCGAGAGTTATATTCCGTGGCAGCAAGATCGGTGATAGAGGGTGATGTAAATTTCAAAATCTTGAATTCCATCGACCGGAAATCCAAATTATCCAGGTTATCTATATTCTTGATCGAATATATGCGCACCTCAGCTTCAGCTAATCGAGCTATGAAAACGATGTTACAAATTAATGGCAATCAAAAATTCATTGCGAAATCAAATTTAAAAAAAAAAAAAACTTGAACAAAATAAACAATAAATAGCAAAGAATCAGGATGAACTCCCACAATGTTAAAAAAAGACTATTATAAAAATGTTAAAAATATTGTAAAAGTAATAAATTTAGATACCAAATTCTATCGCCATCATCAAAAGACCAACGTGATAGAGTATTGCAGATACAGAACCGTCGATGCAAAGATCCTGTTTAACATCATACGTTTTCCATGATTGAGCGTTTACAGAAAGAGCCAGAAATTTCCCGCGCCCTAAAACCAAACGGTATTTAACCCTAGTGTTCATAATATTGCCAGACTATTTTGAAATCTATTAACAATATTGTTGCCATTATTCTAACTTATATAGTTAGAATTAACTATATAAGTTATAAGTAAGAGTAACTATATAAGAATTAATAACATATGTAAAAAAAATTACGAAAAAAAAAAAAATAATGTGCGGACCGTCGCATTCTGCATTTAAATTTTCATAAATTATTGAAACAATGACTGCATTAGTTGTGCGATATTTTTCGCTCCATTAGTTGTTGCACGCATAAAAAATAACGGAAGGTTAAAAGTTCTTACGTCGGATGTAAGTAGCGACAAAGGGTTTGAAGATTTTAAAACAGGAGTTGAGGGCAAGGAACATATGTCTAGCTTCTCCATGGACTTCTTCATGAACAGATAATGCTTCGAACTTATTGTCCGGCGAATTCACGTAGAATTTGTTACCACGTCCGTCAGAGTCCATAAAAAGTACCGCCTGAAAATAAAATCGGACATTTGGTTATTTATATATGGGCGCAATAACTTTTTTTTTTACACGTATACATTTTTGTTAGTGGCCGTATTAATTTTGTTATGATGTTTACAATTATTCTCATCGGTAATAAAAAGCGGATAGTGAAGAAAACTGATTACCTTGTCACCATCGGTTCCCATTGCTTTAAACACATAATGCGCATCGGTAAAAGTGGCGCTCCGTACGGATCGAACAGTTCCAGATACAAATTGTTCGACATTTAATATCCAAATGTCCTCATTGCAGCTCAACGAATAGCAGTAGTCAAAATTCGCACTGTTCAGAAGTGTTTCTCATATTATTGAATTTTTTCAATACGTTAATCAACCCAAAACGGGGAAACTGGGGTCATTCTTATTCGGTTAATTTTAGCTTTTTCTAGAATTTGCTTCCAAACATTGATATGAAATATATGGGGCATTCCACGAGTTATCGACAGGGTCGCGACCCTTATTTTTTTTTTGAGATGTTGTAGAGCAATACAAAAAAAAATCCTAGAAATTTTTTTAGATTTTAAAAAAATTTGTGTTTTTTTAATTACTTAAAATGTGATTTTCTCAAAAAGTACGTCGACGATTTTTTTTCTTTTTTTACAGTCTATTTTGTGTCCAAAAACAAAATTTTTGAGCCTAGGCCCAGAGTGGGGCGAAATCTAGATTAGCAGCTAAAAATCAACAATTTTTTTTTAATGTAAAATAATACCCCAAACTTGAATCTCTCTAAAAGTACGTCGATGATTTTGTTCAAAATATTTATAGTAAATTCAGTGTCCAAAAATGAAATTTTTGAGACAAGAACGAAAATGGGGGGCAGTACAGAATAGCAACTAAAAGTAAAATTTTCCCGTAAAAGAATTTTTTTTTTAGTTGCTATTCTAGAATTTACTGTAAAAAAAAGAAAAAAAACTCCGACGTACTTTTTGAGAAAATCAAATTTCAGGTAATTAAAAAACACACATTTTTTTTCAAATCTAAAAAAATTTCGAGTTTTTTTTTATATTGCTCTACAAAATCTCAAAAGAAAAAAAATGAGGGTCGCGTCCCTGTCGATAACCAGTGGAATGCCCCATATGCATTTTTATAGCAATGTTGAATCTTAACATTTTTTTCTACAGTTGCATTCATACGTGCAATTGCAACACAATTGTTTATTCGCGATTTTACAGATGAGTCTTAATGGAAAGCCTCCAGAAAAAATATAAAAATAAAAATAGGAATTTGAAAACGTACCTTAAAATTCGTCCTGGATGACGATACTCAGACTGATGTATTTGTTTTTTTGTCTTCAGATCCCAATACCGAAGATCGTTAACGGAATACGAAACAGCCATGACGTCGCTGCCTAAAATAATCATATTCACGAATAAATAAAAATAATGGTGATTCTAAAATTCAAGTAAAATCAAAAATCTGTTTGGGAATTAAATATCTTTTACCAATTAAAGTAGAGTAATTAAAAAATTTAAGTGGGATCGAAATTTTTAATCGAAATATACTTTATTATCTGTTACTAATTTAATTATGATAATTTTCATTTATGAATTCTCAAATTCTAAAATATTCATAAACTCTAATAACCCGTTCGTATTTTTGAAAATTCTCATGATTGAGTTTGATCAGAAATTTATTGAAAAGCATCTCAAGATAATTCCATCAATTGATGTAGATGACAGAAATGTAGAAAATTTTTCAAATATATTACCGTTTCTGCACAACACGACGTCACCGATTGGCGCTCCATGATTCACTTCATAAATTGGATTAACGGTGGATTCGGAAATATCGTAAAAAAAAATCTGTCCTCCCGCGCTGCCAACGGCGATAATATTGCCTGATATATGACAAACAAATAATATTATAGCATTGAAAGCGATAATTATGACTAAATGTGTCATAGCAATTTTGTTACCTGTAACAGCAAAAAAAATATTTGTCAAAAACTTGACTTCACTAAATACTTCAATATCTTCAATTGAAATGCTCTTCTCAGTCAAAGTATTCCATCCGATCCACGATGTGTACATACTCATCCAAATTTCCGAATGTATCTTTGCCTCATGAAAATTCTCGCAACGTATTTTCGGATGTGTTTGATGGTTCAACATGGAACTCCACATATCTTCCGGTATTTCGGCCACACATTTTTGGTACCATTTGCACGCTCTCTATTCAGAAATTAATAATAATAATAATTTATGATACAAACATCATTGACATTTTTTATTTTATTATTAATTTATCATAATAATATCATTGTTAGTTTTTAAAATACTTATTATGAGTGTTATCAATAACTCATTAAAGTAAATACACCAATAAACATTTATAAATCTCGATTCTTTTTGTATATAAAACGTATTCGTTGATTTTTCCATAAACATGTGATTTTTTTTTAAATTTTAGGGTATTGAATTTTTTTCACTTTTTGAGAATAATTCATTGCCAATTTTGGATATGTTTTCGTATAAAAGTTCGTATAAAAGAATATTAAGTCTGGCTATATACCGTACATTAAAAAAAAAACTTCCTTGACTTAAGTAAGGGTGCGTTTGATGATTCAAAAGGGTTCTAGTTGTAAACCCTGTCAATTTTAGCGTCATATAATTTTTTTTTCGTTTTTTTACATGTAAAGCAATTTTTAAACATTCGAAAAAAAATTTCCCGTTTAAAATGAATTGATAACTTCAACCTCTTTGGGGTACGGGTTAATATTATTTGATCGCGCTAATGATTTACACCGATTTTTTTTTTTGTCAAATGGAAGGAATCTGCTGGGTGAGAGATACAAAAATCGAACGTTCGTCAAATAAGGACCATCCTAGTGCATACGCTTAAGTAAATTACTTTCGGGCATACGCCGAGAAACCAGAAGAATACGCGGCCGTCTACGGATTTTCCGCAGATTTCCCGTGCCTATAGCGAATGCGGGACAGTGTAGCTAAGTCGGCTGCTGCGACGCATTGGGAATTAGGTTAGCTCACCCAAGTAGCACAAAGACAAAGGATATCTATTTGGTATACGAAAAGGTATGTTAATTTCCGTCCAAATGATATCTTTTTAGATTTGGATATCTTAAGAACGTCTAAAAGATATCGAATCCAAAAGATATCATTTGGACGGAAATTAACATACCTTTTCGTATACCAAATAGATATCCTTTGTCTTTGTGCTACTTGGGCAGTAAAGTAGTGATAGGAGGAAGGATGGGAAGGGCGGTAAAAGTCGATTGAAGCCATACCATGGAACATTGAAAATTAAAAAATAAATACAAGTATATTTATTTAAAATAAAAATAGTCCATTTCGATCGATTATTAAAATCGTGTTTAATTTTAAGGAGGTTGGAGCGCTCCACACTAGTCAAATCAGTGCTGAATTTTTAAAAGCGTTTCTACAATTTCAGATGGTTTAATAATCTGTTCCAAAGTGTTAATCACATAACAGCATTAGTTCTTGATATTTAAATACATTCACAGCTGTGATATCAACAGTAAATCGATCAATATCTGCAAATTTCCGATGTTATATTTTTTCATCCAGTTTTTTAAAAGGGTAAACCGTAATATCAGTCCGATTATGACGACCAATAGCTCATTTTGTTTACGAAAAGATATTCTATCGATTGGCCGTCAATTTTTTTAAAATCGTATTAGTAGTTCAAAAGACACAACCGTTTGTTTATCCTATCATAACCTAACATCAAGTATACAAATGGCTGTAACTTTTGAACGCCTGATACTATAGAAAATCCGGACGGTTAATCGATTAAGGATCTTCTACTGATCAAAATGAGCTATGTCTCGTCATAATCGGACTGATATTACGGTTTACCCTTTTACAAAACTGGATGAAAAAACATGACATCGGAAATTTGGAGATATTGATCGATTTACTGTTCATATGACAGCTGCGAATGCATTTGAATATCAAGAACTAATGCTGCTATGTGATTAACACCTTGGAACAGATTATTAAACCATCTGAAAGTGTAGAAACCCTTTTAACAATTTAGCACTGATTTGACTAGTGTGGAGCGCTCCAACCTCCTTAATATAAAACAACTTGTTCCAAAAATCATCAGAATTACGAATTAAAAATACAAAAAGTAAACAATGTAAACCTTTATGACTCTTGAGATTATTTCGTTCCAACGTTTGGACACTCTCTTCAATCTTAGAAGATCAGACAGCTCCAAGTGCATCAGGACCTCCTCCCACATTTCGTCAGGGAGCATTTTTCTTCGTGCTTCGAAATTATCTTATTAGTTTCTAATCCTTTACTAACTTGTTGCATTTTCTGTTGAAATATTCACGGGATTCACGTTATCAGTTCCACTTTATTCGGTTGTAAGGTAGTTTACTTACCGACTGTTGGTTTTTACTTGTTCGCCGTGTGCACGAGGGTGAAGAGTGGGGGTTGCGACTTTTAGCATTTAAAAAAATTAAAAACCTGACTGAAAGAGTGTAATTAATTTAAAACAAAATGAGTAAATAAAAAATTGTGATATAATAATCATTCGCATATTTATGTTCGTTTTTTATTCACATACAACAGAAATTGCCTGAGAAAATCGATTTATTGACGAGTTTCGGACCGGTTGCCCTTTCCAATCCGTGTTAAATTACCTAGAAGGAAATGACAATAAATTTCCGAAAATAAATTTTAAAAAACCGCGAACCCAATTTTGGAAGGCGGCGATTGATCCCAAGTAGCACAAAGACAAAGGATATCTATTTGGTATATGAAAAGGTATGTTAATTTCCGTCCAAATGATATCTTTTAGATTTGGATATCTTTTAGACGTTCTTAAGATAATTCCCGAACTTGCTTACGCACATTCGAAACTCTCCAATTTTGCACGTGTTCTTAACGTAACTCAATTAGAGACACTCTTCTGTGCGAATAGCCACAGCGTAAAAAATATTACTGTTTATAATAACAATTAAGAGAAACATTGAAAAAACAATTTGTGCATTTGGAATGCATGTTTTAAAAAATTGTTTAATCTATGTATTGAGACATTTGATTAAAAACATTGAAGATGAAAAATATATCTTTTCAATTAATCAAAGACCAATCCAATTCTTTACTGGTTCACAATACAAACGAAGAATGATGACAAAAATAATTTTTAAAAAATCTGTAACTGCTTCTATTGGACTAGAATTATTTATTAGATTCGTACCTTGAACCATCTTTGGTTCAAGGTACTTGGGTTGAATTCAGTCAAATTTTACAATATGTATTTTTTTACCACCTATCACTAGAAGATGCTGGTGTGAGTTATACTCCGTGACAAAGAGATCGTCGATAGTAGGCGATGTCACTTTCAAAGTCTTGGATTTCAATGACTTGAAATCCAAATTGTCCAGGTTATTTATATTCCCAATCGAATATATCCACACTTCAGATTCAGAAAATGGATCTAAGAAAACATTATTAAATTAAACAAAAAAACAAACAATGTTGCATACAAATAAAACAATAAAATGTATAGAACCAGGTTTAACACACTTTTTGAGATTATGTATGGAAGAAGTTAATAATATTTTAAAAACGAATATTAAAATTTAAAAAATTTCAATATATTGTAAAAGTAATAAAAATCTGATACCATATTCAATCGCCACTATCAGAAGGCCAACGTGATAGAGTATTACTGATGACACACCCATGATGCCAAGATCCTGTGAAATATCATACGTTTTCCATGGCCTACCATTTACAGTGATATAGAAACATCTACTGTGTCCTAAAACAAATAGTTTTCAACCCTAATGTTTCTAATATTTTCATAATATGTTTTGAAATTTATTAACAATATTGTTGAAATATCGCAGCCATTATTCAAAGTATATGACAACATACATGAAAAATATCATGAAAACTGTTAAAACAAACTGCCCTGGTAAAAATATATTATAGAGATTGATAGAGATCAATAGAATTTGAATGGGATTTAATCGTATATTATCATCTCTATCTATTCGGACTTTGATCAATGTATACAAATTGAATCGTTGTTATTAGTTTCCTTTAGTTTTCGTTTTCTATTGGTTAAATACGATAGATATGTTATCGGGATGTATGGTACACTAACGGATTTATAATATTTTATAATTTTTTTTAAACTGTTTTTTTAAATAAATTCTTAGACCTCTTATTATCCGAAATCAATGCGCCTATTAGTATCTTGATATGCTTGATTATTTATTAGATTTTTCTTGTATCGCGAAGTACTCAAATACGGATAAAATAAAACTTTCGGTAAGGAATGTATACGTGAAGCATTCTTAAAGAGTTAAATAACATAAATAATTTAGTAAGAAAGATGCTTAAAAAACTGCTCAATTTACTGTTGTTACTCATAAGTACGTGAAGCGGCTTATATATTATTGATGTATATTATCTTACAAGAACGAGTTTGGATGGAATAGTTAGGCGGTCTATCAGAAATCATGAAAGTTAAGCAGCTTGGGCCGCGGTCACTACAAAGATGGGTGACCAGAGAAAAAACGTAATTATCCGGTCGATTTCTTTTTTTTTTTTTCTTGAAATAGTACATCATGGGTATATACATACAATCGTATATTTTTATTATTAAATTAAATACAAAAATTATATTATTTATTATAATATTATAGGATATGGACGAAACATATAGGATTTCGATCGTAAATTTATGATAGTACATCGTAAATTCACGAACCAAAGTCCGTATTCGGAACGATAGCATTTTTTATAATCGTTTTCTATGATTTATTTTTACCAGGGTGTACTTCATACGCTAAACGAGTACCATATGCTTGAAAAGTACCGCTCAGCTTAGCATTAAAATTTTCATTTGAAACTGTGATCAATTTTTTTTCAAATTCAAATTTTTTCAAAAAAAAGCATTTTCGATCAAATCTAGGAGCTCTGATACTATAATTTGGCTAGCAATGTGCACAGTAACATGAAAATTTTGTAATTGTTATTAGTAAAGCTCTCTTCTTTGTTATTTCTAAAATGTATCATATTGTGTTTAACACAAGCTTTTTTCTTATTTGGACTTAATATGTAGTAAATTGCTGAAACTTATATTGTAAAAGGTTTTTTTTTCGCTAACGAAACTGAATATATATAAATTAATAATCTATTGGAAAAATGGCTGCAATAGTTCTGTGATATTTTGTGCTCTGTGAGTTGTTATACGCATGAGAAAATAAAAGAATGCTTTGAATGTTCTTACGGGGGGTGTAAGTAGCAACACAGGGATTGAAGATCTTAAAACAGGGATTGGATGCCAACCACATTCGGTTAAATTCATCATCGAGTACTTCATGAACAGATAAAGCTTCGAACCTGTTGTCAGGCAAATTCACGAGGAATTTGTCAAAACTGCCGTTGTTAGACGTCATATAAAGCAACACCTGAAAATATAAACGCAGTTTTGATTCTTTATATACGAAGACGATAATATTTTTGAAGACATATATATTGCTTCCTCATAGAGGAAGCTTTGTTTTCGTGAAAAATTTTTTTTTCGAGATTTTCATGTCAGTACACTCAGAATGGTCCAAAACATCGAGAAAAGTGATTTAGAAAAAATGTCTATGTGTGTGTGTGTGTGTGTGTGTATGTGTGTGTGTATGTTACACAATCGAAAAATGTAAACCTTTATAACTCGGGAATGCCTTGAGATATCAAGCTGAAATTTGGACCATAGATAGAGGGATCAAGCCTCTTCGTTCATGCAAATTTTTGTTAAAATCCACTTCATCGTTAAATTATTACGCGTTTTTTAATTTTTTGAAAAATGTCTGTTTACGCGATAACTCTTTCAATTTTCGAGATATTGATCTAAAAATTGGTATGAATTTGAGCTTTCATATGCCGGTGATCGCTATTGAATTTGGTTAAGATCGGTTAAGCCGTAAAAATTTTATGATGTTTTGAATTTTTCAAAAAATTGACATTATCGCTCTATTGTAACTTTTGCAAAACTTAAGATAGCGAGCTCAAATTTTGTATATAAATAAAACAATATTCAGCCATTATATATGTATAATTTAGTGATGAACGGTATGAAATTTTTGATTTTATGGAATGTTGAATTATTTTTAAAAATATACATTATCACATTCACTTCGGAAACGCTCTAATAATCACGAAATAACGCAATAACGAAATAGAAAAAGCGAATCCACAACATGTATATTTATCTAATTAAAACAAGGATGCAAAGTAGAACCTTGCACATTGCTTCATCATTATTTTTCGCGGTTTATAAAGCTTCCTCTATGAGGAAGCCAAAAATTGAATAACATACTTCCTCATAGAGGTAGCTTTGTAAGAAGCGAAAAATAATGAGGAAGCAATGTGCAAGGTTCTACTTTGCATCCTTGTTTTTTTTAGTAGTCGTATTAATTTTGTATCAAAATTTACAATTGTTTTCATCTGTAATTATAATATTACTAATTGTAGTAATTAAAATGTTGCTATATATAAAAATGGATAATGAAGAAAATCAATTACCTTGTCACCCTCGGGTGCCATTGCTTTAATCGAATAATGTGCATCGGTAAAAGTGGCGCTTCGTACGAGTCGAACAGTTCCAGATACAAATTGTTCGACATTTAATATCCAAGTCATCCTATCCTCATCGTAGCATAACGAATAGAAATAGTCAAAGTGCGCACTATTGAAAAATGTTTCGCTTATTATTGAAGTTTCTTGATACGTTAATGACCCAAAACTAGAGTCATTCTTATCCGGTTAATTTTAGCTTTTTCTAGGATTTACTTTTACAAATTGATATGAAATATAAGCATTTTCATAGCAATGTTAAATTTTGACATTTTTTTTCCAGATGAATCTTAATGGAAAGTCTCCAGAAAAAAGTAACAAAATAAAAATGGGAAATTTGAAAACGTACCTTAAAATTCGTCCTGGATGACGAGACTCATTCTGATGTATTTGTTTCTTTGTCTGCAGATCCCAATACCGAAGTTCGTCAGCGGACCACGCAACAGCCATGACGTCGCTACCTAAAGTAATCATATTGACAAATAAATAAATTCTGTTGATTCTAAAATTCACGTACAATCGAAATTCTGGTTGGAAATTCCATATTTATTAGCAATTATATTAGAATAATTTTCGTTTATGCGTTCTCGACTGCTAAAAAAATGTTTTTGATTGCTGAAAATATTCACATCTAATATTTGCTAGTATTTTTGAATAACCCTTTAGTTCCAATTAGTTCAGAAATTTATTCAATATCATTTCAAGATGTTATCATCAAGTGATGAAGAAGGCATGTGTTGAAATTTTTTAAAATATTTTACCGTTTCTGCACAATACGATGTAGCTGATTCCAAAATCGTGAACTTGGTAAATTGGATTAACGGTGGATTCGGCAATATCGTAAAAAGAAACCGGTAAATCCGGACTACCAACGGCCATAATATTGCCTAAAATACCACAAACAAAAAATGATTATAGCATTGAAACCGATAATTGTGTTCAGTCACAATTATGTAATATTGTGAGTGAAGTTTACCCGAGACCGCGACAAAAATAGCTGTCGTGCGATAGCTTTCTTCAACTACTTGAATATCTTCAATCGAAGTGTTTTTCTCAATCAAAGTATTCCATCCGATCCATGATCTGTACATCGTTATCCATATTTCCGAATGCATCTTTGCCCTGTGAAAATTCTCGCAACGTATTTTCGGATGGGTTTGATGGCTCAACATGGAACTCCACATATCTTCCGGTATTTCGGCCACACATTTTTCGTACCACTTGGACCCTCTCTATTCAGAAATTAATATTAATAATAATAGTAATACATTAATTCATTATTGATTTATCATAATAATATTATTATTATTTTTTGCTTCCTCATAGAGGAAGCTTTGTTTTCGTAAAAATAAATTTTTCAAGATTTTCATGTCAGGACGCTCAGAATGGTCCAAAACGTCGAGAAAAGTGGTTTAGAAAAAATGTCCGGATGTATGTGTGTGTGTGACACGCTTGCAAAATTTAAACCTCTGTATCTCAAAAACTGCTTTAACAATCAAGCTGAAATTTGGCACGCTGGTAGAGGAGCAACGCCCCTTCCCAAGTAAACATTTTCGAAAAAATTGAAAAAACAAAATTCCGATTTTATAAGCCTTTCAATTTTTCGAAAAATGTGTGTATGTTCTCTAACTTCCGCAATTTTTCAGCTAATGAGCTAAATAGTTCTGGACAAATAGAGAAATGAAGAATGAATGTCGGTATTAAATTTGAGCGAAATCCATAAAGTGGTTTAGATTTTATAAAATTTTGAATTTTCGAAAAAATTTTGTTTTCGTTCTTATTCAAGTTAAGTTCGACCAAACCTGCTCAAATCTTTTGCAAGGTAAAGTTAACATCCAGTTGTAGTAGATGTAATCGGAGGGGTCACGTAGGCGCGTATGGAGCAAATAACTTTGGTTTGATTGTTAAATATTTCAAAGTACAAAAATAATTCGCAACTCGATTTCGGACTCTGAGATTCGGAGCGATGTGCTCGTCGTCAGGTTTCGAGAAGAACTAACGTCTACTTAGGAGTCTTAAACGTATCTTAATGTTATATTCTTACTCATAAGTAGAGCTGTGCAGTTTGCGACGATTCCCCATGGCAAGGCCGTAAGTCGCTCGGAAAACTCGACGCGATTCAATTGTTTTCTAGACTTAGAATATTTTCGCTGCCAGTGGACTTAGAAAAAAATCGTACTTGTGTCTCTAACTAAATTTTGCTATGAGGGACATAGAAAAATGTCCCGCATAGCGGGAAATTTTCTTCGGATTTAGGAAAATGTGATTTCCTGTACGATTTTTTAGCAAGTCCATTGGCGGTGAAAATATTTTAAGTCCAGAAAACAATTGAATCGCGTCGAGTTTTCCGAGCGGCTTACGACCTTGCAATGGGGAATCGTCGCGAACTGCACGGCCGTACTCATAATAGTACTTTGCGATACTAGTGCGTAAAAGCGGACTTTCGGCGAAGGTTGGAAAGTGGCTGCACGAGTCGAACCGAGCGCTACAACGGCACGAGGCAAAGCCAAGTGTTGTTTGTAGCGCGAGGGAAGACGAGTGCGGACACTTTACAACCGCCGTCGGGAGTCCGCTTTTACGTACAAGTATCGCATACTACTTTTTGTAACAAATGCACGAAGTGCCAGGTTATGTATGGCCGGCCGTGACACGAAGGAAAAGAACCGATGTGCGCATGCGCGCACAGTATTTTCGATACGGTTATCGTATTTTCGACACGGTTATCGTATTTTCGATACGGTTAGCGTATTTTCGATACGCCTTCTCGAAAAGCGCCATCTTCTGTCACAGCCGGCCCATACACAACCTGGTACTTTTCGTGCATGCGTTACAAAAAGGATGTTTCGAGTGGGGCCCACTGCAGAGGGCACGTTACGGGGTTTTTTTTGGCGGCGGCTTGGGTCTATTCGAGCTGCAGTAGGAGCGCTTCGCTACGGGTTTTTCCGGTAATAAAAGTTCGTTTACAGATTAAAAAGGACAACTATTTTGGAATTTGGAAGGTCTTCGCTTCGATATCTTAAGGTAGTTCTGTCGCTTCACGCTCACTTCGCATAAGTTTCCGAAAAATGAGAGCGAATTGCAAACACTTCTCGATGATATAAAAATCTGTAAAAAATCATGCATATTAAAGATGTTGAAGACATTAATTCGGCATAATAATAATTCCAAAATGTTATTAACAAATTGATGAAAAATAAAATTGTTTAACAAATTTTCCGACAACTTAATTTTTTTGATTCGGTGAAAATGATTTGTTCATTTTTCTGAGTAGGTATGAATTTTTTCCAATTTTTTTCTTTGCTTTGAATTTTTCGATTTTTTACATGGAAAAAATCACAAAATTCAAAGCAAAGAAAAAAATTTGAAAAAATTCATACGTATTCAGAAAAATGAACGAATCATTTTCATCGAAACAAAAAAATTAGGTTGTCGGAAGATTTGTTGAACATTTTTATTTTTCATCAATTTGTTAATAACATTTTGGAATTATTATTATGTCGAAATAATGTCTTAAGTATCTTAAATATGCATGATTTTTTTCAGATTTTTATATCATCGAGAAGTGTTTGCAATTCGCTCTCATTTTTCGGAAACTTATGCGAAGTGAGCGTGAAGCGACAGAACTACCTTAAGCGCTGTTTAATCACTGAGAGAAATTAAGATGGTACTGGTAACTAATCAGTGATAATTATATTTTATTAGACCAGGTGACTATTTTTGTAGTTACATTAACTACGTTATTGTTAATGTGACTATTTCGTAGTTACATTAACTACGTTACTATTAATGTAACTACGAAAATAGTCACCTGAACTAATAAAATATAATTATTACTGAATAGTTATCAGGATCATCTCAATTTCCCTCAGTGATTTAATGTTTGCAGCTGAGGCTCTCGGGCGACGAAGGGAAAATATTCATTATTTTCTATAGTTTATTGCTACACGCTTGAGATTGTTGGGAATGGTCTAAGGAGAGTGAGGAATTTGGATATGGTTCGTAGCTGGGACATTACATAGATATCGAATTTGGTGAAGATTGGTAAAGTGTTTCAGATTTTATAAGGCATTGAATTTTTCAAAAAATCCCTGTATGTTCTCTAGTTGCCAACATTTTTTAGATAATGAGCTTAAACAGTTTTTGACGAATAAAGCAATGAAATTTTATAGAATTTGGGATTTATGAAAATGTTTGTTTTCGTACTTCTTTAATTTGTAATTAAAATAAGGATGCAAAAAAAATAAATACTGCAACGTGAGTGAAATCTCGGAACAGTTTAATAAAACATCAGAAATTGTAGAAACTCTTTTAAAAATCTAACACTGATTTGACTAGTGTGCACCGCTCCAAGCTCCTTAAGGTAACGTGACACATGTTGGAAAACTGCAATCGATATCGAAAACTGTAATCAAATCTACTCAAAGCCGGTTAATATTTCAGACAAAAGCAAATTAGCTTTGACTTCGTCTATCTACGACGGAGTAAAACCTATTTTTTTTTTCATCTAAAATATTAAGCGCCACTGAGTAGTTTTGATTACAGTTTTTTATACCGATTGCAGTTTCCCAGCAGTTTTCGAACATGTGTCACATCACCTTAATTAAGGAGTTCCTATCATTGTGTGCTAAACTGATTACCTTTCATTAAAATACCGTAAATTGATTTAAAAAAAACTCGCTTTTCAACGAAATTATTCACATTAAGAATAACATTTTTTTGTAGCTGTTCAGTATTACGAAATTAACTCATTGGTAAAAACAATTTCAATATGTACGCTCATTGACGTATGCGTGATAAAAGTTGATTACAGTTTTTATTACCGACTGTGGTATTTCACATGCTCTTAAGGTGATGTGAAATATAATAGTCTTGCGATCTCGAATTTCTTCGCAACGGTTGATTTAAAAAATAAGAAAACGAGAATGCGGCCCTACAGAATTCTTGGACGTTCTCGGCTTTGATCGAAACAACCAACCCTGGCAGAGAAATTCGGATTACAGTTTTTGTTACCAACCGAGTAGCTTCACATATTCCTAATGTATAGAATCCCAAAAAAAAAACACCTCTGGTGTATAAACCGGAGACAAGTACATTTACGTCGGCAGATGTAGCTATTCATACGGACAGTTGCGAAATGATGAATTTATAAAAGTAAAACCCATACTTTGCAAAAAGTCGACAAATAATCAAACGCCTCACACCGCCAAGTAAACTCGAAAATAAATAATGATAGTAGCAGTAAATTATTATATAACTCAAAGTTGCATGAGTCAATTTATAAAAAAATTACTTGTTCGGCCTATAGTATCGACTGTTGGCGTTGGCGGTCGATAAAACAGTTATGTACGTAGGGCAGTTTCCATGTCAATTCGATAAGTTGAACGGCAGGACAAGTAATTTTTTTATAAATTGACACAATATGGCGGCGTCCACTAGCGGACGCCGCCATATTGTGTGCGATGACGACGACGACTGACTAATTTTTTGGCATCGCTGAAAAAAAAAAGGGTATATCTTTGGTTCGCGGATCCCTATAAACCTGATTTTGGTCGCAATCGACGGCCCGTAAAAAAAACATAATTTGCATGTCCCTAAAAAACATATTTATTTTGTATATATTTTAAGAATACTAAAAAAGATCTTGAAAGTGACCGAAAACGAGTTGGTTCGAGTATAATAGTCTTGGCGCGTCTCGTCGTCGTCGTCGGTAAAGTCGGTCGTTGTCGGTAATACGGTAAATGTACTTGTCTCGAGACGCTACCGCGTCTCTTGATAAGTTGCTCGAAAAATTATCAGATACCGGCTGTATTGAGAATCTGTAATGAAGAACGGAAAGTATGCAACGTATATTTTACCTGTATAATTCGTGTAATTATTTCGTTCCAACGTTTACACACTCTTTGCAATCTGAGAAGATCTGACAGTTCCAAATGCATCAGGACCTCCTCCCACATTTCGTCAGGAAGCATTTTTCTTCGTGCTTCGAAATTATGTTATTAGTTTTTAATCCTTTACTAACTTGCTACGTCGCTAACTAATTGTATTTTCGCTGAAATTAATTATTCACAGGATTTACGTTATGAGTTCCACTTTATTGGACTGCAATTTACTTACCGACTGTTGAATTTTACTTATAGGGATATCACTTTTTTCTCTGTGCATATGTAAAATATAAAGTTTTCCGCTTATCATTACTAAGTAGAGATTTTCACACGGACTTTGCTCTTGAACCGGTCGAACAACAAACACTCAGAAAATGGTAAAAACGAGAGGAAAAAAAATTCACAAGCAACACTCAGAACTTTTCGTACAGAGCGAATGCGCAGACAGTAGATATGAAACCCATGACAGTGGGTTATTCCCAATCATAATTTGTTATCAGTATCATCGACAATCATATTATCACAATTTCTTCTTTCGAAACATTTTTTTTTTTTTTAAATTCGTTTATTTATAGCATACACAGATTACAGATTATTGAAGGAATACAAACGACAAACCTTTTGCGTAGTGGAAAAAAAAATTGAATGAAACCGAATGGCCTTACTCGGGCTCTCGTCGGTTGAAACTTTTATAAAATGGGGGCTCATAAGCCGTATGGAACTAGGTATGGCGCTAAAATACAAAAAAATAACGATAGGGCTCCAGAAAAATGCGAGAAAAACTGAATTCTTTCGAAACATCTGCCCTACCTAATATTCGCTCCGTGCAAGTCAGTCGCAGCGCCATCTGTTGGCTCGAAAATGCGAAAAACTTGAAGACGATGGCCGTAAATGGGTGTGAAAAAGCGTTAAAAAATGTGATAAAATAAAATTAAAAACGTATTTCGGGATTACCTTCACAGAATTGTGTACAGCATTTTTTGTTATAATATAATCTAATAAAACACTTAAGTAAATTATATTCATTACACATATTTGCATGATTGTTCGATGCATTTTCAGGTTACGTATGTATTTCGCTGTTGAAAACTGGTAGAATTTGCATTCGCTATTTACACTATAATTTTTACAATTCGATGTACAAGAAGTAGAATGTCCGATTTTATTAAACAACTCGATTCTCATGCATTGTAGTTTCTAAATTTTATTCTCATTTTTGCCACTCAGCGCGTGCACGTCGATTCGATCATCCCCTCCAAAGGCGTGCACCGAGCGAATAGTACCAAAGAATATGGATATGCCTAGCAGAACACTTCCTTTTTTTTTTTTTTTTTATAGCCTAGATGGCTCGTCCCGCGTTGGGGACCTGTGCCACTCTCTTCATTGAAGTTAAAATTCTCTTGGCCCCTAGGTGGAGTGACCCTGTAGTTTCTTCAGGAGATATCCCTCGTTGATAATGCAGATCTTGTTAATGACTTAACGGCTCTTGAGGCAAAATCGCGACCATTGGCTCGGTCCAGTAACCAGCGGCCAGAATAAGGATACCAAGACAAAACCTGTTTTTGGGATATGCATAAATGCATATAGGGAAAAGACATAACGACCACAAAGGTTAAACAATGACAAATGGATAATTACATAGGAAATATGAGATTAGACTAGACAAATCCTTATTGAAAGTAATAACTTCTATGGGATTCTTTCTAAAGAAGATATAAACCGCGCAATTAAGGACAAGAAAGGATTTCCTGACCGTATCAACGCCTGAACCGAGTACGGGGGGAAAACCTTAAGTCTCCGGAGTTCATTTTCTAGAATATGCCGCTCATCAGTGTAACGGCCACATCTCCAGACCAGATGTTCTATGTCCTGAGGAGCCAGCCCACACTCGCAAATGGGTGATTCTTCCATATTAAAACGAAAAAAATAGGATCTTGTTTTATAATGATAAGATCGAATTCTGGCAATTGAACAGATCAATCTTCTACTCTCCCTGAACCGTAGCCACCATGCTTTACCATTCCAAAGATCTATCGAATTGAAATATAATGATGCACTATCAGAAACCTGCAGAGACCCAAGAGCACCCAAAACAGAGTTTTGATCAATAATACAGTATTTTTCCATTAAATCCGAGACCGGGATTTTCAAATTAAGTGGATTCATCTGGAGATTTACTCGATTTTTACCGGCAGCTAGAGAATCTACCAACATATTACCACGAATGCCACAATGGGCCGGGATCCATACCAGCTCAACAGAACCTCCTTCGTCCAAAAGTAATTTTATTTGGAGCCTTATTTCAAGAATAATGTAGTTGCGGGATGGAGAAAGACCAGGTTTAGATATATCAGAGAGGACAGAGAGACTATCAGAAATCACAACTAACATTTTGCAACTGTTTCGACGACAATGCAAAATGGCACGCCAGATCGCAACAGCTTCAGCCGAGAAAATTGACATAGCTGGATTAAGCGAAAATGAGAAAGAGACTATACAGTTTTGTACAATACGGATGAAAGCAGCCGAGCATGACAATTCCGATTTAGAACCGTCGGTATATATGACTGAATGATTAGGCCAATTACGTGACAGAAAATTTTGGAGTAGGATATCAGGATTGTTTGAGTTTCTGAGAGTAATTCCAAATGAAAAATTCGGGGTTATTTCAATAAATTGTGAGAAAAAGGGAAATTGGAAGCAGACTGGTTCCTCGCCTTTATGTACGTCACGTGTTACTAGACGTAACTCCCGGAAGGAAACTAATAAGTCCGGTATATATCTATTTGAAAATAAGTTCGCACGCGTTACATAGGTATCTAAAAGTTGTAGTTTACTTATAAGCGGATGCCTTTCTGAGGCAAGCACACGACAAAGAAAACGCGAGATAAGGAGATGACGTCTGAAATGCAACGGGTGCAAACCCGCTTCAGCCAAGATAATTGAACGCGGGGTAGTTTTCAATAGGCCTAAACACACTCTAATTGCCTCATATTGAATACGCTCGAGTTTTAATAACAGGCTTCTATTAGCGTTTCCATAAAGCCACGAACCCCAATCAATGATTGCTCTAACATAGCCCTTATAAAAAGCGAAAAGACGCGAAGGGGAGGCGCCCCAAGATCTCGAGGAAAGAGCTTTGAGGATGTTTAATGCTTGGCGGGCTCTTTGGGATATATATTTAATATGGGCGCTCCAGGATAGTTTATAATCAAGCTTAACACCAAGCAACGTGCAGTAGGGAGAAAAAGGAATATTAAAGGAATCAAAATTAAGAGAATGTTGAAGGGGGTCAAACTGTTTCCTAGAAAAGATGGTAAATTGAGTCTTGGGGACTGACAGAGAAAGGCCAATATCTCCCAACCACTGGTTAATTCTATTAAATGCAAGAATCAGATTCGCTTTGACTATTTCGATACTCGACGACGATGAATACATCACGCAGTCATCCGCATATTGCAAAAATTTAACATCGGCGGGGAGACAGTTCTGAATGTCTCTAACATAAATATTGAAAAGTAAGGGGCTAAGCACCGAACCCTGAGGAAGCCCAATATTGGTAACCTTCGTATCAATTCGGGAACCCTGGGAGCGGAATACGAGTTTCCTGTTGGAAATAATGCCATATATTATATTGCAAATCCGAGACGACACACCCTGGGCCCGAAGGTTTGTGATTAAAATTTCAGGAATAACTGAGTCATAGGCCCCTTTTATATCAAGACAGATAACACCACAAAACTGTTTTTTGGCAAAAGCGAGATAGATATCGGTAGTAAGAATTGCTAGGTTGTCCGTGCAAGCTTTGTTTTTTCTAAAACCATATTGACATTTTGGAATATATTTGTCATTTTCAATCCACCATTCTAGGCGATTTTTAATCAAGCTTTCAAAGATTTTTAATAAATTATTCGCCAGTGATATTGGCCGGAAGCCCTTATTACCAGGTTTCGGAATAAGACAAACATTGTAGGATTTCCACTCACTTGGAACAACGTTTAAGGTAAAAAATTGGTTGTATAATTTAAGTAAAAATTTAATTGCATGAGGAGGAAGTTTTGAAATAATAGAATTACTAATGCAATCTGGACCAGGAGAGGAACGGGGCTTCAGATGGGATAGAATATATGCCAATTCACAATCTTTAAATGGAGCATCTAGAAAAGGAATGGCTTTGTACATAATGGGCGTCAATAAAGGAGGTGCAGAAGGAGGACATAGATTATTTACCGCTAAGGCAACTGCAGGATCTCTCGGGTCCAAGGCAGAATCCTGAGAACCAGGTGAATTCCGGGATTTGAACCCTTTAACGATATTCCAGGCCGATTTAATTGGCATATTACTATTGATAGAATTACAAAATGATTTATAAGCTTGTCTCTTAGCGTTACGAAGAGTTTTCGTTGCCAAAGCAGAAAGTCTTTGGATTTCCGCGAAGTTATTTACAGATTTGTCATTCTTGAATCTAAGAAGGGCTTGGATACGGTTGTTTACGGCCTTAGTGCAGTTGTCATTCCACCAAGGGCACTCCGGTGAGGTGAAGGATTTGGAGGAATTGGAAGTAAAACGTCCACCTGCAGCACAACAAGCAGAGATAATATCGTTGGAGAACTTCGTATAAGATTCCGACAACCCGGCACTTGTGTTACAAGGAGTATTATCATCAATAGAGTTAGAGAGAAGATTGCCAAAAGTTTCCCAGTCCACCTCATTAGTTTTTAGCTTCCTCTGAAAATCTATATTTCTTTCAAAATCAACACCGATCGCTATATGAATTGGTAAGTGATCGCTACCCAAAGAGTCCCGATCAACCGACCAAAAACACTCCATCGCAATATCCTGCGTACAGAAAGAAATGTCCGGCGATGAGGGTAAGCTGTTAGGACGTCCGACCATGGTAGAGGAGCCGTCATTCAGAGTAATCAGATTCGAGTCAAAAAGGCTGTTATATAACTTTAGACCATGAGAGTTATTTAAACCAGACCAGTTATCATGATGGGCGTTAAAATCGCCACAGATTATGGTTTTATTATAATTTTCGAAGAAGCCTATAAACTGGGACCACCCAGCAGCCGAAAGATTTATTCTGGGGTCTCGATATAAAGAGAAAATATTTAGGCTAAGGTGCTTGGATATATATACAGAGGAGCCTACGCATTCAAAGCCCAAAGCGGAGATAGCCCTAGTGTCTATGGATTTAAATGGCAAACAGTTCTTTATTAAAATTGCAACCCCACCTCCACCGCGATCATGGGGGCGGTCTTGTCTGATAGTCCTGAATCCATTCACAGAGAAAAAGTTGGAGTTTTTTAGCCAGGTCTCACTTAGACAAATAATATCAGCAGATTTAGCGAGTATTGGAACTTCGTGGCGTTTATTAACAATACTACGAGCGTTCCATTGAACTATTTTAATACTGGAATGCATAGCCATAAGGATTTGAGTTGAGTGCTAGGAACAAAACCTTGGAGAAAGAGAGAATCCATGAACACCACGAACCGAAAAAAAGCAGGGGCTTCAAACAGTCCATTAAGAACTGAGAGCTCCGTCGACCTCTACGCATTTCACCAATTCGGAGGAAGTAGCACTCATAATCTCCTTAAGGATTCCAATATCGATACCTGAATAACGATCAGCAACGGACATAACACGGTCCGTGACAGAATTAACCACCGACAACCAAACTCCAGTTTCGACTGAAACTTGGTACGGGGGAGCAGTCGGTAGGTTCTGAATACCTTGAATAATCAGATCCGCCTCGGACTCAATTCCCATTTCTACATCAACCTCCTGAATCGGAGACTCGTTCACAGCGTCTATGTCACCACTATCCGGGGTCGGATTAGTCGTAACCTTTGCGGAGTCCGAAGCCTCCAATCCCGGACGAAGACGAGAAGGCATATAGGGAGCCGGTGATGTTGTTCTCTTCCTCTTTCTATGCGCAGAACGGACCGAGGGCAGGTTCAAGAGGTCAGCATACAGCTTTTCTCTTGGGCCTGTGTTACCTCTAGACACAGCATCTGCAAAAGAGCCCATAGAAATATCAGGTACCTGATTAACGACTCGCAAATCTTCCAAAATTGAAGGGTTCCTCATAATGATCGACTTAGCTGATTTATAATCAAGCATCTGATATGCCATAACTTTTTTAATACCTGATTGGAAAATAAATTCAGGGCACTCCTGTGAAAGAGAACCATGATCTCCATTACAGTTGATGCACTGCACCTCATTCGATTGGCAATCGGAGACATTGTGGCGACCAGCGCATTTGCTGCATGTAAGGTGACCTTTGCACTGGTTACGAAAATGATTAAATCTTAGGCACGAGAAACAACGTTTGACTTTATCAACAAACGGATCAACTGGAAATCGCATTTTAAAGATCTTAATAGACTGAGGTATCTGTTGGCCACTGCAGTACAGGATGACCGATCTCGTTGGAATACTATTCTGTTCTTTTTTATTAAATCTCATAATTCTTTCAATCCTATTGATATTAACCGCGGATTCCAAACCGCAACGAATATCATCCGTCGAGAGGTCGAGGTCAACGCCACGAATAATTGCTTTACGCATAATCTTAAAAGAAGGGATAAATGCCTTCCAGTTTTTTGTCTCTGCAAAATTGCTATCAAGGAATTTATTAGCTGAAGACGCAACGCTAAAATCCACTGAAATCTTATTAAAGCCGATCTTACTCACGTTCTGAATATTCTTGAATCTCCGACAAAGTTTCATACCCGTAGTTAAAGGGGGTATCTTACCGATCTCGTTACCAGCGACAGAGCCTTGAATATGCACAGTGTACGGACCAAGGTGAGTAGCGTTATATCTGTTATTTCTTAATTCATGTATAACACGCGTCTCACGGCTAGAGCAAGCAGGGAGCTTAGGCTCCTCAGGTACCAAACCAGCAGAAAAACCGTCCTCATTGTTTACATTATTGGGCAGAAGTCCGTCCGGATCTTGAGACTCTTGTGTCTCCGGTATTATATCAATAGATGTTTGTTGTGGTTCTACCAGTTGACCTCCCTCGAGAGGGGGGACAAGAGGAGACTTGGAAGAAATTACGGAAACAGCTCTAGAATTTTCTCTAGGCCTACCTCTGCCTCTACCTCTTTTTACGAGAGGAGATCTCGATCTAGATCTCAAAGATGAAGCGTCTGTTTCACTAATATTACTTTTATCGGGAGGAGAGACTCCGGAGTCGAGGTCGCGTAACCGGTAAAGACCGTTATCCGCCTCCCCCATACTCGGCACTCCAAATAACACTACTTAATTAAAATTAATTTGTCTAGCCTAGTGAGTTAAGTGAACAACAAAAAGAAACAAAAATGAATGGAAAGATGAAAGAGAATGAGAGAAAATTACTTACGTAAAATCGCAGGATTCTGGGAAAAAAATTATAGGAGAAAAAAAAAGGAAAAAAATTGCAGAAAGGAAACCCAGAATATTAGTAAATTGACCGATGAATATTGCAGGTGAAGATCTCCAACGACGATTATAGAAGGTAATAAAGATGATAATAAGTAGTTAAACAAATATATAAGAACTCAATATAACTGTTTCACAGGTACAGCACCCACAGGGCACGATGGCAGACACAACCGTTCTCGTGCGAGGTTCGCGCGAGACTCCCAGAACACTTCCTGTAGCTTCGTTGAAGCCAAAAAAGTTGGGGTGTTCGGACAAGCTTTCACCCCAGCTGCTAGGATGTCGCTAGTAGCGTTGTATAGCTGTGTGCTGTACGTGTAGCTCACGTACAGAAACACACAAGCTTACACCTCGGCAACAGGCTTGGCTCCGCCTTGCATCATGCTTCCTGCGCTGCTATTCGTTTAATAGTTGGGGTGATTCTGTCTCTCTCGCTCCCGTTACGTTTAGCGAGTCGGGGTGATCGTGCTGACTCTCTCGCTCTCGTTCTGTTTAACGACTCGGGGTGATCATGCTGACGCTCTCGCTCCCGTTCTGTTTAGAGCGTCAGGGTACCCATGCTTTCTCTCTCGCTCCCGTTCTGTTTAGAGCGTCGGGGTGATCGTGCTGACTCTCTCGCTCTCGTTCTGTTTAGAGCGTCGGGGTACCCATGCTTTCTCTCTCGCTCTCGTTCTGTTTAGAGCGTCGGGGTACCCATGCTTTCTCTCTCGCTCCCGTTCTGTTTAGAGCGTCGGGGTGATCGTGCTGACTCTCTCGCTCTCGTTCTGTTTCGAGCGTCGGGGTACCCATGCTTTCTCTCTTGCTCCCGTTCTGTTTAGAGCGTCGGGGTACCCATGCTTTCTTTCTCGCTCCCGTTCTGCTCTGAGAGATGTTTTTTTTCCATGTGAAAGTGATTTTTTAATGAAAGTGATATCCGGTAAAATGTTATATTACATATTTCATCAACAATCAGTTTCCACAATTTATATAGAACTTGTCTAGAAGATGTTATACGAAAATCGAGTTGGTATAGCAAAAAAGACGTTGGCTCCGTAAAGTGTAGTTTTGAGTTCAAAACACCATTTTTTCCCCCTGTATATTAATTAATATCACCAATTAATATCCTGGATATGAAAAGAATAACATACACACTAGACATTGACAAGCGATTGTAATTAACATTCAGGGAGAAAAAAAAACCCGGAGTTTTGAACCCAAAACTACATCTTTCGAATCCAGCGTTTTACATGCAACACCAACGAAATTCTCATAGAACACTTTCTACGACAACTTCTATATAAATTGTGGAAACTGATTGTTAAAATATATAGTTTTTACCGGATATCACTTTTCACTAGATTAAGTTACGATATAAATGTATTAAATTATAATGTAACAATAGCGAGAAAAAAAGAAAATTGTTATTACTGGGATTCGAACGCACGACGTTCCACTAAATATGAAGGAAGGTGGGGAAATTTCCCCTACCTTCATGCCACAGTAGCCTTCAGTCCCAACTGCCCGTCTAGTAGGCGGAGTTAAGGAGGTTGGTGACGGCGACAGGGTGGGGATAGGCACTGTTGTGCTGCGCGGTAAGGGGCTGACGCCGTGTGAGCGAGACACCATGCGAGCCGCGTTAAGCGTAGAGGAAAAAAATTAACGATTTCTCTGTCAATTTCGCGGTGACCTTCGAATTTCAAGCTCGTGCCCTATTCAGGATACTTTTCCGGACGTCTACATATTTTTTTGATTATTCTATCTTGGATTTAGCTCTTGCAAAGACGTAAAAAGTTCAATATTCGACTCACTTTTCTTTTCTTTACATGTAAATAGTCGCAACTTTGTTATTTAATATCTAGGAAACTACACGGTGAATCCCTTAAAAATTTTGCGTACGTGTCCGTTATCATTACAGCTGTTATAGGATTTTTTTTACAATTTTATCTTGGATTTGATTTTTTTTACGAACCTCCTTAAGGGGATGCTGGAGTAGATTTTTTTACCGACTTTGGTCGGTAAAAATAGGCGATTTCGTAGTATACACTATTTATCGAAAATATGCTACAAATATACGTCAAATTTTGCAGGGATGTAATAAAAACATTCATGCTTGGTTATCCGGTCGAATTACTGTTCAAAAAATACAAGAAATGTAAGAAATTGTATATTACTGAACCTCTCAAAAACCAATATGGCCGATCGAAATGTTAACAAGTCCTTTGAGGTAAGATATAAACGTTTCTGGAACTCAGATGTGTTAAATCAGACCGGACACCCATTCTTTGATTATTCCTGAACCTTTCAAAATCGTCGGAATCTCGATTAGACAAACCAAATTCACGAATAGTGTATACTACGATTGCAAAGACTGTTTGCTTTTCGCACAGGTTCAGAGCTGGTAAAGAGCATGGATATAGTTCCGTCATAAGGAGACAGGTGGTGCTGTTTACTTTTGGAAAAAGCTCCGAACCTCTGCAATGCGACCGTAGTATACACTTTATATGGATTTGGCTTGTGTAGTTAACATTCTGATGGTTTTGGAATATTTTGAAATCATCACAGAATTGACGTCCGGTCTGATTTTACATATCTAATTTCCAGAAACAATAATATCTTACAGCAAAGGTCTGTTGACATATGGTGTGCGGCCATTTTGCTTTTGGTATCTTTTGCCAAAAGTAAGCAGACTACTCGGCGCCATCTGTGTCCTAATCGGGAATCTTACCGACCAAAGTCGGTAACAAAATCTACTCCAGCATCCCCTTAATTGATCGGTCTACCGTGGTGCCATCCTGCGGTCGATTTATACACAGAAAGTTTTGCTTCAAGCCGTCCATAAGAAGTGTTCTTCTAGGCATATCCATATTCTTTGGTAGAAGGGGGCGTGCCTCGCCCTCCTCAGCCGTACAATTGCGGTTCTCATCAGCTCGAACACTTCTACTCAGTTAGTATAGAGCAGAGCAGCGGAGTGTCAGTTGGTGTCAGTTCCCTGCTTCTACTTCTGACTTTTCTGAGTCAGTATATTGTGAAGTGCGTTAACGTCTGTCGTATTTTAGGTTATGTTTAACGTTATTATACGACCGAGGAAAGTTCGTAATATTAATTATTGATGACAAATTATTAAATGACATCATGCCGTTCTCCAAGTTCCATGAAAACCTAAAGAATATAAAATATGTTTACAATTTGCCGTTCTTCGAACGATCGGATCTCTGCAAAATATTAAACCAAAGTGACAAATGGGAGGAACTGGCAGGTAAGAATAATGTTATTATTGCGTTTGTGTCTCTAATTTAATTATCTCTGAGCACTGATTTATTTGCATATCAACAAGAATTTGCATCAAAACACTTATTGTTCCCGTATTATTACAAAGTAAACCTATAAAGCTGATTTTGTAATAGAAAATATTACGAAATTGAGACGGAAATGGAGATAAATAGTAGAGTTAATTGGAAGTCACATATTTTCCTATGTTGGAGTATAAATTCTTTTCACTAGCATGAAATGTTTAATACTAAAGTTTAATACACTAGAATATAAGGACAAAGTTCTTGATTTTATTTTTGACTACTACATAAATATATGACTTGAGAATGACAGTGAAGGCCAAAATGTAATACTTTCGAGACAAAAAAACTTGGGTTGGAGTTTTCCATCGGAAGTCGGATTTGTGAGTTCTGGAATCAGAAACGGAAAAAGTTATTTTTTTTATCACAGTAAAAAGGCTTGAGACAGGTGTTTTCTGTTGCGGAATATGCGACTTGATAAAAATAGGGAAGGTCAAAATTCAACATTTTTATGCAGGTTATTGTAAAAAAAATGAATAATAAAAAGAATCTATCATTCATTATTACCATAAAATCTAATGGCAACTTAGACTGTTTTAAGTACAGTAAATAAACCGGCAGCAGTGGATGCGTGGTCGGTGTGTGGCTTCGGTGGTACCCAGAGTTAAGCAGCATTATTTGCAGCCATAACTTGGATGGGTGACCGCTTACCGTCCACTGGTTTGCGCGCCAACTGCTAAGCGAGAGGCAGTTTTTCTGAGTTTGTAATGTATTTCATATACAATAGAAAAAAAAACCGGGGCGGTGGTCTAGTGGTCAATGTACTGGCCTTTAGTCCAGAGCATCATAGGTCATAGTAGGTCGCGGGTTCGATTCCCGGTGCCGTCGATTTTCGTCGAAAATATAAATACGGGCGCGATGAAGCTCCAGATGTTTACATATGATACCCACACAGGTATTTCTACCTGTGGAGGTCACATGTACAAAGCTGTAGTCCGTGTTTACGTTCTCGATGAAACGTGACGTAGCTCCGGTGCTGGGAGGCGAACTCGAGACCGGCTGTTGGCTTCGTGCGTGACCTTCATTCGCGGCCATTTTGGACAGCCAGCGTTCGAAGCGGCGAAATTGTGCAACAGTTGATAAAGAATTATCACAGTGAAGCATGCTAGCGTACGTTAATTAACGATATTATTTATATTTCTTTAATAAATCGACACTACGAGTGCGCCAAAAGGGAAGGCCTCAATGCCGTGTTGCGTCGTGAATTGTAAAAACACCTCTGAATTGTAAATTCACCGGGGGTACATTTCTACAGTTTCCCTACAGGAAAGATCCATGTTTTCAAGCAGAAAAGGCGCGAGAATTGGATTGCCTCCGTTAAACGAAAAAAAAAGTTTCAGAGTTACTGTACGAACTAAATGTTCTCTAATCAATAAAAAGTTATAGACTACATTACTGTTACTAGGATTGAAACTTTACGATACTTACTTCCAATTTCACCTTGTACGGTGTAGTAGTGGAAGTGTCGCTGACGTTTGGCGAATAACGCTGCACTTTATTAAGATATGTTTGTCTGAATCTGTTAACTCCTCCGCTCGACGCACATGGCATACAGATAACGCCTTTCCTTTTATAATACCTTGTGGATTAAAATCAATTGCATGCGTTATCGCCTTGACTCCCGTTCTGATTATCAATTCCATCTTTCAATGCCGTTTTAATGCTGCTGTCAGCTGTCATAAACATAAACACCGGCGAAAAGTGCAGACGACACCGGGCACACAAAAATTTATGTACCCTTTTTACGAAATAAATCGAATAACAAGAAGCTATTACCATAACCAAAATTACAAAAAAAATAAATTAAACAACCTATTTTTTATTTATAACAATACTTTTCAGTTGTTCATTTAGTATAATCGGAAAATCTTCTGTAAACTATATTCTACCATAAGAATCAATACTTTTTTTATATCAACTGTTGCCGAGGTGTGCCACTATCGGCGCTGGCATCTTAACGCACTAAGCCAATATCGGCATAGGTTTTCCGCAGTTTCCATATGCCCATAGCAGAAATGCTATGGCAAATGAGATATAGAGGGGGCAGTCGGATGCGGCCGCATGGGGGCCTGGTTACTGATCCGGACCAGACCCCCAGGGGGGACTGGCTACTGATCCGGGCCGACCCTGACGTAATGCCTGCAGACGGGGGAAAATGCAACATATACAGTAGAAACTCAGTAAAAATAAAGCCATCTGTATCGCTCAAGTCTTCCGCAGTTTCCCTGTGCCCTCGAGCAAATGCGATACAATAGTGCATTAGGATTAGTGGCTGCGGACAACAATCTAGGGGGTCTCTATGAAGGAACGGGGTTAGGGGGAGAGGGGCAATGTAAAAGCCTCAAGAAGGTATACGGAAGAAACCAATAAAAAAAATATTTAAACATTTTTTGTAAAGTATTGTAAACACTAGTGATATACTAACCCATGAATTTATTAATATATTCAGGTAATTGGATGAAGTACGACACGCTAACGATTCAGAATCTCAGAAAAGAGCGAAATCCAACAGACGAGTTGCTGACGTTATGGGGCCACTACAACCACACAATTTTGGAATTATTCGTACTTCTTTCAAAAATGGAACATTATCAAGCTATGGTACCTTTGAAACCGTTTGTGGAGCCAAAGTTTCACGCACTAATAGACAACGGCGAAGGAAATCTTCAGCGTGTGTTGGGCCAGAGCAAACGCAACAAAAACTCCAAGGATCTTAAAATCGGAGCACAAAACTTTAACCAGAACATACCGCATCCGCCTGTGGTACCAAAAGTAGTTATGGCCGATAATACGAGAGAAGAATCGCACAAAATACTGAATCAGCCATTACAACTTGTCGTTCCCATGCAAGTTGCTCCCAGCAATTCGAACAATTTATTAGTAGTTTCACCCGTTCCTGGATCCCGTTTGTCTCCTGTACTTCAACGTATTGCTTCCAGCTCGAAAAATATCAGCTCACTGCCGTTTATGAATACTGAATCGACACTGCCGCAAATTTCGTACGAAGAATTGGCCCTCGCTGCCAATCAGTGGAGCAAACGCAATATTTTGGGAAAAGGTGGCTTTGGCACCGTTTACAGAGGTATTTTCAACTATGTAACTAATTTTCTAACGACAAAATATCTATAACAAAATATCTAAAATTGAAGTATCCGCGTCAAAGTATTTGCAAATAAATGAAAATTTAGTTGCAAATACGTGTATTCTTAAAAGTCATTGGAAGGCCTATAAAAACTGAATTACAAAAAAACCAAGCCTTAATTTTTCATAAAAATGCACTAATAATAAAATGTTCACTTATTAGAAATTTAATTCTACTACAATGTCTTTTCGACTCAATCTTATCTTTTAATTTATCTTTCCATCGCTTCTCATTTTTGCTTGTTCATTTTCATTCAATTTTAGATATTTATTTTCATTCAAATAACTTGGATTTAGATATTTTTACGTCGATGTTTTCTTGTTAGATATGTTTACCTTACTGTCTAAGACGATCGAAGCTTCTAAAAAAGGCATGAGACAGCATTTTTTATTGATAATTCCAATGTTCTAAAAGATGTTTGTATGTGGGCCTCATCCAATATACAACAAGACCTGCGAATTTGGAATTATATACAATATACAGTAATAATACTTTTATATAAACTTAGTAAAGTGATTTATTTTGTTTAAGTCTATATACGTTCATTAGAAAGCATTTGCCAATTTAAGTACCAGTATTTAGGATGAACCGACAATTGATTTAATTACTGAACCGAATATCTTGTTATTCAGTCAGTTTTTGATAAATAAAGCTTTACTTACACATCTGAATTGATAAGTATTCCATACAAGACTCAATTTTTTTAAAACTATGTACAGACCATGCATCATATTGTCCTTAGCAAAACAAGACCTTGGAAGCTAAAATCTGTTCACTGGTTTGATTCAATAATTGCTACAAGTGAAAAACGTTACATTTTTTTTCACAGCATTTGTTGCACTAAAAGACTGTACAAAAATACAGATTGTTATTCCTGAATGTCGAATTTATGGGATTTAAATTCCCTTTTTTATACATTCAATATTCACCAATCAAAAATACTTACTCGTGCTTTTTTCGAATAATTCGCTTTGAAACAGTCTTCAGATTATTTTGTCTACATTTGGTAACTTTTTCTTTTTAAATTTCATTTCAGGTGTTTGGAAAAATACCGGTGTAGCGATAAAGAAAATCGAACGTCGTGGTCCGGAATCGGATAGTGGCTACATAATCCAACTTCAGCAATCATTGAGGGAGATAAAAATATTAAACTCGCGTCCTCACGAGAACATTTTGCCTTTGTACGCTTACAGTTTGGGCGGCGAAGCGCCTTGCCTTGTTTATCAATTTATGCAGAACGGATCGTTGGAGGATCGATTGCTATTGAGACAGAGAACGACACCACTGACCTGGATGCAACGTCACGAAATCGCTAAGGGCACCGCACGAGGATTACAATACCTGCACACGATCGGCGATAAACCTCTCATACACGGCGATATCAAAAGCGCTAATATTCTGTTGGATAAGAATTTTGAGCCAAAGATCGGCGACTTTGGACTGGCTCGGGAAGGACCTGAAAAAGAATCAATGAAAGTAAGTTAATGTTTTATAAAATACAATGTATAGAAAAACAGTACAAATTATTATAAACAACTAAATTCTCCATCCTGCTACTTTCGAACTCACTTTATTAATTGATTTATTACCTAAATATCTTTATATTAATAACTTGTTTAAATTATTCTATAGAAAGAAAAACGTGGTAATATTTTATTGAAATCAAAATAAAAAGATTAAAAATTTTTTCAATTCATTTATTATAAGATTTAATTCAAGGGTGTCACAAAAAAGCAACGCGATGGGCCATTATTTTTCTTTTAATGGCATTTTTCAAAGGAATCAATAAAAAATCTTTTTTTTTATCCTAATATTAAATTTATAATATTAATTTAAAAAAATTATTTGTGAAATGAATAGACAAATAACGTGAGTGCGTAAGTAATGGGATGATTAAAAATGTTGAATTAAGCTTATACCATTTTTTTATATAGTAAAAAAAGTATAATGAAAATCGGCGTTTAATTTTGAAAATTTGATTTCTCTTTGCAGGTAAGCAAAGTTCACGGCACGAGGCCTTATTTGCCGGACGAATTTCTGCGCGGGAAAACTCTATCGACAAAAATAGATACATATAGCTATGGGATCGTACTTTTTGAAATCGCGACTGGTCTGGCAGCGTACGATGAATCGAGACCGAAAGACAGATTTCTCAAAGATTTTGTGGACAGTTGGAATGACCGAGATTTGCCTCTTTTAATGGATAAAAAAGCAGGCACCGAGCCCAAGGAAGTTTATCCCAATTTGATGGTGCTTGGAAAATGGTGCTCCAATAGATTAGCGAAAGATCGACCTGAGATGGAGCTTGTTTTTCGAAAACTTAACGATCTTGGGTAGGAAATAACGTAATCGCATGATAATTGAATTTTCTCCATTATTGTATTTATTTATCCGAAACTGTAGAGCAGATTTCTGAAAGATTTTGTGGTCGCTTGGAAAGACCGGGATTCGCCTCTTTTGATGAAAAAAAAGTGGTCGTCGAACTAAGGAAATTTCTCCTAATTTGATGGTCCTCGGAAAATGGTGCGCCAATAGATTAGCGAAAAATCGACGTGACACGGAACTCGCTGAGCCAATTCTTCAATGTTGTATTTATCAATGGAACTCGGTGTTCCAATTTTTCAACATTGTATTTATGAAGCGTTTATTGACGCAGAATGCTCCTTCCAGAGAGCATTATTGATGATAAGAGTATTTTTTTATGTTAAACTGCTGCAGCAATTGATGAGGAGATGCAATTGTCTCTACACTTTGCCATATATTTTTAATAATAGAAAATACAATGCGTTATTAAAGATCATTGATCTTTCAATGTTAAACAAATATACTTGTAAATATATTGTTAATAATTCTATTGATGTAAGAAAAATGTGGTATAAAAACCCTATTTACTGTTTAATCAACTTACAAGTATATTTTATATCGAAATTTTTATGCTATACTTAGATTAATAATTAATTATACTTTATTATCCGGACATATTTGTACATAATGTAAGCTGAGTGTTGTTCGGACCAATAAGTATGCTTTTTATTGAATCTCGTTTTTCACATCTAATCCTTCCCAAAATTCTCTTTTAATATCCAAAAACGCAGAATGATTTACATTTAACTACCGCAGTATTTTGATTCGTCTGATAATGAAAGAACACCTTTAAGTAAGCAAATATATTTGAAAATATCTGAGAAAAATTCTCTCATGGTAACAAAGCTGTCTTTACTATTTAAGCGATTTATAAATATATTTTCTATTTAAATAAGTACATTTTGACGAAAATAATTGTCTATTCAATTTTATCACCGAAATTGTGTTTGCACATGAAATCAGCAAGTCCTTTTTTTCTACGCATTTTTTATTAATTCAGCCGCAAGAAATAAAAAAAATCCTTTTAAATATTTCTTCTCCACTCTGTCATTTCCCTCATATCTTCTTCACAAACACCGTAAATTATCTAAAATTGAGGGACAAATAAAAATGGTCTACGTCGGTAAAAAAATAAAATAAAATAAAACAAAAGTAGCGAACTTAGTAGTGAGGTTGCCTCATATCCATTTTTATCCAATCTCATATCGTAGAATTTCTACGTTTTCTCGAGTTGAGAATCGCTGCGACTATCAATGACTGCTAGTACTATATTTCTGCTACACTAGAGTACCTGAGCACTTCCTGGTTCGAGTAGAAAAAAAGAGTGTAGGATAAAAAGGAGCAGAGGCCCAATAGAAAAGCCGTATAAACAAAAGCTCGCAATTTCCTATTGGTTGGGAAGCTGCTGACAACTGTACTATTTATAATGCACGTGTCTAGCGTCTAAAAGCCTAAATGCGTCCCGGCCGCCAGACGAACGACACGCTATAGCATCCGGAAAGTCTGATATTCGCTGGTAGTATCTACTATCTTCTGCTCTATGAATGTCAGTTCAGTTATGTCAAAAGTTATAAAAATTGACGGGAGTCTCGGCGAAGGCGTAAGTCTGCGATTACTCTTTTCTTTCATTACATCAGTTGCTACTTAATCAATGAACTGTCAATATTTTAGTTATTTTACTTTTAAGCCTTTTTGCTAATTTTTCTTTATGTGCTTTTTGATAGACATCTTGGCCAGGTTTTGAGAGTAGCTTTGAGCTTGATTGCTCTTTTTTCATTACATTGGTATAAACCGTCAATGTTTTAGTTGTCTGTCTTATGAGGTTTTTTGCTAATTTTTATTTTTGTGCTTTACGATAGACATGTTGGCCAGGTTTTGAGAGTAGCTTTGAGCTTGACTGCTCTTTTTTTTCATTACATTGGTATAAACCGTCAATGTTTTAGTTGTCTGTCTTTTGAGGTTTTTTGCTAATTTTTATTTTTGTGCTTTTCGATAGACAGGGTGGCCAGGTTTTGAGAGTAGCTCTGAGCTTGATTGCTCTTTTTTCATTACATTGGTATAAACCGTCAATGTTTTAGTTGTCAGTCTTTTGAGGTTTTTTGCTAATTTTTATTTTTGTGCTTTACGATAGACATGTTGGCCAGGTTTTGAGAGTAGCTTTGAGCTTGATTGCTCTTTTTTTCATTACATTGGTATAAACCGTCAATGTTTTAGTTGTCTGTCTTTTGAGGTTTTTTGCTAATTTTTATTTTTGTGCTTTTTGATAGACAGAGTGGTCAGGTTTTGAGAGTAGCTTTGAGCTTCATTGCTCTTTTTTTCATTACATTGGTATAAGCCGTCAATGTTTTAGTTGTCTGTCTTTTGAAGTTTTTTGCTAATTTTTATTTTTGTGCTTTTCGATAGACAGGGTGGCCAGGTTTTGAGAGTAGCTTTGAGCTTGATTGCCCTTTTTTTTCATTACATTGGTATAAACCGTCAATGTTTTAGTTGTCTGTCTTTTGAGGTTTTTTGCTAATTTTTATTTTTGTGCTTTACGATAGACAGGGTGGCCAGGTTTTGAGAGTAGCTTTGAGCTTGATTGCTCGTTTTTTTCATTACATTGGTATAAACCGTCAATGTTTTAGTTGTCAGTCTTTTGAGGTTTTTTGCTAATTTTTATTTTTGTGCTTTTCGATAGAGGGGGTGGCCAGGTTTTGAGAGTAGCTTTGAGCTTGATTGCTCTTTTTTTCATTACATTGGTATAAACCGTCAATGTTTTAGTTGTCTGTCTTTTGAGGTTTTTTGCTAATTTTTATTTTTGTGCTTTTCGATAGACAGGGTGGTTAGGTTTTGAGAGTAGCTTTGAGCTTGATTGCTCTTTTTTTTTATTGCATTGGTATAAACCATCAATGTTTTAGTTGTCTGTCTTTTGAGCTTTTTTCCTAATTTTTATTTTTGTGCTTTTCGATAGACAGGGTGGCCAGGTTTTGAGAGTAGCTCTGAGCTTGATTGCTCCTTTTTTTCATTACATTGGTATAAGCCATCAATGTTTTAGTTGTCCGTCTTTTGAGGTTTTTTCCTAATTTTTATTTTTGTGCTTTTGGATAGAGGGGGTGGCCAGGTTTTGAGAGTAGCTTTGAGCTTGATTGCTCCTTTTTTTCATTACATTGGTATAAACCGTCAATGTTTTAGTTGTCTGTCTTTTGAGGTTTTTTGCTAATTTTTATTTTTGTGCTTTTTGATAGACAGGGTGGCCAGGTTTTAAGAGTAGCTCTGAGCTTGATTGCTCCTTTTTTTCATTACATTGGTATAAACCGTCAATGTTTTAGTTGTCTGTCTTTTGAGGTTTTTTGCTAATTTTTATTTTTGTGCTTTTCGATAGACATGTTGGCCAGATTTTGAAAGTAGCTTTGAGCTTAATTGCTCTTTTTTTTTCATTACATTGGTATAAACCGTCAATGTTTTAGTTGTCTGTCTTTTGAGGTTTTTTGCTAATTTTTATTTTTGTGCTTTACGATAGACAGGGCGGCCAGGTTTTGAGAGTAGCTTTGAGCTTGATTGCTCTTTTTTTTCATTACATTGGTATAAACCGTCAATGTTTTAGTTGTCTGTCTTTTGAGGTTTTTTGCTAATTTTTATTTTTGTGCTTTTTGATAAACAGGGTGGCCAGGTTTTGAGAGTAGCTTTGATTGCTCTTTTTTTTCATTACATTGGTATAAACCGTCAATGTTTTAGTTGTCAGTCTTTTGAGGTTTTTTCCTAATTTTTATTTTTGTGCTTTTCGATAGACAGGGTGGCCAGGTTTTGAGAGTAGCTTTGAGCTTGATTGCTCTTTTTTTTCATTACATTGGTATAAACCGTCAATGTTTTAGTTGTCTCTCTTTTGAGGTTTTTCGCTAATTTTTATTTTTGTGCTTTTCGATAGACAGGGTAGCCAGGTTTTGAGAGTAGCTTTGAGCTTGATTGCTCCTTTTTCTTCATTACATTGGTATAAACCGTCAATGTTTTAGTTGTCAGTCTTTTGAGGTTTTTTCCTAATTTTTACTTTTGCGCTTTTTGATAGACATGTTGGCCAGGTTTTGAGAGTAGCTTTGAGCTTGATTGCTCTTTTTTTCATTACATTGGTATAAACCGTCAATGTTTTAGTTGTCTGTCTTTTGAGGTTTTATGCTAATTTTTATTCTTGTGCTTTTTGATAGACAGGGTGGCCAGGTTTTGAGAGTAGCTTTGAGCTTGATTGCTCTTTTTTTTCATTACATTGGTATAAACCGTCAATATTTTAGTTGTCTGTTTTTTGAGGTTTTTTGCTAATTTTTATTTTTGTGCTTTTCGATAGACAGGGTGGCCAGGTTTTGAGAGTTGCTCTGAGCTTGAGTGCACTTTATGGAATACCTGTGGAAATAGACAACATTCGGGCAGGCAGACCCAAACCTGGTTTAGCTGCACAGCATCTCAAAGGTAATTTTCAATAATTTTTTTACTATTTTTTATTCATTTTTTTAAAACTTTATGTAGAAAAACTTATCTTAAAGATCTTCTGATTTTTAAACATCGCTTTGTCTTCTTGAATATTTATGGACAGGGAAATGATTAGATGCCAACCATATTTAATTGTCAATAGTTTCTTTTTTCGCTCAAACATTTTAGATAACTGGACAGAGAAAACTACAGAATAACAATATTTAAAAAATCTTCAAATTTTTTTGCTGTTCACATTATACTTTTACATTTGACATACTTTCTCTTAATTTTCATCTTTTAGCAGTATTTGACAGTGGAAAACTGAGACATCAAAGAGGAAAAGAAATTGATAATTTTTTCTTTGTTAATACATTTTTCAATATCTAAACAAAATAAGATTTATAGATAATGATGACTTATAATTTTTTGTTTGTTTTGTGTTCCAAACAATTCCACATATTTTTCCAGGAGTGGAATTAGTTCAAGATCTGTGCAATGCAGAAGTAAAAGGAGGATATATCGGTTCAACGCGTCTAGAATTTAGTCCTGGCTCCTTGAAAGGCCAGAAGAGAGAATTCAAAGCAGATACGCAGACTGCAGGATGCATAGGCTTGCTGGCTCAAGTAGCTCTTCCTGTAGCTCTTTTTCTACCATGCGATAATCCCATCACACTGATTCTCAGAGGAGGTACAAATGTACCTATGGGTCCTCACATAGAATATCTTTCTGAAGTTTTTAGGCCGCATCTTAACAAATTCGGTGGAGATTTTGATTTCACAGTTCTCAAGAGGTAACATGTCTTTAAAACAAATAAATATAATACAATTCCTAACAAATAACTCTTTTAGCGCAAACAATTGAACTTGTGTATTAATATTTCTAGAGGATATTATCCTAAAGGAGGCGGAGAAGTTCATCTGCGAATAAAACCCGTCAGAAACCTTAATGCCGTTGAAATGACAATTTTGGGAGAACCAACCGGAATATCCGGATGGTCTTACGTTGCTGGTTCAGTTAATATTAACGTAAGTGCTTAAAAAATCTGGACACAAGCAAAACGTAATCAAGACTAATTTTTCATTTTTTTTCATTTTCATTAAGGAAGCGCATAGAATGGCTGAAGATGCAAAACGGGCAATAAACGATAGATTAGCGACAACGAGCATTCCTGTGCCGTCGATAAATATCGAGGCTTACAGGGAAGACAGAGGAATGGCTGTGGGAAATGGATCGGGGATCAAGTGAGATTTTCTCAAATACTAAATATATTAAATAATCTTCCATTCTGTCGTCATAAATGTGTAATTTGTTTCAATAACAGCATAGTTTGTCAGACAAGCGGTGGATGCGTTTATGGTGGCTCTGGTTTAGGTTCCAATCGACGTGACGGAGCTCCTCCGGGTATCGAAGCTGCAGATCACATTGTCAAACCACTCATCAACGGCAGTTGCGTCGACGAGCACATTCAAGATCAGGTTCGTTATATTTTATGAGGGTGTGTCTACTTTGCAAAATTCAATTTAAATTGTTGGTGCAGCGAAATAAAGAAATAAAATTTCGTTTCCGACACTTTAGCTACGATTGAAAATAATCACAAAGTGGTATTGCTTTGTTTAATGCAGCATCTTTTTTTTTGTTGGTAAAAACCAGGGAATTATTTACCAATCTTTTACCTGAACGGCGAAATTTTATGAAAATATTTTTTTAACGAAATGTGTTGTTACATTTTTTAAAATTTATGAAAAACTCTGAAAAAGTATGCAACATTATGGAATACACAATTTCTTAGGGTACCTACAGTGTTTTATAACAACACCATAGGAATAAAAAATAAAGTTTAAACTCCCACTCGCGGCTACAAATACAAAAAAATTACCGCTGCTATTCTTCAATGAACTGAACAGGAAATGTTCTGCATTTAATTGATGCTTAAATTCATGGTCTTTTTTTCATCAAGGCCTTTAAGTTTGATCCCTATTATGCTATTTTTATGAGAGGGACCGGTCAATGATCTGCAACTTTACTAAACGATTCAAAACATTTTTCGAAAATATTTTCGTAACAAAATTAGTCATTGCGTTATTAAAATTCTGAAAATAAATAGGAACTGAAATTCATCAAGAATCTTTGAAGAAAATATTTATAACATTTTTTTATAAACTTCGATTGTAATGTGTTTTTTTTTATAGGAACATTTTATAATTGGCAAAAACGATTCTTTCAGATAATACTTTTGATGGCTCTGGCAAAAGGACGTTCCCGAATCCTCGTTGGTGACCGTAAATTAACGAGGCATACAGAGACAGCGATTCAGATCGCCGAGATAATGCTAGGAAATCGTGGACTTCGTTTCAGTTCTCGACAAAGTGTAAACGGTGACGACGGTGGTACTTATATATTGGAATGCGAAGGTTGTGGTTTAATCAACGAGGCAGTACCTCCGCGTCCCTAATTTCGCAGCTCACAAACTTTTGTTTTCTAGTATTTCTAGTCCGTTTACTATCGCGAAGACCAACTTTATAGTTTGACAACTATATACACACTGATTTTCCATTAAGATTCAGAGAAAGCCTAGGCCTCTGTTATTCCATTCGCTATTCCGATAATATTCCATTAATCATTCATGTATAACGACGTAAGATTTTTTTGTTCAGTTTTACGAATAAATTTAATATCTGTACCTTAAATTATTTACAACATTCAAATTAATTCGACTTCGTCCTATCTCTGAAGATTATTCTTGCTTTGGTCGGAAAAACGGTGCCATTGCACGAAGGAACTCTTTTTTAAATTGTTGGCACGAAAATCTGCTCACTGAAGCCCTGAAAAACACGTAATACAAATTTCTGTAACTTTTAATCGTAAGTTTAAACTTTAATTCGAAAGTCAAGTCTTTTTCAAACAGCAAAATTTAAAAGAAAATGTTAGTACAATAAAAAATGTTTGAACGTATTTTTGATTGTTTGAAGTTTAATGAAAACTTTAATTATTCTTTTCTGTGTAATGCATATATTTATCTATAATACGTGACGAAATGCCTGAAATATGAACTTTATGAAATTGGCAAAATTACAAATATTCAGGCGTGGGATTACCGAAAGTGCCAATCTAAACTGCATTAAAAAGTATTTACAATGTTTAAGTTAATGTAAAGGTTCTTTGCGACTTTTTGTGATAATTATGAGCATAAATGATTATTACCTTGCAGCATGTCTTATAGCGTTTCTGTCGTCAGGATGCATGCTTAAAACGTGCGCCAAAACTCTCGCGTACTCTTCAGCATCATCAGCAAGAAATCCGTTTTGGCTTCCGGACTGCGTTTCAATTATATCGGCCCTGAATCGCGATAGTTCCAATTTCATTTTAAAAATCACAATTAAAGAGTGTTGATCGATATTTGAGAGAAAATTTGTCGTACCTTGGTCCACCTGACGCGTGAGCGATCATAATTAAGCCCGCAGCCATGCACTCGACAACACTTATTCCAAAATGTTCGTTCCACATCGCGTGCAAACCTATTGTTCCTAATTGAAGCTCGTCCACGAGTTCCGGATACGGAAGATTTAATTTGAACTCAACGTTCTCGTCCAAAGCCAAATGTTTAGCTAAATCTTGCATGTCCTTTACACGACTTTCGTCTTCGGCATTTCGACAAGATCCAACCAAGATGAGGCGAACCTGAAGATGTAATAATGGTCAAATATTTACCGCCATTCGAATTTTATCGCTGAGTGCGTAACTGGAAAATTGTATGTTTATACATTTTTTAAATTCAATGGAAAAACATAAAAATAAATAATTCCCGTAGTCTTCACTAGAAGTTTTTGAGTTTTGAAAAAGAAAACGTTTTTGTTAATTTGCACGATTTTCAATTTTCTCTTTTCGTTCGAAAATGTTGGCCGAATAAATGTTTACCTTTTCCCAAATCTCGTCGGGTAATATTGTTCGAAGTTCGTACATTGCTCGCAACATTAGAGGATGTCCCTTTTCTGGCCTGAATTGCGCAACTGAAACTATCCTAACGTATTCACCCTTTTGGTCGTCCTCGAGAAGTGGCAATTTTGTCAAATGTTCGACGTCACAAGGCGGATAAACTCTGTGCGTTTTCATGGGACATTTCCAAATAGAATTAATGTGATCTTCGGTCCACGAAGAATTAACCATCACCGTTTCAGCGCATCTTCCTGTCCATCCGTACATCTGTAATAAGATTGCTCTTAATTTGTTTATTGTTTATTTTATTTTTATTGCTTTTTTTATTTTCGACATTTTAGATGATACCATATCAATAATTTTAATAAAAGTCACTCACCATTGCGAATATCTTGTAGTAAACAATTTTGGCCGCTGAGAAAAATGGATTTCTCGCGATAATTCGATGATTGTTGTGGGAAACTATTCGTTTGTAAACGTGTCTGAGCATATCAGTCGATATCGTCGGATAATGAGTGTAAGTTCCGACGCGACAGCCACCGATGAATTTAAATAGTGGATAAGTGAACGCGTAGCCCATCGTGTCAATATAAATGTCTGTAAATGAAAGACTTAATTAGAGACGAAATTCATATAGAGTACAAAATTTTATGCAGTGGCACACAAGAATATTTTACCTGGTTGCAAGGCATTCAGAGCTTCGATACCCAACCAAACAGAGCCAAGACTCTGTCCTAAAAGCGTGAAATAAGGATACATGTCCGCCTCCACCCATTTTCTTCTATGCAAATATATAAATTCAACAGTTGGCTGAATTTTCACATTAAAATTTCTCTCCACCCTCCTGAGAATCTGTTCAGGATCTACTTCAAGATCTCCCGTGTATACAGCAATTCGTACATTGGGGTACCTAAAAAATAAAAAAATATAAACTCTGTGTCCTAGCTTGTTTTTCTCATTTCTCATCTGCACATCTTTTATGTTCCTAACACATTTTTAAAGAGTTTTCGACTTAAAAATAAAAATTACTTTTTATGGTGTCTAATATATTATTCAAAAGTTCATGAAACATAGTGCTTAATACTTTTTTTAGATACAAATGAAAATTGACAGAGCGAAATACAGATTAGAATTATCTTCGTACCTTTGAAGACCAAGCCAAGATACAGAAGGTTGGAAAAATAACAAAACTAGTAAAAAATTATTTACAAAAAGACAAAAATATTTCTCATTGTGTATACTGCATTAGCTAAAAGTTGAATAAGCCGAATATTCAAAATTTCTTTTAATATACAATAAGATAGACAGCATATAACTACAAATTGGAACTTCTTCCATGCTGTTAAAAATTTTAATCTTTTACTCATTTTGAAAACCAATAATTGCCACAAAAGTTTATAAACATAACAAAATTTGTAGAATGTAAAAAAAAAATCAGAAATGCTTCTCATAGTCTATTATAAGGTTTACATTAGCCAAAAATTAATTGAGTAGAATGTTCAAAACTTTTATCAATATACAATCAAATGGACAAGATAAAGTATAAAAAATGTTGTACTCTTACTCATTTTGCAAAGCGATAATCGCTTCCCATAAGACTCTCTCGCCACCGCCTCCAGCATTGCAGTATGGATGAAAAATTCCAACGACAGTTTCACTTCGTATAAACGCAGCCCTTTTCTTAGCAAAAACACGTCTCCAGTATATTATTAACAAAGGGAGAAATAAGGTAAGCAACACAATCTTACAGGTGGCAAGAAGCAGCAGAAGTTTTACTGCCCCTATAATTGTGCCCCTGAAAAAAAAAAAAACAATATGATCAGACGAATATAAATAAATAATGTACATTTCTCTAAAATTATATTATACATATAATAAATAACAATATATGTATATGTATGTATATGTATATAATTTAAAAAACTGTATATAACCAATGTAAACAGAACAACAAAACAAATTGTTAATTATAACCTCGAAATGCTGGTTTTTAATTGAATCTAGAAATCCAAAAAAAATAAAAAATTAAACTCACGTCAAACAGCAGAAGTTGTACATCTTTTGCGATTAAATTTTTCACACTTTTTCGTCACTTTTACAGAGATAAACAGACATGTAGACGTGGAATTGTCGTTGGCACGACACGTATAGTCGCTGTCAAAAGTTATATTTTCTCAGTGACAACGTGGTAACGATCGTGTTTTATTTTTTAAATATAAAACAATTTGAATTATTTTTCACGAGCAATCGAACAAATTTTCATTTTACAAAAGAATAATTGTTCGAATTTTGAAATGTCGAATCAGCTGACGATCAGCTGGACTGCCATATTTTTCGTCACAATTTCAATTCTCGATTAGAATTCGATATATATCACAACGATTTATGTCGAGATGAGCAAAAACTGATGGCGGGAGCAACACAGAAGAAGATAGCCATACAAAATGTCATCCCCACTGCTGTTGTAGCTGCTGGAATATATGTTGCGCGTTGTTCATCACAAATCGGTCATCTGATCGGTGAAAGTGTTGTTAATACATTTTTTTCAATGTAGCCTCAGTTCCTCGCGAGTGACTTGTATTTGTGAAGACAATGTTGTGTTGATAGACAAATAGAAGAAGAAAAAACGTAGGTTTAAAAAATAAGATATTTATGAAATCCCGCCTATTTGGGAAAAACCCATTTTTGCTGTCATTCGAAGAACAAGCTTCTTATTTTCATCATTTTCGTAATTGAAAAATGTGTGCATTCCTTGAAAAAAAATCACCTTTGAGTCATAAAATTAAGCTTGGATATTATTAGAATTTCGTTTGGTGGAAAGTAAAAACAAGTTTGAGGTTAAGTTTTGATTTTCCGTTTTTGATACAGGATATAAATGTTATCGCACATTTGATAGAGTTAACAGTAATCTTTTTTGCATTTAGTGGCTATTCAGCTTGTAACGATTCTTCAAGTATTGAAAAAAAATAAGATGAATGGGCTTAGAAGTGCGGAGTATTGAATTTCCATTTTTGAGGCAGCAAGTAAAAGTTATCGTGCATTGAATCGAATTATCTCTACATTTTTTCAGTGTCTATTTTTTAAATATATATAGTTTGTTGTGATAGGTCAAGAATTGAGAAAATAAGACAACTATGTGTAAAAGTGCAGTATTTTGAATTGTGGTTTTTATCAATAAAAGTTATTGTGTATTGAATATATGTGTCGTTACACTTTTTTTTTATTACCTTAGTATCTATTTCCACAGTGCATTTAGCTTGTTATGATTGGTTAAGAATTGAGAAAATAAGATAACTGTTCTTAAATGAAAGCTGATCTTTCAGTTACCTTTGCCTTGTAATGTATATATGTGAGCCTTATTTGAAAGGTAACAGATTATCTATACTGATTATCAGCTTATCGTTCATCTTTAAGGTGACAATGGATGTATGGAATGACCAAGATGCTGCCATAAGGAAAAACAGAAATATCCGAGAACCTCTTCTCTATGCTGGTTAGTATGCTTATAAAAAATTATTCACCATCTGTTTGTACGTAGGAGTTTCATTGTGCTTTATCAATATTTAACCGTGATGATTCACTCTATGGATTGTGCAACCTCTGTACTTTGTCATTCATTGCTTTATCTTAATAGCAGAGTTTTGTATTATGCAGATAAATTTTTTGTAAAATTATTATTATTAAATGAAATAATTTTTATTGTGCATTTGTAATTTAGATTATTTTTTATATATTTCTTTCACATTTGATGAAGTTTCTTTTGTTGCTGGATTTGATTTTCTATAATGTATTTAATCATTGCAGTAATGTAAATAAAAAAATAATTCAAGGGGATTTTTTTTTCATTGTTACTCTTTTTACAGTAAAAAAAGATGCGGTACAAATACAGAAATCTGGATCTCAATCTCCACAAAAAGGGTGAGTTTATTATAATTTGCAATCTATGTAGGGATGTAACAGCTTCTCATTAGCCATATTTCAGTGTTTATTAAGCTGGACAAATTATTATTTTTTTTATGCTGCTCAGATTAGAGCTTTTCTACATTGTACAAATTATTATTCCATATTAACATTTAGAAGATCAACATGGATTGGCCTTTTTTTGCCAAAAATTATAGCATTCATAATATATATACTGTTTACAGATTAAAATGTTGTTATCTAAAAGTAATCTGTATTTATTGGAAATTTAAGAAATTCTAAGTGAGGTTTTTGAGATTTCATGTTTTGACCATTGATTTTGCTTCTCTAGACTATGACATATAACAGTTCAAGAGTGATAAAAGATGATAAAGCAATTATCTTTCTTGATATGAATTTTTTAAGTTGTGTAATAATATACAAGTCATCTTTATTCTATAATGACTTTTAAGCTTTACTGGTATAAAAATCATTCCTCAATATACTATGAGTTAATTTTTTAACTTTGTGTGTAATATATTTAAATTTAGCAAGAACTTAAAAAACAGAAAATAGTCTTTGATTTTTGTTACGTCCCGAGCTAACAAGACGTTGGAAAGGGAAATATTTTTGGGAGTTCTTGGTTCGATTAATGATTACAATCAATATTTCGAACTATCACGCGTAAAATATGTTGATTTATTTATCCGAATTTAACAGCTTAAAATACCAATTTAACAGGATAAAACTTCTTATGTTGTCACTGTTTATGACAAGTATTAGTTGATTATTTTAAGAAACTTATACTGAAACACGGCTCTCAAGCGCTTGAAATATTGTATTTAAGACATGTTGATTGTTTGGAAATTGATTGAAGACTAATGAGTGAAACGATTGAAAAAAATGATGAAAAAGTGAATCGGAGTTTAAGTGGGGTTTTCGGGGACCGCGCGACGGCCCAAAGATGCTGACAACGCACGACACGTGCGGTCAGCAAAAATATACAAGTGCAAGCACGGAATAGCGAAACGGATTTACATTGACAGAAATTGAGATTGAATATTGGAAAGAATGGCAATTAAATAATTATTAATTATGTTAGGAAAAATAATCAGGACGTAACAATTTTCATTTACAATAAAATTTTACATACAAAACTCACTTCAAACTTGATATCTTAATAAATAATGATGATAAATTCCTTCATTGCCTCACAATCTCCAAAATTTGCCAATAAAAATAATATTTCTCTATTGGGATGACACTATTTTAATTTAATAAAACACTGATGAATTTAATACAATCTTACCATTAAATCAAGCAACTAAAAAAAAAAAAAAAGAAAAAATTAGTATTCCAGCTCACTAAATCAAGAACAAATCTCAAACTTGCTATTTATTGGTCCAACATTAAACCAAATAAAAAAACCATCTTTTATATTACACACCTTTTTTATTACCCGCGAAAGTACACTTTGATTGAAAGATAACAACTGTTGGTTTTTTAGCAAACGCCAAGATAAAATCTGACTAGCGTTTAATCTCCTCACTATTTTTGGGTATTAAAAAGCGTGCCCAAAATTATAGTGAAGAAGATAATAGGAATTCGAATGCGAATAAGCGTTATTATCATTCACAATGATTACCGTATTTACATTAGGCTACGCGACAGCTGCTTATCGTTCATCGTGTAACCAGAACCAGCCGTGAAAATATAGAGAAACAGTCGAAGCGCATCGTGCTTTCGAAGACCTTCACTTCCGCGGTCGCCTTTAAGCGGGTCCGTCGCGATTATCGGGCTATCTTTTCGAAAAATAAAATAAATATTTAATTTTTCCTATATTCGCGAGCATCTTTTTTTTTAAATACTGGCAGAGATAAATACATACAGAATATTTAAAAAAAAAAAGCTAAAAAAAATGCTTTCGATTCACTTAAGAATAATCGCGGTCTGATAGATGACTGAGTCGCGCTTCGAAGATCAGCCTCGATAAGTGCAGTCTATGCCTCGTGTAGTCATCATTCTCGGCGAAAACGTTTCCAAGGTGAAGTGAATCGAGAGTAAAGACATTAAGAGTGTCACAGATTAGCGGACATAGAGAGGCCAAGTCTGGCCAAGTCTGTTTGTCGTGTTTCGCAATAGTAACAATTCACAGTGGTTTCGATATCTCGTTGTGATAAATAATGTCCGGTTGGATTTCACGCTCAACGAGCAAGACCTCGGATTGTTTATAACTTTTTTTTTGGTCTCTGTCACCAAAGTGAAGTGGTGCTTAAAATATACGGCTTAACATATTAAATATCGAAATGAGGAATTTTGCATGGCATTGGCGTTACAAACCGCTTAAGAATATACTGAACTATGGGTGAGTTATCTTTTGTTCATTCATGGACAGAATTTAGTGATTTGGATAATTAATGTAGGTAGAAATTGCAAATTTTTTTAATTTTTAAAAAATATTATCTTCGTGCAATATTTTTAATATTTTAATTGCAGTAAAAAAATGCTCAATTTTTTTCTTTATATGTAATAAATAATCGGATTAGCGTTTGAATTCCAATTACGTTGTTCGGAAAAATTTTATTGGAGCGCACATTTATGATCGTTTTAAGAAATGAAATGAAAATGAAGCAAAATTACGGAACAATAATTATATCTAGTTACCAATTTGTAAGCAAGAATCTTATAATACCCAAATTAAGGTCATTCTTTTTTTTATAAATAATCCTTAAGACTAAATTTAACTAAGTCAATTTTGTGAACATCAGAATTACAGAAAATTGGAAAGTTTTCTCTGAAAAATAAGGTTTCATTTTTGGGTGCATGGATACTTGAGACGGACTTTTGATGACGTGGGTAACACTTGTTGCTTTCATTAATAAAACGTCGTTCACCCGTAATCATCAACGCGTGATTATTATCACAGTACGATCAGTCTTATCTTCCAGATTAATTTCGATACAAATTTCACAGTTATCAGACGTAACGATTGCAAGGATTTCCCCCTGAACTGCTCAAATTTATCATCAAACTAATATCCCACGAGCAACAAATGAAATATCAAATAACAAAAAAATGGCGTTTTCTATTGAATATTTACTACTAAATCTCAACATAATGATTTTTGTTGTGAGAAATTGTAACCTGACATTAATTTTATATTTTCAATGTGAAAAATAAAATTAACTATCCTATGATATAGAAACAATCAATCAATATAATTGACTGCGACAAAGTTTTCTCTAAGCTATTGGAAAAGAGTGAAAAATAAAGCCATTAATGTATTATGTTTCGATTCATGATGTGGAACTTCTGTCGAATTTCTCTACAAAAGTGTTTTCCTCAGATTTGCTTAAAAAGCCAATTTCGTGATTACACCAGTTCGAGGAAAACCACAAAGTATTCAAAGCTTAATTGAGCATGAACACAACAAGTTATTGGCTGGAACTCATGTTTTTCTACTGTGTAAGAATGTATAAAAAATACATTAGACTGATTTTAATGGTTGTCAATGGATTTAAAAATAGTGTAATCTCTTAATTAAAAATGCACATGTTGATATATGCGTTGTGTGTGTTCATATCAATGTAAATTTTAAGTTTAGAGTTATTCTGTTTTCAAAGATTGCAACTTAGTAGAACGACATTTGGTACCGCAACCAAATGCTCATTTACACTTTGACATCATATTTAACTACAGCTCCCCCCTTAAAAGTCAGATAATTTTTATGAATAGAAAAAAAATACTGTGTAGATCAACTTAACACTTTTTGAGATATTTGTATTTATGTTTAAAGATTATTCTTTATTTTTTTCTCGGTTCATATCAATCAATGTAAGGAAACGATTTATTTATTTTTTAATGAGGGTTAAAGCTGAGAAATTCTGAGGATTGATTTAACATATTGTAGGTTTATCAGCGGTTATAAATAAATTCTGAAGAGTTTGTATATCAAAGAGCAAAACATAAAGCTGTCAACTTTTCACTTGCTGCTGATTCTTTGGAGATATTTTTTGTATTTAAATTTATTCAATGACTAAAACATGAAAATAATTATTCCAATTTCTGATTCCCGAAATTGAAAAAAGATGTTTATAAAAAACGCGGCTTTCAGTGGATGTAGCATTTAAATTGCTCTTACAATTCATTACGTTAAATTTTTTTATGTTAGCTCGAATTAGACCTGAGATAAGATTTTCTAGATAATGATTCTTTTATTGAAAATCTCGTAGCATACAATAAATGTTTCGCTGAATGAATTTTGTACAACATTATTTGTCAACTGGTCCAAGAATAAATTGTATGATGCAACATTGTTGATCGACAAACAGTCAATGAATCAGGCAGAATTAATGGTCGGCAAGCCCTTGAAGAAACGAACGAAGGCTTCATACGTTTGTCCCTCGAGAATTGCTTGAAATTAAATTACACCGTTGGTAGAAGCCCAAGACTATATGTAGGTGGTTCCATTGAACACATCTCTCTGAGTTAATTCGATAGAATCTTAACTCTTAACTCTTGAAATTCGACAGACTTGACATAGTTTGCATAAACAGCGAAAAAATCCAGCAGATTCAAAATAACTTTTCGTGGAGTTGAAATTAATCCAGTCAATAGCGTTTACAGGGTGGTGGTCAACCGGGAAAACCGCGAAAAGTCAGGGAAAAAGTAAATTGGCGCCAAATATAAGAAGATAAAAAGTATATGAAAGGAAGTCTTGAAAAAAAAAAACATAAAAAAATGATGCACAAAAAAACAGAAATAAACCTTAATACTATAATTACAATTTTTATATAATTTTGTCAATGAACCCAATTGACAATACCTGATGCGGATTTTTTTAACACGATTCTGCTCGGTATCGAAGCACTTAAGAAAAAAGTTTTAAAAATGTTATGTATTATTATTATAAATATAATATAACATGAATTATTATAATAGTGTTTAATGTGATGTGAAGCTTTATGACTCCAAAGATCGTTTACGTAATTTAAGGTAACAAGATAGATACAAAAAAATATGTTCATTGTTTATCGGAAAAATAAATCATTTGTCGAAGACGTGAGCTTGTATTGGATACATTTTCATTAGCATCATCAATTTAAAAAAAATAGAAATCGTCGGAATTTTCAATAGGGAAAAAGTTTGATTGGTCAGGGAAAAGTCAGGGAATTTTTTCCGACGAAAAAAACGGCCACCATGGTTTACGTTTCAGGCTATTTGCAACTTCCGGAATTGGCGGAGCGTTTTGCTGATCTTTTAAAAAGTTTCAAGTTCATTTTTCACAAATTATTTTGCTTTATATAGAATCTTATTTTTATAAATTACGGAATTTCCTATTTGTATTAATCTGAGAAAGGGATTTATTCAGTTTTCAGTGAGAATTTAAGTTTAGAGGATTGAAGATGGAATTAGCATTATAAGTATAGGTTTATCGGAGATTATAAAAAAATTCTGAAGAGAATCTACATAGACCAAAACGTAAAGCTTTCAACTTTTAATTTTCATTTTTTTCGTTAACATTTTTGATGATCGCTCGGATTATATCTAAGATAAGATTTCCTAAATCTGAATTCTTTTATTGAAACTTTCGTAGCATACAATAAATTTTTAATCCAATAACAATCGTCCACTGATTTAAAAATACATTTCACGTTGGTGCATTTATTTTATATGAACAAAGAATTTGTTTGAAATTTTTATTAAATGAACATTAAAGCTTTAAAAGATTTGTCTCTCGAGAAATGCTTGAAATTAAATTACACGCCGTTAGTAGAAGCCCAAGACTATCTTAGTGATTCCATTGAGCGTATCTCTCTGAGTTAATTCGATAGAATCTTAACAGACGACTTAAAATTCGACAGACGTCTTGACATAATTTGCATAAATAGAAAAAAATTTAAACGTGTCCATGATCGCTTTTCGTGAAGGTAAAATGAATCCAGACAATAGCGTTTACGTTCCAGAGTCTTCGGAACTTCCGGAAATGGCATTGACCACAACGAGCCTTAGTAGACGTGCTTTGCCGAGTGGCCGGTCTCTCAGTCCTCGGTTTGCTTTGAATATTGAACATCCGCTGAAAGAACACGGGCGCACAGGTCGCGACGACGTATCTGGTGCGTACAAGTCAAGTCGCCATTGAATAAAAAGCTGAATTGATCGGTAAAGTGTGGGCGGTGAATGAGAGCGTAAAGTGGCGCGATTTGTCAAAGAACTCGGTGCTAAATAACAAAATATTATATCTTCAAATTACCCGCAAAATTTATGCAATAACAACAATTTTATTTCATCTCTATGGGAGCTTTTGCTAATTGTCTATACCAAAAAAAAAAAAATGTCACTATCTAAAATTGTGCTACACTTTTAAAAATAATCGGCAGTTTTTATGGTAAACTATTCATTCAAATTTACTACACAATTTTCTAATGTAAAATTCATGTACTTCTATACTAATCACGACTTTTTAACCGTTGTTTAAAATCATTATTTTTTATTACACTTATGTCTACATTTAATATTCAATATACCAGAGATTATGCGGTAAAACTTCAACTTCCGATTAATTAAATCTCAAGGAGATTATTTTTGCAATATATGATGAAATTAATTCTACAAATCTAAATGCACAAAAGTTATCGGAACTGAGTTACCATTCGGCTTAAGACGGCAAATATAGTTTTAGTTTTATCGTGGAGATTGTAATTATTGTTCGTCACTCGATAAATTGTGTCTGTGTTGGGAATAGCAGCTGTTCTACGATTATCGGAAAAATGATCAATGGGAATTTACGCGGAACGATTATCTGATGATGCCATTTCAGGAACTCGATATACGTAATCTTAGTCATTGCGTTTAACCGGTTGAAATAATTATCTGAAGATAAAATCGCAGCCTGTAAAAACTATTGAATATTAATATAAAAAATATTTATTTATATGCAGACTTTCTCTTTTCTGCGCCTGTTTTTAATTCGGAGATTAAGTTTACGTAAGTGTAAGTAATATAGTGCAGTTGTTTTTGTTGTTAATTGCCATTATCGCTCTGTCGGAATTATTAATGCTCGAGCTGCTATGTCAATCAAATGCAACTTCCTCTCATACTGTCACAGGTCATGCACAATGGTAACTCTTAGCCGACTTTACATGTTGATTCAAAATAAAAATCTATTTTTTAACGAATTAATTTAGATTTCAGTACAAAAAAAAATTGCAATACATTTTTGAGACAATTTGTTCAAAATTTGGTATTATCATTTAGAGAAATATTTTTTTGCCATTTCTATAGTTCAAAAAATGTTTTCCATTTTTTCCTTTGTAAATTCGTTTAATTATTTTTGTCACTTCTAATTTAATAAAAATAGATCCCCAAAGATCCATCTACGTTGCATCACTTTCATGCAGTCTTTGAGCAGGTTTGGGGGTAAAATTAATCTTTTTCTCGACTTTAATCCATTAGTAAGAGATTCTCTCATAGGAAATTACTGATGATTACAAATGTAGCCGAATTTTAATGAGAATTCTAATGAATTACAATAGATATACAAAAAAAAACAAAGCGACAATGAAACATTTTTGCTTATTATTAAAATTTGTAGCCATTTTTGTGAACCCTTGCATTTTTGGTGAAAATGTCAAGGAATCTTGATCTTTTATTAGCCTCTCCACCGATGTAAGTTGGAAAAAATTTCAAACTTGATGTATTGTTGAATGTTCCCTTTTTCCCGCCATTTTTCAAAGTGATCTCATGAACTCAAAAATGTAGGTATCGTGATGATGTTTAAGCTTTGGTGAATTTTGTCGAAACAAAAAATAAAATAAAAAATCAGTCAAATTTTAAAAAAAGTTATCGCCAGTTAAAAATTGCAAATTTGCGTAATCCTGACTTTTTAGGGGGTACGAAGTGAAAGAAAACATTCGATTTCTATAAAAATCTTAAAGCCCATCTGATCAATAATTTTCTGCTCATTACAAAACTACATTTTTTTTTCGACCGCTCGAAAATTCGACAGAAATTCTATTGAAAAAAAAAAAAAAAACAATTACTTCAGGTTTTACGATTTTTCCCATAGAATTTTTGAGTTATCGACAGAAAATGTCACCTCGTTATCAACAAGAACTTTTTGATCAGATAGATCAAAATCAGAATATCAAAAATTTGAAATTTTCAGCTCACAACAATTTTTTTTTGCGGGTCAACCGATTTTCAATTGTATGGTTTTGTCCCAAAAAATCTCGCTAAAACGTAAAAAATTGCGCAAATATCATTACGATACTGATTTTTTTTTGCGATCGTGAAATAGTTTCGAAAAATGGTCGAAAATAAACAAAAGAATAATTCTAAACGCTCGATGCCACAACTTAAAAAAAAATTATAATTCTACGAATGACTGGCACACAAACAAAGCAATTGTTACAATTTTTTCTCCGGCGTGCAAGGCAGAAAATAAGAAAAAAAAAATTACAAATTTTCGATGCTGTAACTAAAAAAAGTAATGCATAACTCGACGAAAAACTGGGAGGCAAAAATAGTAATTTTTACCATTTTTTTTTCACTGTGTGCAACGTAGTGAAGCAATTGATGTTATTTTTGAACTCACCTGTATAATTGATAGTAGTTTGTGCACGAGCATTTAAGCCTATCATACAACGGCACTTCATGAGACATACACAATCGTGAGAATTCGCATGTCCGACGCGAGTGGAGTCTTATTACATTCAAGTCTTATGGGGGGGAATATATATATATGGGGCATTCCATGCAAACTCGGACAGCGGTTGAACCGCATTTTTTTTTAGCGGACATTTTTCATGTTATTCTTCCAACTGAAAAATACATGCAGAAATTTTCTCCGATTTATTTTTATCGAAATTTTCATGTTATAAATAATTAAAGCTATCTAAAAAACGTCCTAATTTTAAAACCCCAAAAAATTCTCAAAAATATTATGATGGGTTACAAAATGTTTGAACCATAGTCCAGAGTGGGCCGAGACCTCCTGCTATTTTTTTTCCATTTTATAACATTATTTACAGGTTTTTTAAACGTTAAATAAACAACGCTTCGATTTATAAATCTGAAAAAAAAATCTCAAAAATACTGTGATGAACAACAACATTTTTGAGAAGGCAAAAGAGGAAGAAGATCTTTTTCAAATTTTTTTTTTCATTCTATAATATTAATTAAAGGTATTTTAAACGTTAAAAAAAACGCCCCGATTTAAAAATCGCTAAAAAAAAAACTAAAAAATACTTTATTTATTTATTTATTATTATTATTCTGAAAAAAAAAACTGCCGGCGGGTTCTATGCGAAAAGGTCCATATGAAGGTCCAGACACACACTTTTAAATTAGGGCGTTTTTTTAGTTAGCTTTAATTATTTATAACTCAGAAATTTCGATAAAAAAAAATCTGAAAAAATTTCTGCACACATTTTTTAGTTGGAAGAATAACATAAAAAATTGTCGCGAAAAAATAAAAATGAGGTTTAGGCGTTGACCGAGTTGGTATGGAATGCCCCATATATCTATATATAATGTGTGATACTCTTTACAATCTCATTATTTTACTGGCAAACGGCAGTGTCTCATGCTGTACACACCACTAAGCGTCCGAGCTTGCCGCCGCGAATGTGAGAGTAGTTTCGATGCGAACTGGAGCACGCGCTCCTTTCTCTCGTCGAACCGCTCAGAATTCTGACTCCCGGAGGACGTCAGACGCTAGCCAACAGCCTTCAATCTCGTTGGTGTCTAGAACGCGGAAGCCTTGAGTTCCTAATACACAATAAAATCTCTTTAATAATACATTTAATAAAATATCAATTTAAAACTTAATAAATATTTAACAATTTAAGCCTTAACATATTTTTAAAAAATGTAAGGCTTAATATAAAAGTTAAAAACATACAAATTTCATGGTTAACATAAAAGTTTACGAAATATTTAAGAATCAATACATTAAACAAAACTGAGGTTTATTAATTAAAAAATAATTAATAAATTAAATTAAATTAATTAAATAATTTTCAAAAAATCGTAAGCAGTGTTGTGTAAATTATTTCCCGAAATCTGGATGTATATTTCCTTCACCAAAACTGTGGATTTCGTGTGGCCGTCGTGAATATTTTTTTGTGAATAATGTTCGTGGAATTGTGTTGTTTATTAAAAATAAAATTGTGAATCAGATCACGAAGTTTGTTTATTACAAAAAAGAATTGACTGGAATTAAAAAAATGTCCAAGTTTACTGGTGCACCGGTGCACAAAGTGCGACAGATGTATGACAATTTTTCGCGAATTGGATTGCAAAAAACTAGCGAATCTTCGGGACGCGGCAGCAGATATTCCTCATCACCAGAAGATATGCGTTTGCTTGGGTCAGTAGTTGCCAACACTTTCTTAGAGTAAAATTATTTTCATTGCATATCGTGAAACATTTTTAAAGCCAACGACTTAATTTATTTTCAAGTGATAAGACAATTCTTACCGATTACCTTGAGTTTTTATTGTGTATGAAGCGTATCGAAATGACCGGCAAGATATCCGGGTTGTTGTTGGGAGACACGTGCTATTTTGTTAGGCAGATTTAAAAAGAAAGCACGCGTTGAGTGCGGAAAGTGTGACGATTTTTAATCAATTAATCGGAGATCCGGAACGTGGTTTAACTGACAAAATATAAACCGATCTTTTTAATTAAGACGCTTCAATGATTTTAAGCAAAAAAAACATGGTTTTTTACGGTAAAAAGAAATGTATACAAGTTTATATGCGATTTATTGTTTGTAGAAATATTTTGATTATGTACAAAATTCTGCAGATTTGAATGTACAACTACGTATATAAAAATTAGGTTTTTTTTTATTTATTTAATTGATTTTTTTACATATTCAAAATATTGCTAGAATTAACAAGTCACTTGAGATTTTGAAACAACTTTATTTAAAAGAACAAAAAAATGGACAAAATTCTGTAGAATTTTCTTTAAAAAAAAAAACAGTAAAATAATATAGACGGTTAAAATTTATTTTGTCTTAAAACTTTTTTTGGATTAATGCTTTATGAATTTATCTCACTTTATACAAAATTCTGCAGATCTGAATGTACAACTACGTAAATAAAAATTTAATTTTTTTTATTTATCTAATTTACTTTTTTACATATTCAAGATATTGCAACAATGAACAAGTCACTTGAGATTTTGAAACGACTTTATTTAAAAGAACAAAAAAATGGACAAAATTCTGTAGAATCTTCTTTTAAAAAAAACAGTAAAATAATATAGTCGGTTAAAATTTATTTTGTCTTGAAACTTTTTTTGGATTAATGCTTTATGAATTTATCTCACATATGTTTATGTATTATACGTCAAGATATTTGATAGTTTTAGAATCAGGCTATGAATGTTTATAAAATATGAGAATCTAAATTGTGTGGGGAAAATTTAGGAAGATTTATATACATTTTCTGATTGATTGTGTTTGTAAGACTACAATTAAAATGTGTTGATCAACCATTTTATTCGTACGTTCCTTTTAAAAATAGAGGTAAAAGCAAAACTGATTTTTTCCGCATGGAATTTGAAACTGTTAAGATATTCCCCTTTAAATTCTTAAAGATGGAAAATTGAAATCGTTATATGCAATAATTCCTACATGCTTTAATTTTCGTTAATATTTTGAATAAATATTTTTTCTTGAATAGCTTATTTGTTTCATTATGGTATTTTGGTAATCGATTTATTACAGCCACAAATTTTCGAGTTCCAACGGAGAATATTATGTCTATACATAGGCATTATATTTAATAGTCATAAATACAATATCATATATACAACCTTTGCCATTCATTATAATGTAATGCTCTTTGCCATTCATTATATTCCCACCCGTGAATTAATTCGTAAGTCTGAATTCATTGCATTAAAAAAAAAGAATGTACTATACATATCATTATTGGTAATCAGAGGCGATTTTAATATTACTGCCGTCTTAGGCTAAAAAAATTTCTCTGTAATATTTCGAAACAATATTTAACAGAGACATGAAACAATTTGATACTTTCCTTCTTTAATATAGTACTACAACAGTAAAATAAATATATTTTTGTTGAAGAGAAGACAATTGCAATATCAGACGTCGATAATAATACTGGAACGTTTAAAAAATTAAGAAATTTTTATTAAAATTGTAACTCAAGAAAAAAAAAAATTGGAGCTAATATATGTACTTTTATAATATATGATTAAAAAACGGTATAACCTCGAAAAATGTGCCGCCTCGCAAATTTTACCGCCCTTGAAAATATTCCGGCCGGTAAATCTGTTTGTTGGTAATATATAAATCCTTTAAAGAATTATCAGGCTATAACCTTGATTGTGACGCATTAGCGAGTCAACAGAGAAAAAAAGAAAATGTGATTGGGAATGTTTCGTCCATGTGAGAATTTAATATCATCACGTTTCACCTGAATAAGAAGTAAAGGGGGCGCAATAATAATCTCTATGAAGGGAAAAGTGGGCGTGGGAGTTCAGCAAATGGATCTCGAAAGCAATCTCGAGAATGCGTCAAGCCCTCGCCCACGATATTAAACACCATAAAATGGTAGAGGGCAATAGGAGTCATCTAAGCAGAGTCAAATGTTTCTGTCAAAAGTACTTCCTAAGCATATTAACGCAATAAAAATTGAATTGCAGTTTAAGATAAGTGGTTTTGACCACAAATAACCACAGATTTTTTTTGTCATATTTACAAAATAAATGTTGACACATTGAGAGAAAAATATAGTAATAAAAATATATATAGTTAGTCCGACGCGTCCGCCGATCATCTAACTATCCTCTCTTAAATAAACTATAATTCCCAGGAGGAATGTCTCTATTTTATGGTTGTAGCAAATAAAAAATAATAGTAGCACTTATCAAAATGATGATAGTTTCTTATATGCCGTTACGTTCAATATACAATTACAACGTTTGTTTCCAATAACTTTGCAAGTATCGTTTTTTGAACTATATTATCATCGCTTCAATCATAAAACATTGCAAGCCTTCCTATTTTCATTTTATCATGTGAAATCGCTAAATCAACGATATGTTATTCTCTCAGTGCACTTAGTTTTACAAAACAAGTACAAATATTGTGTAAAAAATGTTGTATATCTATTTTACGAAACATTTTTTAATTTATGAACGACGTTTTTTAATATACAGAAAAAAGAAGGTATAAATTTATTTGTTATATCCAAACTTTAAAAAAAGTATTGAGTACATCTGCTTGTACTCACGAAAAAATATGTGAAAAGTTTTTTAACAGTTCAGCATCGAGATACATAAGAATTTACTGCCATTCTTTTATTTTATTCCCAACGTCTTGTTGTAACATGGTTCCTTCAAGTCTTTTTAAGTAGGGCCCCAACGCTTTTTGAGGACATTTTACTCAAATTCACTTTTTTCAGAAGGAGCGTAACGCTTTTTGAGGACATTTTGCTCAAATTCACTTTTTTCCCAGAAGGAGCGCAACGCTTTTTAAGGACGTTTTGCTCAAATTCACGTTTTCCAGAAGGAGCGTAACGGTTTTTGAGGATACTTTGCTCAAATTTACTTTTTCTCCAGATGGGGCGTAATGCTTTTTGAGGACATTTTGCTCAAATTCACTTTTTCCAGAAGGGCCGTAACGTTTTTTGAGGACACTTTGCTCAAATTCACTTTTTTTTCCAGAAGCAGCGTAACGCTTTTTAAGGACATGTTGCTCAAATTCACTTTTTGCCCAGAATGAGCGTGACGCTTTTTAACGACATTTTGCTCAAATTCACTTTTTCCAGAAGGAGCGTAACGCTTTTTGAGGATATTTTGCTCAAATTTACTTTTTCTCCAGATGGAGCGTAATGCTTTTTGAGGACATTTTGCGCAAATTCACTTTTTCCAGAAGGACCGTAACGTTTTTTGAGGACACTTTTCTCAAATTCCCTTTTTTTCCATAAGGAGCGTAACGGTTTTTGAGGATATTTTGCTCAAATTTACTTTTTCTCCAGATGGAGCGCAATGCTTTTTGAGGACATTTTGCTCAAATTCATTTTTTCCAGAAGGGCCGTAACGTTTTTTGAGGACATTTTGCTCAAATTCATTTTTCCCAGAAGGAGCGTAACGGTTTTTGAGGACATTTTGCTCAAATTTACTTTTTCTCCAGATGGAGCGCAATGCTTTTTGAGGACATTTTGCTCAAATTCACTTTTTCCAGAAGGGCCGTAACGTTTTTTGAGGTCATTTTGCTCAAATTCATTTTTTCCAGAAGGAGCGTAACGGTTTTTGAGGATATTTTGCTCAAATTCACTTTTTCCCAGAAGGAGCGCAACGCTTTTTAAGGACACTTTGCTCAAATTCACTTTTTTCCTGAAGGAGCGCAACGCTTTTTGAGGACACTTTGCTCAAAATCACTTTTTTCCAGAAGGAGCGTAACGCTTTTTGAGGACATTGTGCTCAAATTCACTTTTTTCCAAAAGGAGCGTAACACTTTTTGAGGACATTTTTTCAGAAAAATTCTCGCTAAAGATGTTGACACATAAAAAAATGTCACTTTTAATTTTACAAAAATTATATTTGCAATTTATAAAAATTTTCTTGTAATTTTAGAAAAATGACCCTCATTGTTCAGAGATTCCTGCATCACCCGGATGTGTTTATACACACATGCGCCTTATGTATTCAAATAGCCCGAGGATAAAAAATCCTATAGATCGTCAGTATGAATTACATGTCTTCATTAAGCGTACCAATTAGCTTATCGTACTTGAGCATACAAAATCAATAATTTTTTACTGTAAATATAGTGCGAGCTTGGTATAGATAATGAATGCGGGTGCAGCTGCTCTAGAAATTCGACTCTGGCATTCGACACAGCCGGAGGAGGAAGTACAAGATAAAAAACATTAAACAAACTAGTCAAATAGTCACGAATAAAATATTCGTTCGCCACAGTGTTTTGCTACAGCAACATCGTCACATTACAATACGTCGTAGCGTAATCCGGTTTCAAAGCGTATGACAAACATTTGCACAAGGAGCCAAAGAGCTCGTGGTTACGATTGATAGTCGTTATCGATGACGCTTTTTGCGCACGTGTTCTCACAGAAACTTTGGCTTACACTGTACACCCAAATTTACTATTTTCTTCACAAAGATATTTGAATTTAGAACTCACATTGTAAATGTGAATTTAAAAACTGAAATTTTACTTGCAAAAATACCGACAATAACTTTTTTGTTGACTTACTATTTCAACTTCTCGATGACAACTGACGTCGAGAAGTTGAAAATTACTCTACATTTTAAAAAATATTTTTTTTTTCATATATTTATTTTTTTTATAAATATTTGTATTATTTTCATATTATTAATTTTGTGGTTTTTGTTATTTAATTCTTCAAAACTAGATGCCATTTCATTTTTTACGCTATATATAATAAAACTTGTTCCGCAATGTACGAAATAAGTACCGTGAAGTTTCAGTTTAGTTGGAAAGATACTTTCACAATGACAAATCAATTTGACCATTTTAATCATTTGGACAACTTGTGACGCATTTTTTGTGAGATCCGCTTTAAAACAAAATTTATTGATTCGCGGTTTTGTACACTTTTTATTTTTTGTTTAATTTTAGACAATCTCCAATGCTATGTTTAGAATGTTCAACAAAATTTGGAAGGTTTAAGAATGTTTTTCAAAAGTTGTACGTTAGGAAAAAAAATTTATTGGTTGCTTAACACTGGCGTTTAAATACGTTAAAATAAATTCGTCGTTTGGTCCGATAAAATATGTAATTTATTCAAAAATTATGTACGTCAGTCGAATAAAATATGCTTCGCCCAAACTGATTTTTAAATTGTAACTAACGAAAGATTCGTTTGAACGTATTTGAACACCGACGTTAGGCATCAAACTAAATTTTTTCTCAATCTAAATGATGTTGAAGTTTGCATCGTTGGAATGCAACGAAAATTAACAAAAAAAATTATTTTAATGGACTCAAAACATCGAATTGGATATAAAATGTTATTATAACGATTAATCGTCATAATAACTTATTAGAACCGTTAGAATAATTTTAGAATCGTTAGAATAATTATTTTTTAAAAATTTCGTTGCATTCTAACGATGCAAACTTCAACATCATCAATCTAATGGATGAACTGGTGGACTTCGTACGACGAAAAATATTTTTCTTTAAATAGGAAATCTATTTTTAAAAAGCTGCTTTAAAATTGATCATAATATTTGCTTTTTTAATATATTTTTATTTAGGAAAGATGCATTTTATAAATATTTTTTAAAGCGTTTTTTAATTTTCGGATATTTACAATCATATTATCAAATTATTTCGATATTTGGATTCAATGACTAGAAATGACTAGTGGTTCTATTTGCTCGTCTTATCTTCGTGTGGTTCCCTCCAAACGAAATTCTGGCTTGTGTCGTGAAACGTGTCTGATACGTCTAGCTTCTATCACCGTAATACCGAACTAAAAATTGACTAGTAAAGTCACGAACGTCGTATTGATAAGTAGTCTATCGTCTATAGAACATACTATCGACCGGACGTCGTGAGTCTACAATATAACCGATTTATCAAAGTTTGTTAGGCTAAAATTCGTGTTGCAAGTGAAAAATCATTAGGACTGTTCGACTCTTTGTCTGTTTGTTTGTTAGAGAAAGTGAAGTCAGAGTTCAAGTTCGATGGACGATAATCCATCGAGGCCAGTGAATGAAAAAACACTAATCCAAGTTGTTTACGTGTGAAAAATTATATCACCAGAAGCATTTTCTATAATTACTGTAATGGATGAATTTTTATTATTTCCTCGATAATACAGTCTCATGATTTTTTGATCGTGCACGTGTTAAATTTGTAAAAATCCCACAAAATATCGTCAATCCGTCTCGCAATGACGGGGGAAAATGATAAGCAGCCACTTATCGGACGTAATTATGGCTCCACAGAAAGTTGTTGGTAAGAAAGGAATTTAAAAACAGAATTCGATAACAGCCGACAAATTTGATAATAAAAACGGACTAACCGATTAATATAAACATATATTAAATATAACATGAATGTACAAATTATTGAATGCAATAATGTGGTTGGTACGAATTTATAAAATACGTTTTATGAAATCATCTTTTATAAAATGTATTTTTTATTGTTGCAGGGATGGCGACGACGATGCCGATTTTGAGGGTACGACACATTTGGTTCGAGTGCCAAGAACACCGGAACCGAATAATGCTTCTAACAGAATTGCAACAGTCAGGATAAACATCGAAGGCATGAGCTGTCAGAGCTGTGTTAAAAATATCGAGGGTACCATCGGTAGTCGTCCGGATGTGGTGAACGTTAGAGTAGTTTTGGAGGAAAAGGCTGGATATGTAGACTACAAAATCGACAATACCTCGCCCAGTGAATTGGTAGAAGCAATAAGTGACATGGGCTTTGACGCTTTTCTTTCGTCAGAAGACACTGGCAATTCCGGCTCTGGTGATAATGACATTAAACCGGTTACCAGCACTTGTAGTATACACATAGATGGTATGACCTGTTCATCCTGCGTAAATAGTATTACAGGTGAGAATCCAATAAACATTTACAGATATAATTATTGCAAAAAAATTATTATATCAAATAGGTATAATTTTTATGACATAAAAATCAGTAACATTGTCACAATTAATTAATTGACAAACGTTTTTTCCAACGTTAACAATTGTTCATGAATCTCCCGGGTCAGCTCCAATTTTTTTCTAGTTGTTGTAACATTTGGCTAGGTAGTTAAATTATTTCGGTCAAATCGTATGTGCGAAAATATTTGAGTGACCCAAATAATTTCAGAAACATTGCTAATTTTTGTGCCATTAATTTTTTCCTCTTTCTAATCGACGTTATTTCTATCCTTGCGCGAAGAATGTTTTTTTTTTCTTTCTAACTGTTGCTAAGTTTTTTCCTCCATTCCAAATCAACTCAGTATTTTTCTTTTGCAATCAGCTAGAATGTCGAGGTCTCTTTATAAATTGATTTATTTGTCATGAATTAGAGATGATATCGGAAAAGCCAGGAGTGAAGGAAATAAACGTAAGCCTCGAAGCGAAGGAAGCCAAAGTATCTTATAGTAGCGGAGACGTAACTGCCGACCAAATAGCCATGTATATAGAAGAAATGGGCTTTGACGCATTCGTCAAAGAAGTAAACGGTCACAATCTCGAACAGTCGAAGAAATCTCCGGCAAAAGCGGAAAATGGCACTGTAGCTATACGAATGAACGCTACCAGTGATGGCAAATCCGAAGAACATGTTTCCAAATGTTTTCTACAGATCAAGGTATATAATTTATTCATTCATTGGACGTAATAATAATAATATTAATCTTTAATTCAAAGCCTTCTTCAATTAATTCAAGCAAAAAACGTTCTTTATTTATTTATTCTTTTTTAAAGTAAAAAGCGTGCCTTGCAAAGTTATATTGAGATCTGAGGTTTGTGTAGTTTTTTTTTTCATATGATTTTTTATATGTTTGTCGATCGAAAAATGAAACTTGCGTTTTGCTTGGAATCGGTGGAATTCCCTTAAAATTTTCGATTATTTTCAGACAGTTAATTCCTATAAGTCTTAAAATCCAAGAGAATTTTTAAAAAATAGTATTTTATTTCAGGGCATGACTTGTGCTTCTTGCGTAACTGCGATTGAAAAACACTGCAAAAAGTTGTACGGCGTTCACAGTGTCCTGGTAGCGTTAATGGCTGGAAAAGCTGAAGTCAAATACGATCCTGATAAGATACGTCCTATCGACATTGCTCTTAGCGTTACGGATCTTGGCTTTCCTACGACGCTAATCGAGGAACCCGGGACGGGGGAAGGCGAGGTTGAATTAAAGGTACAATTATCGATATTACTTAGTTTACTAATTGAATAAATGTGTTAAACATATCAATAAATAACACTTTCGATTAAGGCACCTTCATGAACAAAATAACTGCAGATTCTCCTTTTTTCTACTGCAACTTAATTGTAGAATTTTTTTTATAGATTACAGGAATGACGTGCGCTTCATGCGTTAACAAAATTGAATCAACGGTAAAGAAAATACCTGGAATACATTCAGCAGTTGTTGCTCTTGCGACACAGCGCGGAAAATTTAAATACGACGCCACAGAGACGGGGGTTCGAGACATAATAGAGAGAATTAATAAATTAGGCTTCGAGGCAACATTATTCAGTAATAAAGACAAAGAAAATCGAGGATATCTAGACCAAAAGTAAGGAAAACGTTATTCACACTATTGTACAACAACATATCGTACATAACTCTAATAATCTTTTATTTTAGGGAAGAAATTCAGAAATGGAGATCGGCTTTCTTGATATCACTGGTTTTCGGTGTTCCCTGCATGATTATGATGACTTATTTCATGTTAGTGATGTCGATAGGTGGGAAAACTCATGAGGAAATGTGCTGTATAGTTCCCGGTTTGTCCTGGGAAAATCTTTTGCTCTTCATTTTTTCCACGCCTGTGCAAGTAAGTCCAAATTTCGTTAAAAACAAGAAATATTTTTATCATACACTGTCAAAAAAATTATGTCATATGAAAAAGAATTTACTAAAAACGACAAAAGAACTTTAATTTTTATACTTTTATTTTATTGTAAAAGTACATTCATTTTACATCACAATTGTACATTAAAGTTTATAAACCTATTCTTAACTTTAATAACGTGTTTATGGCAGCCCAGAAGATTAAAATCGTACCTTTTATTGACAGTTTAGATTTTTTATTATAAAAATATGATTACAGTTTTTCGGTGGCTGGCATTTTTACGTCCAAGCGTACAGGGCCATAAAACATGGCACGACGAATATGGATGTACTGATCTCTATGACTACGACGATATCTTATGTGTATTCGATCGGCGTGCTGGCCGCGGCGATAGCGATGCAGGAGCACACGAGTCCACAGACTTTCTTCGATACGCCGCCAATGTTATTAGTCTTCATTAGCTTAGGACGATGGCTTGAGCACGTGGCAAAGGTGAGTTAATTCCTGACGCATAATTTAGTAAATAACGAATTTCGATTTTTTAAATTTTTGAATATTAATTTTAATAATTTCGATTCCATCTTATTTGGATCTTGCTTTAGTTTAATACATTTCTTCAATTACTTTTTTCTTCTTAATTGAAATTTGAAGGTTCCAGCATTATATACATTTTAAATCAGTGATGAATATTTTTCATAATTCTTAACAAACTTTTAGATGGTCTATTAACTCAATAACTATCAAGGACCCTTCAGAATCCTTCAGGAGACTTTGAAAAATTCGCTTTTTCTATTGTTACGTGTAAATGTCTTCTATTTTCACAAAATGAAAGTGTAGGATGCATTTTTAATAGAATTCCAATGTTCATCAATTTTTAAAAGAATTTTTAGAATTACGAAATAAAAGTAAAAAATTATTTAAAAGAAAAAAAAATTATCGTAAAGAAATCTACAGTTAAAGCTTTAAGAGAAATTGAACAAAAAAAACTTTATCTCTCAAAAATAAATAAACCTACTTAATATTTTGAGCAATTCATCACAACAGAACCATATTTGCTGAAAAAATTCTGAAAATTCAGCCTTTATTTGACTATTGTGAATCATTTTAAAGTCCTTAACGATTTTTCTTTAATCGATTAAATTCATTCCCAAATCTTCCATTTCCAGGGCAAAACATCCGAGGCTCTTTCGAAACTTCTGTCGTTGAACGCGACAGACGCGGTGCTTGTAACTCTCGGCGAAAATAACGAGATCCTCTCAGAGCGTTTAATAAGCGTCGATCTAGTTCAACGAGGTGACATTCTGAAGGTAGTTCAAGGTGCCAAAGTCCCCGTAGACGGTAGAGTTCTTTCGGGCCATTCAGCATGCGACGAGAGTTTAATAACTGGCGAAAGTATGCCAGTAACGAAAACAAAAGGTTCAGTAGTAATCGGCGGTTCGATAAATCAAAACGGCCCCTTATTGGTAACAGCAACGCACATAGGCGAGCACACAACTCTCGCGCAGATCGTTCGCCTAGTCGAAGAAGCGCAAACAAGCAAAGCTCCAATTCAGCAACTGGCCGACAAAATTGCTGGTTACTTCATTCCCTTCGTCATCCTCGTCTCCTTACTCACTCTAATTTCCTGGACGATCGTTGGCTACGTGAACATAAAAAACCTTCCAATATCACTGGACCATTGGTCCGATACTTCGGAAATCAATCGTGAAGAGATTATATTCCAATTTGCATTTAGATGCGCACTTTCGGTGCTCGCAATCGCCTGTCCTTGTGCATTAGGCTTAGCTACGCCTACGGCAGTTATGGTTGGAACTGGAGTTGGTGCTCTCAATGGAATTCTCATAAAAGGCGCGGAGCCTCTTGAAAATGCTCATAAAGTAAAGTGCATAGTTTTTGACAAAACAGGAACGTTGACAAATGGCGTGCCAATGGTTTCCAAAATTGCTTATTTCGCTAATGAAAAGATGTGCTCGATCGTGAAGCTTTTGGCTGTCGTTGGCACAGCCGAACTGAGCAGCGAACATCCAATTGCTTCGGCAATCGTTCGCTACGTTAAAGAAACCTTCGGCACTGATGTTGCGGGTCAATGCACAAATTTTCAAGCCGTCGCCGGCTGCGGTTTGAAATGTCGAGTCACGCATCTCGGGACAATGATTTCCTTTGCCGAGAAATCGGAGAAAGTAATCAATTACTTGAATCAAACGGGGAGAGAGTCTTCTTCCGGTGGTGTTCGGTTAAATGGCGTGCCTCTTGAAATTGTGCAGCTCGCAGAGCAGGAACAGGAAAAGCAAAACCAAGATTTGCAGCTTTTGCTTAGTCCCGACGATGGTCAAGGGGATCAGAATACGCAGAATGACATTTTTGAAGTTTGCATCGGGAATCGCGAGTGGATGCGAAGAAATGCCATCGCTATACCGCAGGAAGTCGATATGCAGATGATCGATGAAGAGGATTTGGGAAATACGGCAATTTTGGCGGCGGTAAATGGAAATTTAATCGCTATGATCAGCGTCGCTGATACTGTTAAACCGGAAGCGCATTTGGCGATTTATACTCTTAAGAGAATGGGACTTGAAGTTATCTTGCTTACGGGAGATAACAGAAAAACTGCCGCGTCTATCGCCAGACAGGTAAGATGTTCAATTTCTTTTTTTATTGTTGTGATTTCTCGGCTGCGTTTGGCATTTCAAGAATTAACGCTATTCTATCAACTTGTCGACTCTGACTTGGGCTCTTTTGAGTTTTATTTTCATCCGAAATCATTTTTTTTGTGTCCATTTTTTCATAATTTACTATGATGAACCGATTTAGAATTTTTTAAAATATAGCCAACTGCAGCTATGTCGAAATAATAAAACATACAAATTTCGACTAATAAAATACAAAGAGTCTACGAAATGTTCTTAAATATTTAGTTTGCCATCGATAACTAATATATTTAAAGAAATAAAAAGCGGTTACAGAATTCTCCAAAAAATTACTTCTGTCGTCCATCATATTGTAATTATTCTCTGAAGTTATTGGTGACTACTTTTTTATGAAACAGAATTCTTAATGTTTATCACGCATTTGATATTTTCTTCTTTTTTCTATCTTTGATTGAAGTACAGAAATGATTAATTCAAAGATTATCCGACACATTCATTATAATACGTATTAAAGTTCTTTTTTATGATTGCTTTTTGATGGCAAATAAACGGTAAACGACATTTAATTTTTTTTAAATATGTAATTGAATACTAAAAGTTCAATACATCGAAAGCGCCGATGCCACAGCTTGGATCTGTTGAATTTTACGGTGTTTTTTTTTGTCTTTAGGTCGGTATTAGCAAAGTCTTCGCGGAGGTTCTACCTTCTCACAAAGTTGCCAAGATACAAAGACTGCAGGAACAGGGCTTCCGGGTGGCCATGGTTGGTGATGGAGTTAATGATAGTCCAGCACTGGCGCAGTCCGATGTCGGCATTGCGATTTCCTCTGGAACGGACGTCGCTGTGGAAGCTGCTGACGTTGTACTGATGAAGGTAATGATGTATTAAAATTTGGCGAATAACAAATTTTGTCAGTTTTAATTGTGATATAAAGACTAAACATTCCACATTTCTGATAAATTTAATATGCATTCCATAATTCGACTAGTAGAAAGATTGTTTTTTAATGGAATTTGCAGCTTTAATCGAATTATTGAGGCCTAAAAAATATCTTTAATTGATCTAAAAAAGTTGACGAAAAAAAATTAAATTTCGTTTATGATTTTGGGGTGAAAAAAATAATCTATTTTGATCTGAAGTTTCCGACAAGTAAGAACTGTACTAGTTTTTTTCTCCCTGCATTTTGCTACATTATAAGGCTATAAAAATAGAAAGCAAAGATTTTTTGTAGTTATATATAAATCGATTAAAAAAATGTCTGATGCCCTTGGTAGCAAAATTTGTAAATTTGGTGTTTATTTTATTTATAAAAATTGTTTTCAGAACGATCTGCTAGACGTAATCGGTTGCATCGATCTCTCCAGAAAAACCGTGTACAGAATAAGACTAAACTTCCTATTCGCTAGTGTTTACAATCTACTGGGCATTCCAATAGCCGCTGGCGTATTCAGTCCACTCGGTTTTTTCCTACAACCGTGGATGGCTTCGGCAGCCATGGCACTCAGTTCTGTCTCTGTTGTCGGGAGTTCGCTCATGTTAAAATTGTAAGTACATTCAGCGCAATTTTATCTTGAAATTCCTCAATTTTAGTTTTTACAAAATATTGTTTTATCCATAAAAAAAGTCGTATCAAATATTCCCCATAATTCGTAAAAATATCCTGATCATACAGAAAGAAATTCCACTTCCAAATATAAAGAATCGTACCTTTTTTTTTAACGGACAATATATTGATTAAAACAGTAAGCTCTTCCCACGATTTTATAATATTTCGAAATTTCTATTTTACCACATTATCAGATCACTATTATGAACAATTAATCATAAGGAATTTTCTATAAGATTTTTTTCTATTATTAAAAAAAATAAAAAACTTTTCTTTTTTTCTGAAAATCGGTTAACTTTTTAATTAAATTATTTTGAAATATTCGCTAGGGTCTAATTTACGAAAAAATAATGCTTTTTAAGGTATCGCAAGCCAACGAGAACGACTTTGGAGACGCAAGAGTATCTCACGGCAATGCGGGCGCATTTTGCGGCCCGATCGACGGAGACCGATGCAATATCGTTGCATCGTGGTCTCGACGACAACGCGGACGCTCCGCTTCACATATCTGGCTCAACGATATCCAGGTATGGTCATACGAATATCCAGATTCTCGACTGTCATCAAAATCCCGATAACTCGGTTGCTTGAACTTGGACTGCCACTTAATGCAAGATAACTTAGATAGATTTAGGTTGTTTCTCGAGTGAAACCCCAGATCTGCTTCCAAGCGCCTATTCTAGCTAACTATTAGAACCCCAGCTTCTCTTTCTTTCGTTATCTACGACTGTAACAATCATTTTTCTATACATCATATTAATATAATTTCTGTAAATAAACTGTGAACCTATTTAATGCTCCGATGGCTTGTATCTTACGTGCCGATTGTGTAGCTCTCGATTTTCTATTCTCGACACCGCAATATTAACCATGAATAAGTAATATTCAAATAAAAAATCAAAAATAAAATACTTTTCAGTAAAAATAACTGGAAATAATTCAGATAAAAAATTCCGTTTCAGTTTAAATAACTAAAAAAAATCAGTTGATAAAATATGGTTCAGTTTGAATAACAGTGCAACAAGAAGATTTTTCAATATAAATGATCTCGAATTCGTTTCCTTAGAGCAAGAAAAAATCAAATGTCTTTCTATAAATTCTCATAATTATTAGAACCTTAAAGTATTTTGGTTAGATTTTTATTCGAATATTGCTCATCCCTGATATTTACTGCGTTATTTTGTAGAGTAAGATAATGTTGTATATTATGTGCATTCTTCCGAAAGTGCCAGTTGCTATTGATGTTTCTGTAACGAACGTTGTTGTTTTTTTCCGTTAACTATATTATTTAGTTATTTAAGACATGACTGCCAAAAGAACACTGCTGTAGCTATTTGTGAAAAAATATCGAGACGTTTCGATAGCTGGTACTAATCGAACTAATTTGTCATACTTCGTGTATAATTAACGTCCAGATTTGTTGTCATCATTGTTAGTCTTTTTCCTTCTTTAGGCGAAATAAACTGTGCGAATCGTAGTCGCGTTTGTACAAATCGTAAGTTTAGTGTGTCAATTTGCCGATTCGATTCTGTTTTTCACTCTAATTTGTATTTCTTATGCGATAGGCCAATTCATTTAGTCGCTAATTTAGCAGTAGAATTAACACGATTTAACTCATAAGTCAAACTAATTTGGAAACATTTTTCTCCAATCGTTCAGTTATATAACATGTTACTGCTTATTAACAACCTTATAATTTCTTTTTTTATTTTCAGAAAAAAAAAACATGTATATACTGTTACACACTCTGTCTATATTTATTTTTCTTTCCCTTTAGCCTTCCCACTAAAACCTGCTTGAATTTGAGGACGAAGGCTTCTCTTAGTTCTATTCATTAAAAACTATAACATATCTTAATAGTGCAGAGTCACTCGAAAAGCAAACCTTATTTATTTCAATTGGTAAACATTTATCGTATAATTTATTTAATTATCATAATTTCTAAACATTTATATGCAGCGATTATTAAACAAATTGGGACTTGTATGCTTTCTAAAAAAAACTACATTCAAACCTTTTCTACAATCTACAAAGAAAACGCAAGAAATTTGGTGAAACTTTTTTTTTGCACTTCGAAATTTCATATTTTTTAATAAGCACTGCACATTATTATTTTAGAATGATAATCATGAAATAAGTTGGACTATAAATGTTTATATCATAAATTAATAAGAGTTTGCATCTCTAGATAACAGTCCTCGCCATTTTTATCTGTATATTTTTTTCATCTGGTTTTTCCATCCCAACGCACTGCAAACGCATGTGATAAGTATTAGAAAGCGCCGACGAGCTTTGCGAAGATTCGGTGGCTTTCCGAGCTTCTGTAAAGTACGTTAAATCGACGAGATCGTGGGTACCATAAAATAACTACATTACTCTGCATGGAATGACTTTAATCCCCATCGTTTTATAAACAGGCATAAAAATTAATGTTTTTTTGTTAAAATTCTTTCAGGCTTTTCGGAAGAACGAAAGACGAGGTCGAAGGTTGTCTCCTCGCGGACGATACAAGCGGAATCGGTATGATTGTCGATTTTTCCAATAGAAGGAAAAATAATAAAAGCGGCGGAGACATGTCGATCCTCTGAAAAGAGGAATAAAAATATTAATGATCTAAAAGAAAAAAGAATATCGTCATTGAAGCGGCATTACTACTTTTGCTATCGTAACCAAATTTTTATTGTCTACTTACTTCAGCCATTCGACCACGTAATTAGTTTTTGTACTTACCTGATCGATTCGCCAAAGCCCCAAAAAAAGTGGTGCGCAAAACAAACGTCTATGTAAATATATGTATGATAAAACGTGTACATTTTTTTTCTAAACTATATATAAGATAATACCTCAAAGTTATACGTATATGAAATTTTTTGTTCTGCCAGACTGTTGTTTTCATAATGATCTTGTGTGTGAGATTGAATTGTGCAAAAAGGGGCTAATTTCCTGGTTTCTATTTGCAGTAAGGTGCATTCGAATACGTAGGTAGTAAAATCAATTCAATTTTTTTTTTAAATTTTACTTGTGTATTTAAAAATAATGTAATTTGTACTTATTGTTTAATTATTAAAGCATCGCGTTTTGTACTCATAAATAAACGTTACAATTTATCAGAAAACTGTGAATATTAAAGAAACAATTAATAGGTAACAGTGCAATTTTATCTCGTCGTGGTTTCCGCATCTTACGGAAATTCAGATACGAGCGTGTTTTTTCTCCAGTTCGTGACAGTTTTTCACCTTTAAGGACCTGGAAGATTCTTCGATGATGTAGCGGCTAAAGAAATCAATGAGTTCGTTCTTCATTCGTTGATTAAGAATTATTTCCATCGTGATGATTTCTGTCTCTGTTCTGATGCTCATTATGCTCGATAATGGTGAAAAAACATTCTTTTCCGAGATATTTTACTAATTAAATATATTTATTTGTGCCGTAAATAATTTGATATTAATTATTTTCCTTAAAAAAAAAAAAGGTTCTCCTTGCAAATTTATTACGAAGTATCACGGAAATCAAAGTGATGGTGAAAGTGGTGGAAAATTTTCATCAATATAGTGGAGAATTCTGAAAAATATCGGATTTCAAATTATTCATGGTATAAACTGAAAAATAGTATCCATTTGAAAGTAATGGATGGTTCCAACTCTTATTGAATTATGTAAGTACTAAAATAAGTACAAAATTATTTAGAAATTTAACTTAACTTGTTTATTGAAAAATATACATTTTTTTAAATAACATTTACCACAAAACTTTTAGTATTAAAGAAACAATGAATAAACAGGAGCATTAATCTTTTTATCTCGAAGAAAACAGACAATTTCTGAATTTCTCTGACCTCGAAAGGTGTAGAATCCGAGGAGTTCGTTCGATTCTCACTTTGACAATTACTGCCATTGTAACATGTCCTCATCTGAATTTTAATGCTCATATTACTTGCCTACTCCGAAGGATATTCATCTTGTACACACAAATTCGGATTATTGAAGCGCATATTCTCTCCTATATAATAATCGTAGCTAATATCATCGTTATAAGAGACTGGACGATAGTCGAGAGAAATTCGCTATTTTGATGATTTTACAAATTTGCTACGATAAAAACAGGGTTTTAAAATCCCCTAGGGGTTCAGTAAAATCGTTTTAACATTTTTGATAGCTTTCTATTGTTTGGTGATAAATATAGAATTTGTACTTATTGCGTTATTGTTAAAACATCGTGTTTATCTCATAAATAAAAATAAATAAGTAACGGAATAAATAACGGTGTTTATCTTCTAATTGGCAGTTTCTCAACATTTCCGAACTTCTAAGACGTCGAAGTCTCCTCGATGATGTAGCAATCCGAAGAATCAACGTTTTTATCATTTGTCTCAAAACTATACATATCAGAACTCCCAACGCCGTTGGATTGATGATTATTTTCATAACTATGATTGCTGCCATCGTACCAGGACTGCATCTGAGTTTTAATGCTCATAATACTCGGCAATTTCGAAGAATATTCATTTTTCTGAGTCGTTGGTTGCAAATTCGCATTATCGTAGCCGATATTCCCATCCATGTAATTATCGTAGCTGATATCATCGTCATAAGAGCTCGATGATACTTTCGGGCGTAATCCGCTATTTTGAGGATCTTCTGAACCTCTAACAGCAAAAACTGATTTATCGATCGGCTCCTTGTTGTCAGAATCAGTGATTGTAAAAACGTTGCTATTATTGTTGATAACGTTGCCATTTGTCTTACTAAAATCATTCCGAGGTTCATTATTTTGAGACCAGAAATTAGTTTGGCTTCTCACGTCGCTCTGATCATTAATTACAGGCCTCGTTGCAGTCTCGCATCTCCCCTGAGCGTTGGACGCGTTGTAGGAATGATAATACGGCGGAACCGACGCAGAAATGCCCGAATTTCCCGACGACTGAACATTATTCCAAGGAGTGTAGGAAGAATAATACCCACTTGTATTGCTCAAGGAAGAATTACTGTTCGGTGATACTGTAACCGAATTATAAGGCATACTTTGCGGCGGAGTGTAATTAATCGGATTTCCCGGCAAGAAAATCATCGCGTTGTTGGCCATTGTCGATCCATTCGCTGCGTTCCATCCGTTGCTCATGTTAACCGAATTTAGCAGTGGAAAAGTCGAATTGTGCAGCGGAAAATCCGCATTGCGCAGTGGAAAATTCGAATTGTAGAGTGGAAAAGTCGAATTTTGCAGTGGAAAATTCGAGTTCGTCGGTGGAAAAGTCGAATTGTGCAGTGGAAGGTTCGAGTTCGTCGGTGGAAAAGTCGAATTGTGTAGTGGAAAATTCGAGTTTGTTGGTGGAAAAGTCGAATTCTGCGTGTTGGAGTCGTTTTGAGTTTCCTGCGATGATTGGCTGGGAGGAATCCATGTACTTGATGCAGACGCCTTAAACATCGCGTTCGGACGAACAGGAAGAGTTTGCTGCGCAGAATTGATACCGGAAAAATCTGTGAGATCGGAAGACAGTCCAGATCCATTTGCTGGAGAGTTTCCTGCAGCTGAGAATTGTGGATGGATATTCGGGCCAGCTGAATTTTCCAAAAATCCGTTTCCAGAATCGGAATAAGTGTGCGGATTCAGCAAAGAATTTTGCGTCTTTTGTACGCAGTTATTTGTCAAATATGGTCCGGAATTCTTATCTCTTGGAAAAACCAATGACTGAGGATTCGCGTTTGTTGGTTTTTCTTTTGGGGCAATTAATTGTCCGGGACTTGTGCTTGTGGATATCAATTTTTCAGAAGGATCTTTTGTCAACGGTGTTGAAAAAATTACAGACGTTTTATCATTCGCTTTCCCAGAACGTTCGCTTCCTATTCGTTGCGCAGTAATAGATGATGCGAAATCACGTACGTGGTGCTGTTCAGATTCGTAGCATTCGATTTTCGTAGTGACGAATTTTCCGTCCGTGGTTCGCGATATGACGATAGGCGGAGGCGACATGTTCGGAGGATTTGCATGGAAATGTCCGTCCCGCTTAAACTTCATGAAGAGCTGTTGTAGTTCCTCCGGAGTAAGACACGAGCCATTGAAGCAATTGGATGATTCTTCCGTTTTTAGCGGTCGTCCGGGTCTGCGCTTTTTGCATGGTATTGATTTTGTATTTGATGAAAATTTTTTTGTGGGTTTCTTGTTGGTCTTCTTTGCGATTTTGGGTGGGCAGATTTTTTTTTCAGATACGGATTCGAAGATACGCTTGCTTCGTCTGAGCCCTTCATCAGTTGACTCAAGAGGAGGATGATATTCGTCTTTGGAACTCATTATTCAATATTTTTATATAAAAATCTGAAAAAATATAAAAAACGGAAAATCTTTTTGGTTCAATGTAATTATTTGTGTTGGAGGACAATAGAATTTGAGAAAAAGAAATTTAAGGATGTTAGACTGTTTCACACTAGTCAAATCAGTGCTAAATTTTTGGAATTGTTTCATTCAAGTTTAATGCATTAAATAACTGTAGTGGAGCGTTGATTTGTATTGAAGCATGTACACTTAACCGAGAGAAAAATGAATAGTGATGGATTTGCATAAAGATTAACTGATTAATGTTACTTTCTGATGGGATACATTCTTGTTCAGTTTTTTCCAAAAATAATCAATAATTTTTTGCCAATTTTTATGAGTGATAGCTCATTTTCTTTTTTAAGAGATGTTCTACAAATTGACCGGCTGGATATTTTATATTATTGATCGCCTAATAATTATAGCTGTTTGTTTATGAAAGTATTTTGATTTTTGTTAAACAACAGACTATAATTACTAATCGATCAATAATAGCAAATATCCAGCCAGTGAATTTGTAGATCATCTTTCAAGAAAGAGAATGAACAATTGCTCATCAAAATTGCAAAAAAAATTATAGATTATTCTTGGAAAAAGCTGAACGAAAATATATCCCATTGGAAAGTAACGTTAATCAGTTAATCTTCATGCAAATCCGTCACTATTCATTTTTCTCTCGGTTAAGTGTACATGCTTCAATACAAATCAACGCTCCACTAAAGTTATTTAATGCATTAAAATTGAATGAAACAATTCCAAAAATATAGCACTGATTTGACTAGTGTGAAACAGTCGAACATCCTTAAGGAGAAATTCATACTAATAAAATCAGGGCTAAATTTTAAAAAGTGTTTCTGAATGTATGTTTATGAAAAAATTCACATGTTTTTAATATATGATCAAATTTGTCAAAAAAAAAAAAAAAACAGTGCAATCATAAAATAGTGCAGTAGTAATAATGGTTTTACGGAAATTAGCACTGATTTGACTAGTGTGCAGCACTTCCCCAATTTTAAAGCAACAGGAACTTGAATTTAAATTACATGAATCAACACACATTCTATACCCTAGTCAAATCAGTATTAAAATTAAAAATAAATGTTTGCATGTTATAAGAGGTTTGGTAACGTTAATGTCATTTAAGTTAATTGCAAAAATAATGCTTATTTGCTTTTATTGCAGATATCCATTTCAAAAGGTAAAAGATAATTTTTAATTTACAAATACAAACAGTTAATGATATTGATTATTCAATAATAAAATATAATTGAACCCTTAAAGTAGATAGAATAAAATATCTTAATCAAAATTACTGTCATTGTTATTAGATTTAAGGACAAATTACTATACGTTATTTATCGTTTAATAAGTTGCATAAATCAAACATCTTCTACAATAATTTTTAAGGTCTCTGTGGCCAATAAATTTTTAATTTTCAGAGAATCGCTCTGATTATTCATATATAGCGTTATTAGAATTTTATTGCAATAACTTTTAACGCCTCTCAAAGAGAACTCTATAATTATAAAAACCAGAATAGACAATATTTTGAAAAAATATACAATTTTCAGGCTATAAAAGTATAGATTATCAGTCAGACACAAAATAATCATAGCAAATAACAATTACTCTCAGTTATTTTTGATTATTATAAAAGCTTGAATTTTTCATCTCTGCACAATAACTTGTCAAGTTTTTACTGTAATATGTATGGAGAATGCAATTTGAATGATTTGAATCTACAAATACAAATATGTAAACATTAAAGAATAATTTTTCAATCTTTTACAGTATTTCAGAAATCATTAAAACTAATGATTTCCAAATTTTTTCAATAAAATGTCCACGATTGGAATACGAAAAAATATTGTTAGCTAATTATAGTACTGGTTATCTTCGATTCTTTGTTGTGCACCGCAAGTGCATTTATTTATCGCTTACTTATATCAAACGCGAAAAACTTAAATTTGAATAGTTTCGTTTTAAATCCCGAATTGCGAAGAACATCTGCATTTACGAAATTTATAAAAAATCTACTTACCTTACTACGTATTTTGTTCGTTTTTTCACTGTAAACATATGCAACGCACTAAGTGGTGGAATAACCGCTGTTTTACTAATTGGCAGTTCCGAACGTTCTTGGAAACCATAAAACTCGCTGTTCGCAACGATCCTAGATTTCGGGATGTCAACAAACTCCCTCTGCAACTTATAATGAAGGACAGAGCGAGGGTAATCCCAGGCAATATCTATGCACGACGAGTTGTCTCATAAAAAATACTAACCCGCCCCACCAAAAATGTTCGATCTTTCGTTTTTCGTCTGCTATCATAGCGTAACTGATTCTGAGACGTGATTGCAGATCATTTTCTGCAGATAATAAAACATAAATAACCATTGGCTTATTATAACGAAAATTATTAGAATAGGAAAGGAATAAGTGAATTTTAAAATTTTTTTATGAAGAAAACTAACGTATTTTTTTAAAAATTTGATCTCTTTTTTCGTCTGCTATCGTTTGTACGACTGACTTCAGACGCGTCTGCAAACGTTTCAACAGCTAATTCATAATAATTAGTTTGGCGATAGCCAAAAAAGGAATAAGAAGAAGAAGAATAATTAGTTTGACATTAGTGAATATTAGAATATTAATGAAAGAAAATAGTGATTTTTTTTATTGAAGAAAATTAATTTACACTTTCACACAGTTCGAACTTTAAATTAAGAAAACTAACGTATTTTTTCAAAAAGTTTGATCTTTCGTTTTTCGTCTGCTCTAGTTTGCGTGACTAACTGTCTATATGGACTAACTTCAAGACGCGAATAATAATAATCAGATTGTCAAGAGCGAATATAATTAGAATATTTATGAAAAAAATCAGTGAATCATTTTTTTAACTTAACGATGGGCCGGCGAGCGAAAAAACGATCAATGCTTTTGTCCGCTATTGCACTTTGGGCTGACAATGAGCCTTGAAGAGACTAAAACGTTTCAGCAGGTGAGTACTTAATAATACCTAATTGAAAATAAGACACTTTGAATAACCAATAAAATGTATAAAAATTACAATGGCGAAACGGCCGGCGAACAAAAGAACGATCCAACTATCGCAAAAACGTTTGATTTGTTCTTGAATTTACACAGTGAATATAGGAAAGTGAATTAATCGTTCAATTATTTTAGAAAAGCGCAACTTTATTTAAAAATATGATATATCAATAGAACTTCGTATAAAAACATGCACAAATCATCTGAAAAATCGCCAAATAAACATCCGTGCCTTTCGAAAGAAATAAATAAGGATTATCACAATTCCTATAAATTATATATAAGGTTTAGAGAAAAGTATATCTAAAATCCAATCAGCGATAACACGCAAGACACTCTGTGTGTTCTCCATCCTCGTAGCTGAAAGTAATATTATCTGTTATGCAGTAATTGTTTATCATTTTCATAGTAAATAAATTTCAATATATTTTTTTATTATACTCACACAATGAGGGAACATTTATCACAGAAGTTTTCCTGGCACTTGATGCACTCTTCCATGCAATCCAAGCATTTGAAATTATTACAGTAGAAGCATCGAGTAAAAGCAAGAACTGCCGTAGTTCTGCAAGCCTTACAGGATTCTTGATCCAAAAGCTGTAAAGATAATGTATAAAAAATACAGTATGTAGAAAATTTACAGATAAAGTTAAAAAATTCAGACAGATCATCATTAATTCAAGGAAAATTTATTTATAATACCTTTTGCAACAAATAACTATGATTAATTATGTAATGAATGATAATTTTTCTTTTTTACTATAATATAATTAATAATTTAGATAAATTATGCTTTTACATTTAATTATAATATTTAATAGGCTTGATGATAAATAATCATTCAGTCTTGAAAGTCTCAAATTAATTGCCATTAAATAAATTTATGTTCAGAGTTCTAATCATCTTGTTAGTTTTGAACTCTATAAATTCATCCCATAAAGACACTGAAATTTATTATTATTTTCTTCAATATTATACAAAAAAATTATTTAAAAAAAATTAAATTTCAAAGATCCATTTAAAAACAGCATAAAAATTAGAATAATGAACATTTTGATTTTTATGATATTGTGAAGTGAATCTTGATGAACATTTTCTTTTTTGTTATAATAAAATATTTATAAAGTTTCATGCCAATATAGCAGAACATTGTGAAAAATAATTAATATCAATTTTTTTATGAAATCAATAAGCAAATACAGTGAGATAAAAAATGATAAGATGTTTAAAACTCTGATTTTCTTTTTTACTATAATATAATGAAAATTTAGGTAAATTATGCTTTTACATTTAATTCTAATATTTAATAGGCTTGATAATAAATAATCATTCAGTCATGAAAGTCTCAAATTAATTGCTATTAAATAAATTTATGCTCAGAGTTCTAATCATCTTGTTAGTTTTGAACTCTATAAATTCATCCCATAAAGACACTGAAATTTATTATTATTTTCTTCAATATTATACAAAAAAATTATTTAAAAAAAAGTTAAATTTCAAAGATTCATTTAAAAACAGCATAAAAATTAGAATAAACATTTTAATTTTTATGATATTTTGAAGTGAATCTTGATGAACATTTTCGTTTTTGTTATAATAATATATTTATAAAGTTCCATGCCAATATGGCAGAACATTGTTAAAAAATAATTAATATCAATTTTTTTATGAAATCAATAAGCAAATACAGTGAGATAAAAAATGATAAGATGTTTAGAACTCTGATTTTCTTTTTTACTATAATATAATGAAAATTTAGGTAAATTATGCTTTTACATTTAATTCTAATATTTAATAGGCTTGATAATAAATAATCATTCAGTCATGAAAGTCTCAAATTAATTGCCATTAAATAAATTTATGCTCAGAGTTCTAATCATCTTGTTACTTTTGAACTCTATAAATTCATCCCATAAAGATACTGAAATTTATTATTATTTTCTTCAATATTGTATAAAAAAATTATTTTAAAAAAAGTTAAATTTCAAAGATTCATTTAAAAACAGCATAAAAATTAGAATAACAAACATTTTAATTTTTATGATATTGTGAAGTGAATCTTGATGAACATTTTCTTTTTTGTTATAATAAAATATTTATAAAGTTCCATGCCAATATGGCAGAACATTGTGAAAAAATAATTGATATCAATTTTTTTATGAAATCAATAAGCAAATACAGTGAGGTAAAAAATAATAAGATGTTTACAACTCTGATTTTCTTTTTTACTATAATATAATGAATAATTTAGATAAATTATGCTTTTACATTTAATTATAATATTTAATAGGCTTGATAATAAATAATCATTCAGTCATGAAAGTCTCAAATTAATTGCCATTAAATAAATTTATGCTCAGAGTTCTAATCATCTTGTTACTTTTGAACTCTATAAATTCATCCCATAAAGATACTGAAATTTATTATTATTTTCTTCAATATTGTATAAAAAAATTATTTTAAAAAAAGTTAAATTTCAAAGATTCATTTAAAAACAGCATAAAAATTAGAATAACAAACATTTTAATTTTTATGATATTGTGAAGTGAATCTTGATGAACATTTTCTTTTTTGTTATAATAAAATATTTATAAAGTTCCATGCCAATATGGCAGAACATTGTGAAAAAATAATTGATATCAATTTTTTTATGAAATCAATAAGCAAATACAGTGAGGTAAAAAATAATAAGATGTTTACAACTCTGATTTTCTTTTTTACTATAATATAATGAATAATTTAGATAAATTATGCTTTTACATTTAATTATAATATTTAATAGGCTTGATAATAAATAATCATTCAGTCATGAAAGTCTCAAATTAATTGCCATTAAATAAATTTATGCTCAGAGTTCTAATCATCTTGTTACTTTTGAACTCTATAAATTCATTCCATAAAGACACTGAAATTTATTATTATTTTCTTCAATATTGTATAAAAAAATTATTTAAAAAAAAGTTAAATTTCAAAGATTCATTTAAAAAACAGCATAAAAATTAGAATAATAAACATTTTAATTTTTAGGATATTTTGAAGTGAATCTTGATGAACATTTTCTTTTTTGTTATAATAATATATTTATAAAGTTCCATGCCAATATGGCAGAACATTGTGAAAAAATAATTGATATCAATTTTTTTATGAAATCAATAAACAAATACAGTGAGGTAAAAAATAATAAGATGTTTACAACTCTGATTTTCTTTTTCACTATAATATAATGAAAATTTAGGTAAATTATGCTTTTACATTTAATTCTAATATTTAATAGGCTTGATAATAAATAATCATTCAGTCATGAAAGTCTCAAATTAATTGCCATTAAATAAATTTATGCTCGAAGTTCTAATCATCTTGTTACTTTTGAACTCTATAATTTCATCCCATAAAGACACTGAAATTTATTATTATTTTCTTCAATATTATACAAAAAAATTATTTAAAAAAAAATTAAGTTTCAAAGATTCATTTAAAAACAGCATAAAAATTAAAATAATGAACATTTTGATTTTTATGATATTGTGAAGTGAATCTTGATGAACATTTTCTTTTTTGTTATAATAAAATATTTATAAAGTTCCATGCCAATATAGAAGAACATTGTGAAAAATAATTAATATCAATTTTTTTATGAAATCAATAAGCAAATACAGTGAGATAAAAAATGATAAGATGTTTAAAACTCTGATTTTCTTTTTTACTATAATATAATGAATAATTTAGATAAATTATGCTTTTACAATTAATTCTAATATTTAATAGGCTTGATAATAAATAATCATTCAGTCATGAAAGTCTCAAATTAATTGCTATTAAATAAATTTATGCTCAAAGTTCTAATCATCTTGTTACTTTTGAACTTTATAATTTCATCCCATAAAGACACTGAAATTTATTATTATTTTCTTCAATATTATACAAAAAAATTATTAAAAAAAATTAAATTTCAAAGATTCATTTAAAAACAGCATAAAAATTAGAATAATGAACATTTTGATTTTTATGATATTGTGAAGTGAATCTTGATGAATATTTTCTTTTTTGTTATAATAAAATATTTATAAAGTTCCATGCCAATATGGCAGAACATTGTGAAAAAATAATTAATATCCATTTTTTTTTATGAAATCAATAAGCAAATACATTGAGATAAAAAATGATAAAATGTTTAAAACTCTGATTTTCTTTTTTACTGTAATATAATGAAAATTTAGGTAAATTATGCTTTTACATTTAATTCTAATATTTAATAGGCTTGATAATAAATAATCATTCAGTCATGAAAGTCTCAAATTAATTGCCATTAAATAAATTTATGCTCAGAGTTCTAATCATCTTGTTACTTTTGAACTCTATAAATTCATCCCATAAAGATACTGAAATTTATTATTATTTTCTTCAATATTATACAAAAAAATTATTTAAAAAAAATTAAGTTTCAAAGATTCATTTAAAAACAGCATAAAAATTAAAATAATGAACATTTTGATTTTTATGATATCGTGAAGTGAATCTTGATGAACATTTTCTTTTTTGTTATAATAAAATATTTATAAAGATCCATGCCAATATAGCAGAACATTGTGAAAAAATAATTAATATCCATTTTTTTAAATGAAATCAATAAGCAAATACAGTGAGATAAAAAATGGTTACAACTCTGATTTTACTAGCAATGCAAGTAATTTGCAAATTCTCACATCAATATCCTTGTCACTGGCTTGGAGTTTCATTTTACTGTCGAAAATCATTTGTTTCAGGGCTGATTTGTGTTTCGGGTCATCAGTACTCTTGTCCAGAGATATTATTTCTTTTACATCTTCAGGACACAGTGTCAACTTTTGCTCAAATTCTTTGCTACCTTTTTTCAGCAAATTTAGTGTTCTTTCTGTGAACAAAAAGAAATAATTAGTGGAAAAATTTTCTAAAAAAAATGAGATTTTTCGGCGACCTTCGACGAAATTTTCGACCTTTTGCCGACATAACCTCACCGTAAACTTTTTTCATTTCTTGTTCCTTGTTTGCGCCGTTACTGACTTGCTTTTGGCCCACGTGTACTTTTAATTGCGGCGAGAGATTATCGTCGAAGGGGCATTCTCGTTTCGGCATTTTTACAAGAATGTTTAAAAAGCGTTCGAAAATAAATGAGTAAATAATCTTCGGTTTGTATGTTTATGTTTTGTGATACCGTAAACGGATTGTGATAATAGAAACCGTTATATTTTGTCTCTATCTGTTGCAGAAGAATCATCTGGATAAGGCTGAAATCTGTTTCAATTCATGAAATCGTAGGAAGGAAGCATAGAATTCTGCAAGGTTTTTTCTTTATCGATTGCGGTTAACCCATTGAAAATCCTTTCGTGTAAAATGGCGCGAATATTAAAATTTCCGGTATCTGAAACACAAGGAACGAAATTTGCGATTTTTTAATCAAACAGATATTTCTGAGATCACCGAAATTAAATATTGGAAAAATCATTATTGAAATTACCAAAAAACGATTTTATATAATGTTTTTCATTTTTAGGATTTTTACATTCTGACTTATTTTCTTAGTGACAGATTAGATTTGTAATATAGAAAAATAGCAACGTTCGAAGAAATAAACTAAAATCAAAAAATTAACGGTAATTTTCTATAAAGTATTTTTGTTTAATGTTTTTTAAATACTGAATAATAGTACTTAATTTATTATGAAGAATGACGATTCATTATGTTTATTGAAAATTTGTTTATTGATTATATATGTCGATTTAAAATAATCTAAGTTTATGGTGATTTACAAAACGTTTAGAATGATAATTATTTTAAGTCACTTTTAAATCCTGTCAGTCAATATATAGAATTTTTCAATAAGAAAAAATGAGCAATTCTCATAATTGGACTAATATTCCCTGGTAAAAATAAATTATGGAAAACGATTATAAAAAATTCTATCGTTCCGAATACGGACTTTGGTTCGTGAATTTACGATGTACTATCATAAATTTACGATTGAAATCCTATATGTTTCGTTCATATCCTATAATATTATTATAAATAATATAATTTTTCTATTTAATTTAATAATAAAAATATACGATTGTACGTATATACCCATGATGTACTATTCCAAGAAAAAAAAAAAAAAGAAATGGACCGGATAATTTCGTTTTTTTTCTGGTCACCCATCTTTGTAGTGACCGTGGCCCAAGCCGCTTAACTTTCATAATCTCTGATAGACTGCCTAACTATTCCATCCAAACTCGTTCTTGTAATATAATACACATCAATAATATGTAAGCTGCTTCACGTACTTATGAGTAACAACAGTAAATTGAGCAGTTTTTTAGCATCTTTCTTACTAAATTATTTATGTTAATTAACTCTGTAAGAATGCTTCACGTATACATTCCTTACCGAAAGTTTTATTTTATCCGTATTTGAGTACTTCGCGATACGAGAAAAATCTAATAAATAATCAAGCATATCAAGATACTAATAAGAGCATTGATTTCGGATAATAAGAGGTCTAAGAATTTATTAAAAAATCAGTTTAAAAAAATATTATAAAATACTATAAATCCGTTAGTGTACCATACATCCCAATAACGTATCTATCGTATTTAACCAATAGAAAACGAAAACTAAAGAAAACTAATAACAACTATTCAATTTGTATAAATTGAGAGATGATAACATACGATTAAATCCCATTCAAATTCTATCGGTCTCTATCAATCTCTATAATATATTTTGTCCAGGGTTATCATTTATTCTTTGAAAAAATCGGACGAAAAACATGTCTGTGTATGTATTCATATATTTAAAAGAAAATGCCACAGCGCGAATCAATATTTTTTATTAAACTATCGAAAATAATAGGCACATTCTGAAAATGTTTTGTATGACTTTACATTTAAGAGGTTGTATGAATAGTATTCGTAACAGGCTTAAAAAAAAATTACTTACGTGCCACGAGGTGAATTTTTGCTGTCAGAACAACTTAAAAGCTTTCATTTCTCTCAGTTGAACCTAAAGTCTTTTTCTAGTCTAATAAAAACGAAAAAAATGAAGAAAGGCGATTAGTAATGTTTCGTTTATTATTAATGTTGCATTATTAATAAATTTAGCACTGATTTGACTAGTGTGAAACAGTAGAACGTCCTTAAGGAGAGCTTTACACTAATAAAATCAGGGCTAAATTTTAAAAAGTGTTTCTGAATGTATGTTTATGAAAAAATTCACATGTTTTTAATATATGATCAAATTTGTCAGAAAAAAAAACAATGCAATCATAAAATAGTGCAGTAATAATAATAGTTTTACGGAAATTAGCACTGATTTGACTAGTGTACAGCACTTCCCCAATTTTAAAGCAACAGGAACTTGAATTTAAATTACATGAATCAACACACATTCTATACCCTAGTCAAATCAGTATTAAAATTAAAAATAAATGTTTGCATGTTATAAGAGGTTTGGTAACGTTAATGTCATTTAAGTTAATTGCAAAAATAATGCTTATTTGCTTTTATTGCAGATATCCATTTCAAAAGGTAAAAGATAATTTTTAATTTACAAATACAAACAGTTAATGATATTGATTATTCAATAATAAAATATAATTGAACCCTCAAAGTAGATAGAATAAAATATCTTAATCAAAATTACTGTCATTGTTATTAGATTTAAGGATAAATTATTATATGTTATTTATCGTTTAATAAGTTGTATAAACCAAACATCTTCTACAATAATCTTTAAGGTCTCTGTGGCCAATAAATTTTTAATTTTCACAGAATCTGTGTGTATGTATTCATATATTTAAAAGAAAATGCCACAGCGCGAATGAATATTTTTTATTAAACTATCGAAAATAATAGGCACATTCTGAAAATGTTTTGTATGACTTTACATTTAAGAGGTTGTATGAATAGTATTCGTAACAGGCTTAAAAAAAAATTACTTACGTGCCACGAGGTGAATTTTTGCTGTCAGAACAACTTAAAATCTTTCATTTCTCTCAGTTGAACCTAAAGTCTTTTTCTAGTCTAATAAAAACGAAAAAAATGAAGAAAGGCGATTAGTAATGTTTCGTTTATTATTAATGTTGCATTATTAGTATCATTATTATTTTTATACATATTTGATATTGGCCATCAACAAATATGTTACAATTTTTTTGTTAAATCTCCCATCACTCGCTGTTTCATTCGTTTGCAAGAAAACTGTTGATATATTATATAATAAATACATAATAATTAATAGTCATACCTGATAATAATCATATCAGTTATTAATCGTAATGTGATAATCTGTACATCGTAGCTATATATATTATATATCGTAAAATATACATAGCTATCGCTCGCATATATAGTTAATGTGATGACGGATTAAAATGAACGCGAATGAGAGTTTTCTTCATTTAATTACGAGAGGACAAAAAATTTATATATAAATTCGATAACAAATCAATCCGAACCAGTTCGGTTCGCCAAATTCTCCATTTTTTTTTCTTTTTTACTACTAGCGATATTATACATATAAAAATTGTTATTACAAAGCGCTTTGACGATTAATCCGCTTTCTAAACGAGCGGTGTTTAAGAATGCTGTATTACACAAGTAACTGTTTGCCGATCTAAGCGGGACCGTGAATGATGGGTTATTGAATCACATTACGCATTATTACACCGTTCCCATAGCTTATTAGGTGTATGTGTGTTGATTTATCATTTCATCATTTGCTTCTGTTATTTTTCCGTTTTCTTTTCAAGCATTCGCACGAAACAACATCTCATTTCGAAAATAATTGTTTACTATTTTATTTTCTTTTTTTTTTTTTTGTTATGCTTTGTTTAAATCTAGGTATCTAGATTATAGGGACGGGGACGGTGGCCAGTTCGTGAATGGCCTCGTTATCCATTCAGCATTGCACGATTTATCGCAAAATACGTAAAAAAAAAGATTTTTTTTTTCAAGGAAAAAAACGATTCATACGAAGTACAATCGAATTTCTATCGTTCATTTCACACGAATACGTCGATCGAAACATTTATGCTTTTTCTTCTTTCTTTTCTTCAATCTTATCGCATTCACTTTCTCTCTAATAATTTTTTTCACCTAATTTGGAGAACTCCCTTACAACCACAGTCGTTATTGTCAGTTGTCATGGACGTGTCACCAAATTTACGCTAATTTTATTAATCGCAGATGTGCGCAACCGCAACAATGGATCTTCTTTATTTTCCAATCTAGTTTATGCTCTTATCAAGCGACAGTATTTTTTTTGTATGTTTTGTATTCATTTCCTTCAATAGTCCTTTTTTTTCGCGGTATCCTTCATGAAATCGAATTATTCGTTGCTCGATCTTTTCCTCCCCCTAAAAATATCGTGATTTCTAGCTTCTAAAAATTTATTACAGTCACTTCATTTACGCGCTCCTTCAAAAAAATGATTAATACGGAAAGTACTTTTGTGAATTACATAAAAATGAATTTTTCTTCCGAAATATGCTCAAAGAATTAAAAATCAATTCCTAGTTGCAAATTTGACGGATTAAAAAAATGTAAACTGATAATAATAATTGTTATTATTTAGAGTGAGCCGATTTAGCGCGTAAATATTGCGAGTGGCTAACTAAAGCGAATACTAATTCAGTCGATCGAATAATCGTTTTATCAGTAATTCACGAACAGATTATAAAATCTTTCGTTCGGGATATTCGTTTCCTTCTACGAATTGGTGTGTATGCGAGTGTGCTTTGCGGACTCTAATGGTCGTATACAAAATATATAGCGATTCGGTGTTGCGAATTAAACGCAAAACCTTTGTTTTTTCATTATTTTCTCATTTGGTGTTATGTTTGCTTGAAGAATCACTTTTTCCTCGAGCGCGCTGCGATGACTCGTGGATTTCAGAGAGGCTGAAAGTAATGGCGAAAAGGAGCCGACAGTTTTTTTTCCCTAATTACTAGATGCACAACTACTGGGGAGTTATCCGATTTTACGCGTGGATACCACCCGAGAATAACAGCTGGACCGAAGGTAAAACGATTAAACTGTATATTCCAGTCATTGATTGAAAAGTTTTTTAAAAAATCTGAATAAACCACTTCATTCTCTTTGATTTGTGATGAGAATTAAATAATTTATTTCATTGATTTAAAGAATCAATAAGAAATCGTGAATTTTTCAATCCTAGCACAAAATTTATTTTGTACTGAAATGGAAATTTATGATTTTTTTGTTGGTTCCTAGAATCAAAGAAATAGATCATATTTTTATCACAATTCCAAAGGTTTAATGAAAATTTATGTACGAATTATATTTTGTGATGGAATACAAAAATCTTCGAAAAGTATCAAAGAATCAAATAATTTCATTTATTACCACAAATCTAACGGTCTTTAAAATTCCAACTTAACGTGTATTTTGTGATGAAATAAAGAAGATTGGATCTGTGATAAAAATAAAATGATTTATCTCTTTTGATACACGGTATAAATGAAAAATCATATCTTTTTAAAATGAAATGATTTATTTCTTTGATTCGTAGGAAAAAAAATCATTAATTTAAAAATCTGTTTCAGCACAAAAGTATTTCGAGCTTAGAAGGAAGGATTCTTCGATTTCAGTACGTTTTATACCTCCACGGCAAGCAAAACATTATAAAAGTGTTGCTTTTTAATTGAGGATTGCCAAAAGGTCGATTTTTTCGTCGATGACTGAGAGATCCAGTTTATAGTACGCTGCGAAGAAGGTATCGTTGCGAAGGATCCATTTCGCGATACGTTAATTCATTTAACTACAACGAGCAACGCAAGGCAATTATAAAGCACGCTGACTAAAAAATCTTGACTAACTAGCGATCGTATGGGCGATTTTTTCGTCGTTCAATCTGTAGCATAAAATAGATGCAGCCATTATATTTCTTCCTTTAAAATATAGTTCATCAACTTACAAAATATTATCAAATGTTAAAAGCAGAGAAAAACCATTGAATTTACGTAAATTTATTATAGAAATTCAATAGCATTCTCGTAGATTGATTTTTTAGGCTGAGTAGAATAAACGATTCCAATGTTTGCTCAACCTTGAAGAAATGTTCGTTGGCCTTTTACAAAGGGCAAAGGAACGAACCTATTGGGCGAGCGGATCAAGCTTTTCTGCGGTCATCTACCGACCGATCACGTTCCTCTGACTAATTTTAGTTTCAAACTGCTTCCGGACAGCACTTGGATGGATGACCGTTAAGCAGTTCACTGGTTTGCGCGACAAGTACTTTTTTCTAAGTTTCTGGTGTTCATGCAGCAGAAACGCACTGTAATATAGAATATATCGATCAGGTTTGCCGCATTTTTTTTTGCCCTCGTGCAAATGCGATGCAGTAGTGCATTAAGAAATAATCGTTGCGGATAAAACTTACGAAAGAATGGAAATGGAAAAGGAGAAGGGTTATGTAAAAGTCTGAAGAAGATATACGTAATAAATAACTTTTTACTTAAACAATAATTTTTATACTTTAATAAATTTCGCTAGTATTTTTTCAAATTTCCGATTTGTAAGCTAGACACAAATTTAGTTAACTCTGAATTTATTCAGTCGTGAAAATATTTCTCTCCAAATTTCTCTACTTTTTTATGACAATTTTGACCATTTCTCTAATTTCTACTTTCTCTGAATGAAAAAATATGGAATTGTTTTGAAAATATTTTATTTTCTCTGTCGATTAATCTTATGACGTATGAGTCCGATTTTCTCAATTTTCCTTACATATTGAAGTTTTTATTTTTTTTAAGAAATTCTCAAATAAGTTTACAATTTTTTCATGGAAAGGTAAAGTTATTTTTCGATAGAAAATAGTTTTTCAGAAACTGTACCAGAAAAATATTTTCACCAGGTCTGAAGTTTTCACTAAAAAAGTTATTTAATTTAGAAAAAAAAAATACTGCAACAATTTCGAAGATCGATTCCAATAATATCAATCGTTAGTATTGTGACAAAAAATAGTATGATCAATATGATTAAAATAGAAAAAAAAATTAGTTTCGTATGCAAAAAAAGTCGATTTTTTTCGTGATGTCTATTCAGGACTGATCCGCTCGCTTATGTGTTAATTCAGCCACATCTATTTTCTGCTATATTCAGATTGAACAGCGATTTTTTCGCTCACAATATCTCGTAACGTTACGAGTCGAAGACGCGTTGAAAAAACGTTTTGTCGCGAATCCAACCACGTTCGTATTCCTTACTATGCACGACGCCCCGAATGATATCGGCAGATTCCTATCACGATAATTATATAAATATATTAGATGCACAGTGATAAATTATTCAAACATCAAGCGAGAGTTTATATTACAGGTAGGCTCCGCGTACGTCAGTTGTGATAACGCAGCTACACACGTATGCAGCCTCGTATGTAGATAGAGATTATATACACACATACATGTGTTATTTGTTTTTTTTTGTAATTTTTTTTTACGTGTATGCATGTAATAATTACAAGAACACAGATGAGTGCACGTTCAGATGCACTCACGTAAGAACATATGCGGTGTGCAGCGCGTACTCGTCTTCGCGCGCACGATATTAACGTAACGCATTTTTTTTGTCAACAATAAACATGCAATGAACAAATAAACGACGCGACGTTTCTCTCACATTTCTCATTTCAATTGGCGAATTGTATAAAAATTCTCTAATACGCTACTTCGAAAGCCTTAATTAATGTTCTAAAGGAGCTGTTTTTTTTTTTTTGGGATTCTGATAATGCGTTTAGACTTTACAAAGCTACCTTCGAAATTCGTCGGTTGTCTGCAAAATATATTTATATTTATATGTATATAGCGTTTTGTTGTTGTTGCAGATGCGCGTGAGCCGTGAAGGAAAATTTAGAATCCGCGAGTACTTAGAGCTTGGGTCGAACCGATTTTGAGTATTTTATTTAAAATGTCGAATCAAAATCAGAATTTTAAGCTTTAAAAACAGTATTTAAAAAATAATTGTCTATTTTTTAGATATTTTATCAAAAAAATGCTCAGTTTTGTTTTTTTAATTTTCAATCTAATGTTGAGTATAATTATTTTTTTTTGTTTAAACGTAATTGTCAGTCAAACAGATTTCAACTCTTTTGAGTTTTGAGCTCCAAAACAGGTTTTGGTAATCATTTTCTATTTTGAGATATTCTTCAATGAAAATGTTTAGACTTTTAATTTTATTTTTGATATATTTCTGAATGTAGTTACATTTCTTGGCAAGGTGATCAAATTTTCAAAATATATTCAACTGGTTAATAAAAAAAAAAAGGAAATGTGACACAAAATCAGGTCGTCTCGAGTTTTTGAAAACTCGCAGATCCTCGCAGGAAATCATCATCGAAAATAGGCGAAAAGATATGGAAATAGCAGCTTGATTTTTTTTGCAGCGCACTAGTCTTGACAATCCTGGAATCGTGCGTACTTTGAATACGTTAAAGAACGACAGTTGCATCCGACATGAAGCCGTACAAATTGCTTTACATGCAGCGAAAGGATACAATATTATAATACAAGTACGTCGCTTCTCTCCTCGTTAACTTTCTCACATTCTTAAGGTGATGTGACATTACGTTCGTTAACCAAAATCTGCTTTTCTATTTTTTCAGTCATAATGAATATTTTAGTAAAGATCAGATTTGTTGTTGTTGGTTGTTTGACCAATCGGCAGAAAAACCTACATATTTTTTCTTAAAAATATTAACCTTTTGTGAAAACATAGAAAAACGCGATTTGAGTTTGTCGTTTTGTCACATGACCTTAACACTACGCTCTGCATCGATACAAAATCTCTAGCTTTAAGTATGGCCGGTAATTTGTTTTTCCATTAGCTCTCCTTTTTTTAATTCTCATCTTTTTGTCTCTCATTTTGTTTTTAATAATATTAAATCCTTATGTCTTAGCTAGATTCTTCACCATTTCTCAGATTTCTCGATAATTAATGTCGCAATTACGCAAGTAGATAACCGCATGCTTAAATCACCTAATCACAATTCTCTTTCAATTATCTCGTTTCACGTTCTTTTTTTTAATTTACAACTAAACACTCGTATTTTGGTATCGACTATTTTCTCCGATCACTTCTCAAATTCGTCACTAACTCGCATCGTTTAGCTTGCCGATCGCATTTTCCGTTTATCTTCTATTGCCAAAGCCCGTTAGATTCTCTTGGAGAAAGCACGAATGCGTTTCCTAAGCTACCCGATAATTCCGCAAGGAACTTTCGCTCATTTTTTAAAAACAGGAAACGTTCCATTTATTTTTTTCTCACGTCAGGAAAATAATTTGCACTTGGCAAATGATTTTCTGGGCTGGGTATTTTATTTTTCCAGTTCCTTTCTTTTATTCCTCTAGTCGACATTTCAAGTCTTCTTGCTATTCTTGCATTATTCGACTCATAGGAACGCGACGCCGTCAGCGAATATTTCTAAAGTGAGCTACCCTATAAATACATAATAATAATAATAATAATAATAACGTCATCTGAACGTTCGCGTTGTCGAAAGCAAAAATGTCATTTCCTCAAGTAAAACACGCGTCCGATCGCTCGAACTATGTTCGATAATTTTATTTTCTTGTCATCTGCATTTGTATTTTATATTTTCGCTGTCTTAACACATTTTTTTTTCTACCTTTCGTTCGTTAAATTGGCGAATGGACCGAAGCGCCGTTTTTTTTTAATGCTTCTAAAATACGTTCTACGTCAGCGATTCGTATTTTCAAAAGCTTAAACGAGACGAAAACTCGTCACTTTCGATAAAGCCCAGTCGGCGAATTTTCAATTCGTTTTCATGACTGCGCCCCGCAGAGAATTCTAATTCATCCGGGGTCGAGCTTATTATTATTATTATTTTTTGTTTTAGATAACGTTTAAATACGGTTTTCTCTGTTGCTTTACCGATCACACCGCTGTCGATCCAATCTGTCGTGAGATATGTCTGTTTTGAGAAAATATATCTTAAGTTTACATGCTATTAGTTAACACTAGCCGCCGAAACGTCATCTCCTTTTCTCGCCGGTTGCACACGAGTTTTATTTTTCGTCCAATTCGCGGCTGAGTTTTTCTCTCGTGAGAGAGAAAAAAGGAAAAAAAAAACAATCACCGGTAACGTTCTAACGCGAACAATTAATATTGCACATGAAACTTGCACCATCTTTGATATCCTATCGCTATATCGCAGCCCTCGAAAGGGTTTCATTTAATCCATGCAAAATTAATACTCCGAATTGCGAAGCGTGCTCCAAAAATTTTAAACGCTTCGCTATCAACAGCATCTCTCTGGATTTTATCCGTTTCTTTTTTCATTCTCATATTTCTTTTATCATTTTAGTGATTATTCTGCAACCTGACGAGTGTAAGTCCTGCATTTATTCTTCATCTGATGTCACGAATTTCGTGACAAAACGTACCTCTGTTTTTCATACGATTAAGCGTCGGCCGTTTTTAATTTTTTTCTTTTCTTTTTTTTTGGCAGGAATATCATCCCTCGTTCGTTATTGGAACGACGGGAAATTCGTGTTGAACGAATTTGCCGGATTCGTCGTGGCTTCGATTAACGCAAGGGTTTTCTTTTTGTCGCCAGGCTAGATTCTCGCCAGATTCCCGACGACTTCCCTCTCATCACCAGAATCGCTGAGCGCTCTCCCACATATTCTTGAGGCTCGATCGAAACTCGTACCGAAAGTTCTCATAGTATCACGCTATGTTGCTTCCGCTCATCGTCGTAACGCACTTCTTCTCCGGCGTATTCTGACTCTCGGAGTTGCTGCGCACCGCAGCCTTCGGCGGACTTCCCGGCGTTGGCGTGACGTCCCCCGGCAGAGGATTATTGTTGTTCGTTGAGGTAGAGCTTCGCCTTCCATTCTCTCTCGTTGGGGACTTAACGTCGAACGCCGACGTGTCGGATTCGAGGTCAGAGTCGATCTATGATGAGGTGGGAAAAAGAGCAAAAAGAAGTCAGACTCAATTATTGTTTAACAAATTACTTTAGGGAATGAATTGATGAAAATTGTGGAATGAAAATGACGTGGATATTTTGTACCCTGGCAAGATGTGTAACCAGTGTTTTAACCGGTCTCGATTAGTCCCTGTTCCACCTAGTTTAACTGATCTTTTAACCGAATTTGTTGTTTTTTAAGCGATTTTTAGTGGTGAATTAACCGATTGTAACCGACATATTAACCGAATTTAAAAAGATCAATTTTGTTTGGTCAATTCACCCGATTTTAACCGACTATTTAACCGAACGAAACATTTTTAATCGGTTAAAAGGTCGGTTAAAGCCGGTGAAATAGGAGGCTAATCGAGACTTATCGTTTCTCGGTTAAAAAGTCGGTTAACTTTGGTTATTTTCGTTTAACCTTCGGTGACACAGTTTGCCAGGGTATCGTTTAATTAATTTTCATTTTGATTACGTTTTATTTCATTTAATTAATATTTATTACTTCCTTGTTCGTTTTCTTTGTACATGGTGGTCACCGGTTAGGGAATTTAAACAATTAGGGGTATGAGGAAAGAATCCGAGATTTTTAAAAATTAGTTTATGTAAAATGAATCATAGTTATGATTACAATAAAGTTTGTAGCGTCGGTAATGGACATTTTGAATAGATTTGGAATTGGTAGATTTTTTTACTTTTTTTTTCACTTTGTTTAGCGAAATAATTTATTGTTTTTTTTATTATTAGTTCTCGAATTACTTCTTTCAACTTACTCATGCACCATTATTGTGTTTTTTCTTTTTTCCTCAAGACTTTTGTTCTGGCCACTGTAAAAAAAAATGATAAATCAATGGTGGCGCAGAACGAGAAAAAAACTGTATTTCCTTCATGGTGAAGCATAATAAAAGAATTATTATATTTTTTTATGTTAGATCTTCTGAAATTAATAGAAATAACGTCTTGAAAATTAAAGTACCATTACGTTGAAAAATGTTGGACTTTACCTAAGAACATTTTTTGCATGATGATATTAGTTTAATTTTAAGTCAGGGATAGATAATAATTTATTTAGGGAAAGTGAGGGAATTCTTTCTACTATTTTTAGTGGTCACCATGTTTTTATCTATTAATTTTATCTTAGAAAATGGATATAATATTGACGATATTGAAATTTTTATCACAGACCACTTTTTGTAGCTGGCAGATAATTTCTGAATGCTTATGAATCCGATTAGCCTGGAATACCTTTTTAAATATGAGACCGAGGAAATTACTATTCAGTTTTTTTATGACGAAATTTATAAATTTAATAACATCAGCTCGTTGTTTTTGCAGGGATGACGTCGATGAAAAGATGATGCGATACCTTATTGAAGCACACTACCTGTCGGGTAGCGGGATGAGGATTCAGGAAGAGCCTCTCGCTCGTGTCGCTGCCACAACTTGAACTTTCACTCATTTCCGTGGTGAATTTTCGCGAGGCCCGAGGACTCGAAGTCGCAGCTCTGTCAGGTCTAGCTCGGCTTTGACTGCCGAGAGCTAGACCGGCATTTCTTGAGCACACCTGCGACTGAATATGCTCACAGACCCTTCGAAATCTTCGTATGTTACCTGCACGAAAAATACATTTTCAAAAATCAAACACAAAAATTCATACCTGCTCAAGATAACATTATAATTTTCCGATAACCTTTGTCTTATGATTGACTTGATGGTTATATTTTTGTAAAAGTTAACTGTAGGCTCTTACAAAAAAAAATTAATCGTTATAAAAAGAAATTAAACATTTAAATTTTCTTAAAAAGTGGGTGCAATGCAATTCACATAAAGCATTGTAAATTGATTGAGAGCCGTGCCCTTTAATTTTTTTCACATATATCTTGGTGGATTTTTACAAACTAATATTATTCTTACAGTAGTTTACAAAATTTTAAGTTTCTAAAAAATTACGCAGATTATTGGTATTAAATAATTGTTGTAAAAAAAATGAATTCCTTTTTCAAAAAGTAATGAGAGCTCACAACTCGGTTCGACACGAAAAAAGACGTTGCAGAGATTCAGAATGAACAGTTCTAGAATAGAGATGATAATTCCCTAATAATACCCTACATCACTTTCTTTGCGTCTTTTTCAAAATTTAATAACATTGTTAGCATAGTATTTAATTCTCTCACCTAAAACATGATGCTAACTTCTCTATCATCTAATTTTTTAATACTTTTGTGATCGTTTCCTGTATAGCAATTCAAAATTTCTTACAAAAAAAAATTAATCGTTATAAAAAGAAATTAAACATTTAAATTTTCTTGAAAAGTTTGTGCAATGCAATTCACATAAACCATTGTAAATTGATTGAGAGCCGTGCCCTTTAATTTTTTTCACATATATCTTGGTGGATTTTTACAAACTAATATTATTCTTACAGTAGTTTACAAAATTTTAAGCTTTTAAAAAATTACGCAGATTATTGGTATTAAATAATTGTTTTAAAATAAGTGAATTCCTTTTTCAAAAAGTAATGAGAGCTCACAACTCAGATCGACATGGAAAAAGACTGCAGAGATTCAGAATGAACAGTTCTAGAATAGAGATGATAATTCTCTAATAATACCCTACATCATTTTCTTTGTGTCTTTTTCAAAATTAAATAACATTGTTAGCATAGTATTTAATTCTCTCACCTAAAACATGATGCTAACTTCTCTATCATCTAATTTTTTAATACTTTTGTGATCGTTTCCTGTATAGCAATTCAAAATTTCTTACAAAAAAAATTAATCGTTATAAAAAGAAATTAAACATTTAAATTTTCTTAAAAAGTTTGTGCAATGCAATTCACATAAAGCCTTGTAAATTGATTGAGAGCCGTGCCCTTTAATTTTTTTTCACATATATCTTGGTGGATTTTTACAAACTAATATTATTCTTACAGTAGTTTACAAAATTTTAAGCTTTTAAAAAATTACGCAGATTATTGGTATTAAATAATTGTTTTAAAATAAATGAATTCCTTTTTCAAAAAGTAATGAGAGCTCACAAATCGGTCGATACGAAAAAAGACTTTGCAGAGATTCAGAATGAGCAGTTCTAGAATAGAGATGATAATTCCCTAATAATACCCTACACCATTTTCTTTGTGTCTTTTTCAAAATTTAATAACATTGTTAGCATAGTATTTAATTCTCTCACCTAAAACATGATGCTAACTTCTTAATCATCTAATTTTTTAATACTTTTGTGATCGTTTCCTGTATAGCAATTCAAAATTTCTTCCAAAAAAAAAATAATCGTTGTAAAAAGAAATTAAACATTTAAATTTTCTTAAAAAGTTTGTGCAATGCAATTCACATAAAGCATTGTAAATTGATTGAGAGCCATGCCCTTTAATTTTTTTCACATTTATCTTGGTGGATATTTATAAACTAATATTATTCTTACAGTAATTTACAAAATTTTAAGCTTTTAAAAAATTACGCAGATTATTGGTATTAAATAATTGTTTTAAAATAAATGAATTCCTTTTTCAAAAAGTAATGAGAGCTCACAACTCAGATCGACATGGAAAAAGATTCTGCAGAGATTCAGAATGAACAGTTCTAGAATAGAGATGATAATTCCCTAATAATACCCTACATCATTTTCTTTGCGTCTTTTTCAAAATTTAATAACATTGTTAGCATAGTATTTAATTCTCTCACCTAAAACATGATGCTAACTTCTCTATTATCTAATTTTTTAATACTTTTGTGATCGTTTCCTGTATAGCAATTCAAAATTTGCATACTTAAAAAAACTGATATCTGTCTTTTGTTGGTGTGATTTTTCAGCCTCCATAAAATCCTTCGCTGTGCCAATACAGCAATTCTTGAAAGACTTTTTAAAAAGTCCAAACATCAGCTCGATCGAGCGACTACAATTTTATGTTGTGTGTAAATTCGAAAATTATACAGTTTTTCAAGTATCAATGAAAGTACATCTCGTGCAAGCGGATCAATAATCTGCGTACCTTTTTCGATACATGATGTATAAACTCTCTGACTATATTTCAGATTTCCGATAGAGTTCGAACATAGCCAATGGCGGACATCGAATGCAGACGTAGTAGAGCAAAAAGAAAAAACAAAAAGGGCAACTCGTGTGGTCACAGGACTTTCTCGAGCTCTTGTGCAAAGTATAGATAAGGCACACACAGACTGTAGCGTTAAACGTGCCAAGGTAACATCGATCTAGTTGCGCTTGGATGGTTGCCAAATGCCAAATAGCAAACCCAGAAGCTGCTGCACCGGCCATCGTGGCGAGTTTACTACACAGTTGGCTTAAACCGTTGTAAGGCAAAAGCACGAGAGACTTCCTAATCCGTCGTTCTGTATCCCTGTTTCTGTCATCGAGACGAACGCACAACTTGCGCGAGCTGATAAGTCAAGCGTACGGAATTTCCTTAATAGCATCAAGCCGAACCGAAGTAAATCTCGTGTACGCTTGCGTATAAATACTATACGATGTCTTTCTCTCCCCCGCGGCTCTTGAAACTCGCAAATCTAATTAAGCGTTCAAGAATACCGACGCGTCGACTTCCCCCGTCACGGACGTCTCTCATTTTCTCTCCATAGTACATTTTAATCAACGGTCCGCGCGCTCTCGCGCTCATTTTCCCTTCAAGCTTGATTCAATAATACCGGATAAGAGCCGCCTCATTACCGCCCATGAAACTGACAGCCATGGGATTGCTGATGAGATGGATATATTTATGAATTAATTAATAAATTCGAACGAGGATTCGATCGCTGTTCCAGTTGATGACATATTGAGCCAAAGTAATTTAAATTCAAGGGGGATGAAATTTCGAAAGCTTGCAGCTGTTCGCAGATTGAACGATTTTTTAATACATTTGTGATCTTGATGAGAATTTAGCAACTTGGACGACAACAATTTTTTTTTTTCAATGAAGGAAGAACGTAAGAATTAGTAATATATTTTTGCGGAAGTTTTTAACTTTTGAAACACTAAATAAAAATAAAAAACTCGAACCATGTTTAAAAAGATAAATAAAGAAATGAAATTCAATTTGCTAACTTTTTCTTGCGAAACAAAGTATTTGAAAAATTCTAAAAAACTTTAGCTGGGAAAAAGAATTAACGGAAAAGTTTCTCCTTCAAATTTTCCTGGCACTTCCGCAAAAAAAACTTTCACTGCGTTTTATAGCAATCGAATATTTTATTTCTGAAGTTTTAATTTCGCTAATTTCAAGTTAAACAAGAAGACCTCAAACATGTTTCATGAGTAGAACTTCTCGATTTATAGACTTTAAATCAGGACACCAGAAAATTGCGGTCCTTACCGTTAAGTTAAATTGCCTATTTGGACTCCCGCCGATTTTATGTCTTTTAATGCTTCACAAAGTTACAAAATTCACTCATCCAGTAGATGACTAACTTTTCTCACAATTACAAAATTTGTCCGTTCACTAGATGAGTAATTTTTTGCACAATTAGAACATTTGCTCATTCAGTACATGCGTAACTATTTTCACAATTACAAAAATGGAGAATTTCTGTAAATTTTCGAATAAAATCATTGTAACGTAAATAGTAAAGGACAATGAAGCCAGCTGCATTTAAAACAATTATACCTGCTGCAAGTCTGTTGCGTCTTAAGCTCGTATTACGCGGATACTTACCGCTTAATAACGTGAAGGTAATAGCGAATAGGGGTTCACTTGGTTGCTTGGAAATAGCACTGATGTCCACCTGAAACCGTACTTGTCGTTGAAACATAGCTGGCGCTGTGCTGCCTCTCTTGTATTCGACCCTGAACGACATGGGTGAGCTCACACTGTGAGACAATTCAGCTATCTGCAATCAGAATTATAATCGGAGCATGTACACTTATTCACGACAGTGGCATGTACTCCTCGAAGAGATCCATTATGATTTAGTAGGTACACAGAGTTGTGTTATCGTTTGAAAGATCGACATGCTTACCGATAAGAACGCATGAATGAGGTCAGCTTTGACGTTGGCGAGAGGTTTGCCCTTGACTAGAACCGTAAAAGTCTCGTCTTTCTCTGTTGTCATTAAACTACCGAACCACGATTTCTTCGTTAGCTCCGGCGAAGAATCCGGTGTAAGGTGTACCTGAAAAATTGATGAAAGTCGATGAATATTGTGCTTCAGAAATTAATCAAGAAGAGATACAAATGCCTAAAACTGATGCCTGATTGTAAATGCCTAAAATTTATAGAAATAATGATGATGATACGATCAGCTCTATAATTATGATTTTATAATAATAACATGTAGCGATTGTAATACGATATTCAAACTTTGGAATGGCTGCACAAATTATTATTTTTCAATAAAAATTCACGGTAATCCTTTTGAAAAAATGGAAGAAAATAAGTAATGCATTACTTATTTCTTCCATTTCTTCCACTATTTCTTGCAATATTAAAGCAAAAATTAGTATTTTTTTCAGCTATTCAAATGTTTACACTATTTTACAACCACTACATATTATTATTATGAAATTCTAAGTACAAAACAAAGTGTACTGTAAACTGTATCTTATGAATTAATGGAGATTTACAACTCTGGATACAAATACTTTACATCAGTCGACAATTTTGATTTATACGTATTTTTTTAATACGTGGCTAAAAAAAATTTGTTGCTTTCGAGTAAAATTAAAGATAATGTTTTTCTACTTCTCACCAAAAGATGCCTTTGACGATGAAATTTGAGAGGACGGAATTAACGAAATACTCCGGTTTTTAATGATCTGTACTGATATTTTTCATTGAATTTGGAAATAAATCAATAATTGAAGTGTATTGATCTTCAGAAATTAATCAAGAAGAGAAACGAGCTCTCGTCATTTTAAGGGATATTTTGTATTTTTCTAAATGATTATTTATAAATACAGGTACATTCAAAGTTGTGTCGTATTGAGTTTGGTCAAAAACGGTAAAGTGCTTAAAATTTTATAGAGTTTTAAATTTTTCGAAAAAATTACGTTAATCGATAAATTTTAGCAAACAAAATAATATTTACCGATAATATAGATACATAATTAAGTAAAGATCGATTAAGGTAGAAAGATTCGTATTTTATACGAAAATCGATGTTTCTATATCAATACTTGATGAACAAAATATAAAATATCACTTAACTACAGTTAAATTTTTTTTTTTCAAAACAAGGATGAAAAGTAGAAACATCCCTATTTCATCCTCATAATTTTTGACTTTTTACTACTATGTTTCCTCTATGGGGAAATCAAAATCGATGATCATATTTCCTCACACCTTTATAAAAAGTGAAAAATAATGAGGAAGCAACGTGCAAAATTTTTATTTATCTGTACCGACATTTTTCATTGAATTTAGAAAAAAAAATGGAGATGCATTCTACTCAACATACCTCCTCGGTGCTGGTGAGCAATTTGCGACGATGGAATCTCGGACTTCCCAGGAAAGAATTCTTGATGGTTGTGAGTCTCGATCTCCAGTGGTGAGCTCCTGAACCTGCGCCAGTTTGCGGAGAGCCCGGCGGCGTAACTCCAACTGCAACCACTTCAAAAATTCCAACGGCACTCGTGAATTCAACGTAGTGAGTAACTTCCCGAGCTTTAAACTTCTCGCCTCTTGGCCTTCCCACCTCAAGCGTGTGAACTTCGAGCTTAAATAAGTTAAAGCCTCATGCGTCGTTTCACCAAAACGTAAAGCTTCGCTATAAAACCGTCGCACGCTCCGGACAACATCACGACTACCCGGAATAATATTTCAGGGAAAACAATATCACGGTCAGCGACGCGCTTCGTTGAAATTGCTACGGCCTTCCTACGCTTCGCAACGCCGGGATTAAAGGGATTTTCATGGGAAAGCAATCTCAATGTAACCGTTCCTGGTTCCGTTTACAACCTGAATTTTTTTGCAGAAATATCTAATCTCTTCAAAGTCTATCCTTTACCGGAATATTACAAATAAGGTATAATTTACACTGTTAAAAATATTTTGAAAATTAATATATGTATTGGAAGTTCTTTTTCAGATACAGTATATTAAATTTCATTTAATATACAGATATGTCGTAAAATTCCAATAATTATATTATAAACACCAGTTTTATGAAGTATTTAGTATACTGTATATTAATTTTACAACAATTTCTTTGTATATTGATTAACATTTGTGTATTGAATTTAATATACACATATCCGCAAAAAACTTGCAATACTGTATATTAATTTTCATACAAAAATTTCTAACAGTGTAAATATAACATTTGTATGGGTTTTAAATACATTTATTTTCAAAGCTTTAAAAGATTCAAATCCACTATTAAAATTATAAATGGTCGTTTGAACGTCTTCATTAGTCTATCATAAATTGAAATCGATGGTACCAAAAATAAGCAAAAAAAAAAAAGAAATCCAAATCAATAAATTGAAAGTTATCAATTTGACTATTGTACTAATTTATATGCAAAGTTTCAATAGTTTCTAATCAGTCACAAAATTACATAATGCAGATAAAATCCAACTTAATTTTTTTTTTCATATGAGATGTTAAATAGTTTCCACGTCTATTCTTCAGTGGAAAATCGCTAATAAAATAACAACGAGACCAATTTAAAGTTATAATTAATGTATTACATTAGTGTGTTTGTTGCAGCATTTTATTCATTCAATATTGATTCACAAGCTAAAAACAAAATATAGATAAAACCCATTGAATTTTGTTGTCGTATTAATTCTTAATTGTCTCAGAAGAAATTAAAACCAGATTCCTGGAGGATTAACCGCAAATAAGTTAAAGCAAAACCTAACTGTCGAATTCTTACTTTGATTCGTCGAGATATCTAAAAAAATGTGACTCTCCTGCGATAGAACGTGTCTCCGAAAATTACTTACTCGAGAGTCGTAAATAAATGAATATCGCGTCCAGGAAAAGCTCTTTCATCCCGTGACGACTATTGTTACCGTCTCGCAGAGCAGAATAGACTGCCGCCCGGTTGACCTCGTAGTTGTGCATGAATTTTGTATTAAGAAACCGAGTAAAAGTGGCTGGGTTGGAAGAGCGACAACCTGTTCCCAAGAGCAGAGTTCTGCTTCAAACAAAAATAGTTTTCTGTGATTTTTCGAACGTAAGATGATCTGCAAGTAATTTTTGTTCAGACAAAAAAGTTTTCTGTCATTTTTCGCCCGTAAAACTTTTCATCATGGAAACTATACTATGAAATTGCGTTTATGGAGATTGTCCATTAATTGGACGATTGAAATGTAATTTCAGTCTCACACAAAAATTGTTTTCTGTCTGTTTTCGACCGCGGCGATTTGCAAGTAATTCCTGCTTCAGAGAATAATTGTTTCTTATTTTTTTTTATTTTTCGACCGATACGACTTCCAAGTAATTTCAATTTCCGACAAAAATTGCTTCCTGTCATTTTTTTACCTCAAGATGCGATTTATCGTGCAAACTATATTATTAAATTGCGTTTGTGGGAAATATCCATTAATAGGAAAATTGGCAAGCAATTTCAGCTTCATACAGAAATAGTTTTATGTTAGTTTTCGACCGCGACGATTTGTAAGTAATTTCTGCTTCAAAAAAGAATTTCTTTCTGTGATTTTTCTACCGTAATTCGATTCCTGTTATTTTTTTCTATTGACACAATTTGTACACATTTTCTGCTTCGGGCAAAAATTGCTTTTTGTCTTTTTTTACCTCAATGTACGATTAATCGTGCAAATTATATTACGAAATTGCGTTTGTGGGGGTTTTCCATTGATTGGACGATTGGCAAGTAATTTCAGTTTCACACAAAAATTATTTTCTATCAATTTTCGACCGCGGCGATTTGTAGGTAATTACTGCTTCAGAAAATAATTGTTTACTATTACTTTTCGACCGTAAGAAGATTTCTGCTTCGGAAAAAAAATAATTTTCAGTCATTTTTCGACCGATACGATTTTCAAGTAATTTCAGACAAAAATTGCTTTCTGTCATTTTTTTACTTCAACATGCGATTTATCGTGCAAACTATATTATGGAATTGCGTTTGTGGGAAATTTCCATTAATTGGAAAATTGGCAAGTAATTTCAGCTTCATACAGAAATAGTTTTATGTTAGTTTTCGACTGCGACGATTTGCAAGTAATTTCTGCATCAGAAAAGAATTTCTTTCTGTGATTTTTCTACCGTAAGTAGATTCCGGTTCAATACAAAAATTGTTTTCTGTTATTTTTTTCTATCGACACAATTTGTACGCATTTTCTGCTTCGGGCAAAAATTGCTTCTTGTCATTTTTTGACCTCAATGTACGATTTATCTTGCAAATTATATTATGAAATTGCGTTTGTGGGGATTTTCCATTAATTAGCCGATTTGCCAGTAAACATTGGATGCAGTATGCATGGGTAGGTGTACAAACATCGGTTGCAGCACGTAAGCCACCTTAGCTCTGTCTCTCTCACTACGTAGCTTCAGTTCTCTCGGATCTCGAGGTGTAACGGCAAACACCCGGGAACACTTAGCGTAATTCGATATGGGTACTGTGCGACGAGCGTCCTTTGAGGGAAGTTGTCCGGTTCGAACGATAGATCAATGTCAGCTCGTCCCTTGTCGGAGATCACGTAAGGGTTTAACTTGGACGATATCATCCAATCCTCTACGTCATTGCGATCTATATTTACTCGAGAGTTCAACTATCATCAAGCAGAGTTCACTCCATTAACAGTGGGAGGGCCAAGATGCTTAGTAAATTAATACTTAGACCCAAATTGAGCCATTGACCCTCTTGCATTACTGCGTATATGGTTTTCGAAGCATTAAGGTAGTTGTGGTTCGCTACATACGTTTATTAAACCATTGCACTAGTATTTTTTGTATTTCGAAAAAATGTCATAGTAAAAGTGAAAATCAAAGAACTGAATTATTTTGCTTCAGAAAAGTGTCTAATTTTTACTTGGTTTTTTTAGCCTGCTGGTTGAAGGATTAAACTATTAAATCTTTAAATTAAGTAAAAACTTAACTAAAAAAAAATATTACAGCGTTTATTTGGTAGCGTTAAAATAAATCGCGAGTTACCGACTAAAGTAGCTGCTCCTTGAGATAATAGTACTTTATACATTGCAGGTGTACATGAAAAGATTTGGATTTTATATGAATTTAAATTGACAAAAAATTTTGTTTGGTTTTTTTATCCTGGCTATTGAAAGATTAAATTGTAAAATCTTGAAAATAAGTAAAAACTCTATTCCCTAAAAATATTAAAACGTTTATTTGGTAGTGTTAAAATGAATCGCGATTTACCGACTAAAGTAGATGCTCCTTGAGATAATAGTACTTTATACTTTGCAGGTGTACATGAAAAGATTTGGATTTTATATGAATTTAAATTGAGTAAAGTGTCTAATACTTTCGTTGGTTTTTTTAGCTTAGCTGTTGAAAGATTACATTATAAACTCTTGAAAATAAGTAAAAACTTTATTCCCTAAAAATATTAAAACGTTTATTTGGTAGCATTAAAATGAATCGCGTGTTATCGACTAAAATAGCTGCTCCTTGAGATAATAGAACTTTATCCTTTGCAGGTGTACATGAAAAGATTTGGATTTTATATGAATTTAAATTGAGAAAAGTGTCTAATATTTTCGTTGGTTTTTTTAGCCTTGCTGTTGAAAGATTACATTATAAACTCTTGAAAATAAGTAAAAACTTTATTCCCTAAAAATATTGAAACGTTTATTTGGTAGCATTAAAATGAATCGCGAGTTATCGACTAAAATAGCTGCTCCTTGAGATAATAGAACTTTATCCTTTGCAGGTGTACATGAAAAGATTTGGATTTTATATGAATTTAAATTGAGAAAAGTGTCTAATATTTTCATTGCTTTTTTTAGTCTAGCTGTTGAAAGATTACATTATAAACTCTTAAAAATAAGTGAAAACTTCTTTCCCTAAAAATATTAAAACGTTTATTTAGTAGCGTTAAAATAAATCGCGAGTTACCGACTAAAATAGCTGCTCCTTGAGATAATAGAACTTTATACTTTGCAGGTGTACATGAAAAGATTTGGATTTTATATGAATTTATATTGAGTAAAGTGTCTAATATTTTCGTTGGTTTTTTTAGCCTAGCTGTTGACAGATTACATTATAAACTCTTGAAAATAAGTAAAAAGTTCATTCCCTAAAAATATTAAAACGGTAATTTGGTAGCGTTAAAATCAATCGCGAGTTACCGACTAAAGTAGCTGCTCCTTGATATAATAGAACTTTATACTTTGCAGGTGTACACGAAAAGATTTGGATTTTATATGAATTTAAATTGAGAAAAGTGTATAATATTTTCATTGCTTTTTTAGCCTAGCTGTTGACAGATTACATTATAAACTCTTGAAAATAAGTAAAAACTTCATTCCTTAAAAATATTAAAACTTTTATTTAGTAGCGTTAAAATAAATCGCGAGTTACGGACTAAAATAGCTGCTCCTTGAGATAATAGAACTTTATCCTTTGCAGGTGTACATGAAAAGACTTGGATTTTATACGAATTTAAATTGAGAAAAGTGTCTAATACTTTCGTTGGTTTTTTTAGCTTAGCTGTTGAAAGATTACATTACAAACTCTTGAAAATAAGTAAAAACTTCATGCCCTAAAAATATTAAAACATTTATTTGGTAGCGTTAAAATAAATCGCGAGTTACCGACTAAAATAGCTGCTCCTTGCCATAATAGAACTTTATACTTTGCAGGTGTACATGAAAAGATTTGGATTTTATATGAATTTAAATTGAGAAAAGTGTGTAATATTTTCATTGCTTTTTTTAGCCTAGCTGTTGACAGATTACATTATAAACTCTTGAAAATAAGTAAAAACTTCATTCCCTAAAAATATTAAAACGTTTATTTGGTAGCGTTAAAATGAATCGCGAGTTACCGACTAAAATAGCTGCTCCTTGAGATAATAGAACTTTATCCTTTGCAGGTGTACATGAAAAGATTTGGATTTTATACGAATTTAAATTGAGAAAAGTGCCTAATATTTTCATTGCTTTTTTTAGCCTAGCTGTTGAAAGATTACATTATAAACGCTTGAAAATAAGTAAAAACTTTATTCCCTAAAAATATTAAAACGTTTATTTGGTAGCGTTAAAATGAATCGCGAGTTACCGACTAAAATAGCTGCTCCTTGAGATAATAGAACTTTATACTTTGCAGGTGTACATGAAAAGATTTGGATTTTATATGAATTTAAATTGAGAAAAAATTTTGTTTGGTTTTTTTATCCTGGCTATTGAAAGATAAAATTGTAAAATCTTGAAAATAAGTAAAAACTTTATTCCCTAAAAATATTAAAACGTTTATTTAGTAGCGTTAAAATAAATCGCGAGTTACCGACTAAAATAGCTGCTCCTTGATATAATAGAACTTTATCCTTTGCAGGTGTACATGAAAAGATTTGGATTTTATATGAATTTAAATGGAGAAAAAATTGTGTCTGGTTTTTTTAGCCTGGCTATTGAAAGATTACATTGTAAAATCTTGAAAATAAGTAAAAACTTAATTCTATAAAAATAGTAAAACGTTTATTTGGTAGCGTTAAAATGAATCGCGAGTTACCGACTAAAGTAGCTGCTCCTTGAGATAATAGTACTTTATACTTTGCAGGTGTGGATAAAAAAGCTTTTTTTTCTACTCACCGGGTTGGATCTCGCTGAGCTCGATCCCGACGTTGGGGGGTGGCGGCGTCGGAGCTGGAGCACCAGCCGTTGGACTACCCCCGTTACCCCCGCTCGTACTCACAGTCGACAACCTGTGAGGACTTCCGGATTGACTGTGATGCGAGCTTGGAGTTGCTCTTCTTGGACTCAAAAGACCGGCGACGTTAGGCCCGTGTAGTGGTGAACTTCCTGGGGTCGAGGCGTGGGAATGAGACGCGTGGGTGTGAGATCCCGTGCTTGGCGAACGACGTGCGTGATGTCTCGCACTGCTTGACGTGGTAAGCAAAAGCACAACGACACGTTAGTTGTTGGACACTGTTTGATCGAAAATCAATCGTCTCGAATAAAAGCATTCGCAAAGTACATAATGAACAATTATTTTACATAATTGAAGAGCTATTTATTGTTATTTACAGGATTACTTGACCACGAGAATTGAGGAATCGTAATAATACTTGGGCCATACGATTTATCGTGCAAATTATATTAGGAAATTGCGTTTGTGGGGGTTTTCCATTGATTGGACGATTGGCAAGTAATTTCAGTTTCACCCAAAAATTATTTTCTATCAATTTTCGACCGCGGCGATTCGTAGGTAATTACTGCTTCAGAAAATAATTGTTTACTATTACTTTTCGACCGTAAGAAGATTTCTGCTTCGGAAAAAAATAGTATTCAGTCGTTTTTCGACCGATACGATTTTCAAGTAATTTCAATTTTAGACAAAAATTGCTTTCTGTCATTTTTTTACTTCAAGGTGCGATTTATCGTGCAAACTATATTATGAAATTGTGTTTGTGGGAAATTTCCATTAATAGGAAAATTGGCAAGTAATTTCAGCTTCATACAGAAATAGTTTTATGTTAGTTTTCGACCGCGACGATTTGCAAGTAATTTCTGCGTCAGAAAAGAATTTTTTTCTGTGATTTTTCTACCGTAAATCGATTCCGATTCAATACAAAAATTGTTCTCTGTTATTTTTTTCTATTCAACACAATTTGTACGCATTTTCTGCTTCGGGCAAAAATTGCTTCATGTCTTTTTTTTACCTCAATGTACGATTTATCGTGCAAATTATATTATGAAATTGCATTTGTGGGGGTTTTCCATTAATTAGCCGATTCGCCAGTAAACATTGGATGCAATATGCATGGGTAGATGTACAAACATCGGGTGCGGCACGTAATAATACTTGGACCATTCTCTTAACTCCGGCGAACTTTTCCAAGCGAAATATCAAAATCACAAAAATTCGGAGGTTTCAATTGGAAAAAAACTTTTTTTTAGCTTCAAACAATTTTTGTGTCCATAATAGCTTTGAAAAAAGGGCGAAAAAGAGGAAAAGGCATGCAAATACTTTCAATTTTCGATACGACGAAATGAAGCCGATGTTGACTTGTCCTTCGTTTTTAACCATTCTAGTAATTCCATTCTAAATAAACCATTCTAAAAATGTCGCAAAGATGTCAGAAATTTTTGAAACTATACATTTATTTGATATACCGATGTACTTTCACTCACTGAATGCGAATTTTCTATTTATTTGTCCTATATATCAACAAATCTAATTTTTAAAAACCCTAAAAAGTGTCAATTTTTCGACATTTTTTCTAAAATAAAGTGTTGTCCAGCGTTTGTTCAATTAAATTGTTATAAAATTAAGAATGTATCCGAACAATCATTCGACCATCAATCTCAAAGAAAATAACATATTTCATGTAATCGTCATTAAATGAGCATAAGAATTATTCATTCTTACAATTATTTTGCTATTAGAACTCATACATAATTATGATATTGTTCGATTGTGTTAAAAATTCGATCTTGGGGTCGAGAATAATAAAAATGATTTATTTTCGAGCAGGCAGAATCAATTATCGCGGTGCGTTAATGCGCGGTCTTGGAGGGCGCGCAATCAGCACAAAACGAGAAGTGGAAAACGTGCGAGGGGTAAAAGGCGATTGCGTGCGATCGATGGAGTAGCAGCAGCCACACGCCTCACGCGAACGCTTTGCGGATCCGGCAGTTCACTTTCGTGCTCACTGCTGAGCTTATTCAACTTCGTTTGGTATACCAATTGCTTGCCGTATAGAAATGAACGAGGAATAAGTGTCAGGGCGCGTGCCGTGCACGTTGTTCGCTGCCACTGCAGTCTCACAACTCGCGGCGAGTTGGATCTTCCCGATCGATATAGAAAAGCCCATAGAAATCCGCTGGAGTATGAGCGTAGAGAACGCTGAAGACTTTATGCACGCGAGCAGACATTATACCGTACTATAGTATTATTAGCTACCTTCTGAACGATACGAGGTTTTTCCTTCCTAAATGATATTATTACTTGCTGATGGTCTCTCGTAACTCGAAGAGTAAAGGCATTTGCGATATGGGATAAGTATGGTGTTAAATTTTCGAAAAAGGCAACTATTTGCACTCGGAGGGCATTGTAGCATCGATTTTAGACCCTTTAAAGACTGGAGGTCTCAAAAAACTACACAAGTTCAAATATGGATGCAGATAAATGAAAGGAATCTTTTGGGTGCAATTTTACTGCTAAAATTTATAAAATTTGAACTGAACATTCTTACTTTTAGCATTTTTAATGATTTGGAAAAGTAGTTATTTTCTAATACATGGTTTTTGAGAGTAATAAATAAAATCCTAGAATAATTTGATAAAGAGTGAAATTCTATTAGAAATGCATCCCACGTTTTAAATCCATGTAAGAATAATGTATTCTCACGTAAAGATTAAAAAAAGCAAAGTCAAAAGTGCAATTTTTTCCACTATTTTCACTCGGAAAAGTGTCCAACATCAAAGAAAAAATGTCTTTGTATAACGGAAATGGTTCTTGGTCGTTAAAGGCTAAATTGTTTCTTGAAACACAGTATTATAAGCTGCTCCACAATGGTAAGACACAATTTCCTTTGAAAATGATATTATTCCTCGTTGATGGTCCCTCGTAATCCAGAGAATGAAGGCATCTACGTTATAAGACAACTACAGTCTTAAAATTGTAAACGAGGTAATGAAGCTTGCAACGAGAATTCATTTCTATCATTAATTTAGACACTTAAAAATGATGTGAAACACTTATAGACAAAATTAATGATTGAAATGGAGGAGTGAGGGACACACCCTAAAGATAAGTTCTACATCATCTTAAGGACATTTAGAAGCCGAAAAGTACCGAAAAAGTTCCAAATTTTTTTCCCAAATGTGAAGAAAAAAAACTCGGACGCAATTTTACCATAGCCAGATTGGAAGCAGAGTTGGAAATGCCTAATACTTATAGAAATAATGATGATGATACGATCAGCTCTGTAATTATGATTTTATGATAATAACATGTAGCGATTGTAATACGATGATTAAACTTTGGAATGGCTGCGAAAATTATTATTTTTCAATAAAAATTCACGGTAATCCTTTTGAAAAAATGGAAAAAAATAAGCAATGCATTAAGAAAGTAACGCATTACTTATTTCTTCCATTTTTTCCACTATTGCAATATTAAAGCGAAAATTAGTATTTTTTTCAGCTATTCAAATGTTTACACTCTATTTTATAATCACTACATATTATTATTATAAAATCACAATTACAAAACAAATTGTACTGTAAACGATATCTCATGAATTAATGGGGGGGAATTAATGAATTAATTCCGATTGAACACTCCAAACGTCTTCAGGAAGACAGTATTAATAAACTGCCCGAGAAAGTTACGAGGCCTTTCCTTCCTTTATCATATTATTGCTCGTTGATGGTCTCTCGTTAATCGAAGCGTAAAGACATTTAGGGTAAAGACATTTAGCGTAATAGGGTAAGTAGAGTATTAAAATCCCGGAAGTAATAGCGATTTGCATCGAGAGCGCGTTTTGATATTGATTTTCGAGCCTATAAGAATAGACAGAGGTCTAAATGAAACGGACATGTTCAAATGATGATGCTAAAATGGGAAGGAAATCTTTTAGGTATAATTGCTAAAGGGTTGAATCTAAGGCTTTTGAGCATATCAAGAGTTTACTTAAATTCAATTGACCGTCTTACAGGTCTTTGGAAAACTAATATAATTCTACCATCAATTTTAAGTCCTTGAAGATAATGTAAAAATTCATTAAAAACCGACAAGTTCAATTTTTGTGCAAAAATAACGGATATCCTTAAAGTACAATTCTACTGTGAAAGGATCATTTCTGGTGCTTTTGATCATATTAAGGATCTGCACGATTTCAATTAGACCCTTGATGAGCTTCTGGGAAGCTATTTTTAGATTTAATTGATATTTTCTCGCACGATCACAAAATGTTATTCACTGTCACGTTTTATTGTTAAGTATCTCCATTTAGAGTTCCATTCTTACCTGGATTGTCTTCTAGGCGTCAGTGGAGACCCGTGGGATATTTGTCCAAGATTCAAGGCGGCGCTGCCATTGACGCGACACGTGTCGACCCTTTTTCTGGGTGGATCGGCCTCGGATTGTCCGCTGGTGCCTCTGATTCCGCTTCTCATCACTTCCAGCTCATCTTCACACGCAGGTCTCCTTCGTTTTCGCTCCAGGAGAAGAAAATAGATGACTTTCTCGGTATTGTGACTGAAATAGCATCGGAGGTTAAAGATCGATCGTTTGAAATCAACAAGAACTTTCGTAAAAGCTTCTTTGTTTATTTGTTTTTCAGGAAAAAACGTCGGGGAAGCTTACTTAGGACTGAGCAATTCTTGGATGAGTTTCGTTCGCTCCTTGAAACATCCAAGACTCGCGATCGCCTGAAGAACGTCCGGATCGATGGCGTCCACGGACGGAATAACATGGGTTTGCACGACATCCATCATGGACAACTCGAGTTCGAGTTCACCCTTGCCGGCCGCGGTGACCCAGATATGCCTGTTGATCTCCGCCAGCTGCGTCCAGGAATTCGATAAGGAAAAAAACCAAGAAAGCTCGTAAATTAAAGACCCTTTCAATAATTGTTCGCTCGATAATCCCATAGCGGAACGAGAGGAATTTTCCGAGATATTCAAGCTCGAAGGATTGCGGAAACGTAATCGTTATCACGATGCACCGGTTTTAAGGTTTGCTATTTGAATATCGAATTTATATTATCACTGATTACTAGCCATTCGCAAAGCTCTGCTTCAATTCATTGAAATTTAAATTCAACTGGATGCCATAAAAATTTGTTAAGATATGGAACTTCATTACGAAGAAAACAAGCACAAGCCAATATCGTTGGTTAAGTTGAAGCTATTTTTGTGAAAATTTACATTTTTGGCCAAAACGTCGATTTTTTTTTCTGCACTCTATACCGATGTGTTTTGCCTCGCTGGATATGAAATTGCTATTGATTTTACCGTTAATTTTTATTTTCTATAGAAGGATCCAAAAAATAGTTATTTTCCAATTTTTTAAAATTTCAATTACGAATTCATGAAGATTTCCATAAAAATTCTTCCATATTCATAATGAGAAGTGAATAGCTTTGTTAAAGAAATTTAAAGAAAAACAGTCTCTTTCATACGATAGAATGAGTGTCTTAAACACTATTAATATCGATATTCAATAATTATTTTGACAAGATTATAGAGAAAATGCCGATCTTTGTTGAATGCAGAAGTTTTGGATTTGACAGCAAAACATCAATAGTCTTTTCTTGAAAATAGAACACGGATCTGAGACCTTGTAGCAAAAGCAAGTGTTCGTAACTTCAGACTTACCGTAAGCCTCTTGTCGGGATTGACCTCAATCATTCCTCGCAGTAGATTCTGACAGTCGGGCGGAACAAAGTGCGGTATGTGAAACACGCCGCGCTTAACTTTCTCAAGGAGTTGACGAAGATTGTCGTCGTCGAAGGGCAGAGCACCGACGAGAAGGGCGTACAGGATAACACCGCACGACCAAACGTCCGCTTTCCTGCCGTCGTACTTTTCGCCCTGTATTAATCAATAACGGAATAATCGTCAAGTAACATTTGCTATGAATAGCATTAGTGTTATAAAAGTAGATTCACTATGAAAACAGAATAGTTCGGCTGTTCACTACCATTTGTATAATCAAACTATTCAAGTAACTCTGCTGCATTTTTATGGTTTCCATAAATAACTTCCAGAGCGGTAATCGATTGACTACTGATAAGATGATTTTTTAGTAGTAATTGTGAAAAGGGCTTTCAGGTTCTTAAGAAAGTATTTAAAACTAAAAAATTGTTCTTTAGGATTGTTTTTTAAAATAATTAACAGAATTGAACAGTTGTAGCAACTTTGTAATTTATACTTTAAACGCCTCACACTATTGCTTCAAAATAATTGCTGTCACATAAAACGTTGCACATTGCTTCCTTATTATTATTCAGATTTCACAAATCTACGTCTCTAAAGAAATATGTTGACGAATTATGTCCTGCTCATAGAAAAAGTGTTGCAGAATCTGAAAAATAATTCTATAGCTTTTGACTCCTATTGTTAGTCCCAGACTAACTTAACATCAATTAACTATAATTGTAACTTCTTTGATGTATGAATATTCACGTCGAGATCTTGAAATTTATTCAGATTCATCGTGTTTACGCAGTTTTTCATTTAAAAAAAAATTAAAAAATTAAAACTTGATTGGCTCTGCCGATTTTCATGACATTCGCTGCAATAGTCAGGTAGTATTTGCTCCACTTTCATGCAAAGCTTTTATTAAATACGTCAAGCTGTTCTCGAGTTATAAGGTTTAAATCGAAACAGCAAATTGTGACGAAAAAAATCATTATTTTCTAATCGCTTTGACGATTTTGCTCAAATGCAATACCAATCAATCTTAGATGCAATTGCAAGCGTGGAGAAATTCTCAGATCGTTAGGTTGAAATTTTCACGAGATAGCGTAATCCAATAAAATGAAAAATTAAACTGAGTTAAAATTTGAAGTTCACAACGAATTTACATTTAATTCATGACGATGTAAGGGTAAGAACTGCTTCACCTATGCACCCGTTCTCCAGTTATAAGAGATTTATTCATTTTATACCCATGAGACATACACGCACACAGACACACCGGACCTTTTTTTCTGTACCACTTTTCTTGACGTTTTAGTCCATTTTAAGTATACTGACATGCAAAGTACGAAAAACAAAGTTTCACGAAAATAAAGCGTTCTCTATAAGGAAAAAAATGTTTGAAGTCTTTAATAAACAGTGCTAAACATTTCCTGAAGTCAAGTTCAAGATCTCTTTGCACTTTAAAGTAAAAAATCGCAGTCTTGCTTACAAACTCTCAAAGGTCTTTCAATTAACATTAAAAGCAGTTTTCAGCTTCGCACAGTAAACATCTGAAACTATGAGATCGCATTCTAAGGATTCATGTGACATAATTTCATACTTTTCTCATTTCTTTAAGATTTTTATATTCTGACAATTATATAAATCTTTTTTTTTATACCGTAGTGATAATATTTATAACAATAATCACTAATGTAGTAATTCAAAAAGTCAATATTCTTCCTTTTTTCTGTACCACTTTTCTCGACGTTTTAGTCCATTTTAAGTATACTGACATGGAAAGTACGCAAAACAAAGTTTCACGAAAATAAAGCGTCCTCTATAAGAAAAAAAAATGTTTGAAGTCTTTAATAAACAGTGCTAATCATTTTCTGTAGTTAAGTTCAAGATCTCTTTGCACTTTAAAGTAAAAAATCGTAGTCTTGCTTACAAACTCTCAAAAGTCTTTCAATTAACAGTAACAGCAGCTTTCAGTTTCGCATAGTAAACATCTCAAACTATAGGATCGCATTCTAAGTACAAAAGTCCTTAAGTTACAGAGAGAAAAGTGAGGGCCTTGGTATAAACCGAGTAACGGTGACTTAATTAAATCTCAGCTGTACAAACATCGTTCAAACTTCGACGGGACCAAAAAGCAGATATTGTTTGCTAAAGACTAGCTATAGTTATATACTCATAGCAAAAAGTCTCTGTAGTCGCTGAAGTAGTTCGTGACGACATTCTCGTTATCGTAAACGAGCCGGACAGCAAACTACCCAACTAAGCGAGTAGAGAGAAGATCGCTATAGTTTCGTTCCTCTAGTCGCTCACCTCGTGTACCTTAGTGGATAGTTCAGCACCTAAAGTGAAGCCGGAAGGTTGCGAGATAGCAAATCCTGCTTGGACGGCATTACGCGAGACGTAACGAGCAATTTCAGGAACAATCTGTAGACGCTTCATCTCACTCAACGTATTCTATTTAACGGAATGCGGAGGATGACCTCCCTTCGCTTCTAAACGTTCCAATATTGCACCATATGTGCTGGATACGTGTGGACGTCTCACTCGGGCTTATACGTTCCCGTCGCTAATGAAATTTCACCGCGGGATATGATTGTCGCTGAGCTTTGCCGATTAAATCTCGCGGACAGCAAGCACGGTCCTCTCAACGTCCTCGACGACATCCCTGATATGTATTATCCGACCGAGTAAGGCGTCGTGCTTTATCAACCACGTGGCGCACGCTACGTTCACAAAGCTGCATTCAGAGTCTCATTAATTGGAGTCCTCGAGGGTCCACAGAATGCAACTGTGCTTGGGCGTTACGTTTGGGATTACTTCTCGTTAAGGACGTTTAAATGTTAATTCGTGCTACAGTGCGTTGGAATTAATATTGTGGGTTTAGTTGGAAATATACTTTGATGAGGAACGAATATTGTTTGTAGTTCCGATTTCATTGAATTAGGGGAACATTGCTGGGTTTTAATAAAATTGAACCTGAGAAACCTTTTTTTTACAAAAGTCTACCCGACAATCGTGCAGAATGAAAGAAAGTATTTTTTTAAATGTTGAATGTGAAGAACCTTTTTTAAACTTTGATGAGAAACGAATATTTTTTTAACCACGTTGCGCACGCTACGTTCACAAAGCTGCATTCAGAGTCTCATTAATTGGAGTCCTCGAGGGACCAGAGAATGCAACTGTGTTTGGGCATTACATTTGGGATTACTTCTCGTTAAGGACGTTTAAACGTTAATTCGTGCTACAGTGTGTTGGAATTAATATTGTGGGTTTAGTTGGAAATATACTTTGATGAGGAATGAATATTGTTTGCAGTTTGGATTTCATTGAATTAGGGGAACATTTCTGGGTTTTAATAAAATTGAACCTGAGAAACCTTTTATTTGCAAAATTCTACCCGACAATCCTGCAGAATGAAAGAAAGTATTTTTTTGTTGTTTAAATCAATCCTAAAGAACTTAGAGAACTTCTTTTTTTTTCAAAGATTTATCTGAAGAACCTGCAGAATAGATATTTTAAATGTTGAATATGAAGAACCTTTTTTAAACTTTGATGAGAAACGAATATTTTTTTAACCACGTTGCGCACGCTACGTTCACAAAGCTGAATTCAGAGTCTCATTAATGGAGTCCTCGAGGGACCAGAGAATGCAACTGTGTTTGGGCATTACATTTGGGATTACTTCTCGTTAAGGACGTTTAAACGTTAATTCGTGCTACAGTGTGTTGGAATTAATATTGTGGGTTTAGTTGGAAATATACTTTGATGACGAACGAATATTGTTTGCAGTTCGGATTTCATTGAATTAGGGGAACATTTCTGGGTTTTACTAAAATTAAACCTAAGAAACCTTTTATTTGCAAAGTTCTACCCGACAATCCTGCAGAATGAAACAAAGTATTTTTTTGTTGTTTAAATCAATCCTAAAGAACTTAGAAAACTTCTTTTTTTTTCAAAGTTTTATCTTAAGAACCTGCAGAAGAGATATTTTAAATGTTGAATGTGAAGAACCTTTTTTTAACTTTGATGAGAAACGAATATTTTTTTAACCACGTTGCGCACGCTACGTTCACAAAGCTGCATTCAGAGTCTCATTAATTGGAGTCCTCGAGGTACCGGAGAATGCAACTGGGTTTAAGCATTACGTTTGGGATTACTTCTCGTTAAGGGCGTTTAAACGTTAATTCATGCTACAGTGCGTTGAAATTAATATTGTGGGTTTAGTTGGAAATATACTTTGATGAGGAACGAATATTGTTTGTAGTTCGGATTTCATTGAATTAGGGGAACATTTCTGGGTTTTAATAAAATTGAACCTGAGAAACCTTTCATTTGCAAAATTCTACCCGACAATCCTGCAGAATGAAAGAAAGTATTTTTTGTTGTTGTTTAAATCAATCCTAAAGAACTTAGAGAACTTCTTTTTTTTTCAAAGTTTTATCTGAAGAATCTGCAGAAGAGATATTTTAAATGTTGAATGTGAAGAACCTTTTTTAAACTTTGATGAGAAACGAATATTTTTTTAACCACGTTGCGCGCGCTACGTTCACAAAGCTGCATTCAGAGTCTCATTAATTGGAGTCCTCGAGAGACCAGAGAATGCAACCATGTTTGGGCGTTACGTTTGGGATTACTTCTCGTTAAGGACGTTTAAACGTTAATTCGTGCTACAGTGCGTTGGAATTAATATTGTGGGTTTAGTTGGAAATATACTTTGATAAGGAACGAATATTGTTTGTAGTTCGGATTTCATTGAATTAGGGGAACATTTCTGGGTTTTACTAAAATTGAACCTGAGAAACCTTTTATTTTCAAAATTCTACCTGACAATCCTGCAGAATGAAAGAAAGTATTTTTTTGTTGTTGTTTAAATGAATCCTAAAGAACTTATAGAACTTCTTTTTTTCAAGGTTTGATCTGAAGAACCTGCAGAAGAGATATTTTAAATGTTGAATGTGAAGAACCTTTTTTAAACTTTGATGAGAAACGAATATTTTTTAATCACGTTGTGCACGCTACGTTCACAAAGCTGCATTCAGAGTCTCATTAATTGGAGACCTCGAGGGTCCACAGAATGCAACTGTGCTTGGGCGTTACATTTGGGATTACTTCTCGTTAAGGACGTTTAAACGTTAATTCGTGCTACAGTGCGTTGAAAGTAATATTGTGGGTTTAGTTGGAAATATACTTTGATGAGGAACAAATATTGTTTGTAGTTCGGATTTCATTGAATTAGGGGAACATTTCTGGGTTTTACTAAAATTGAACCTGAGAAACCTTTTATTTGCAACATTCTACCCGACAACCCTGCAGAATGAAAGAAAGTATTTTTTGTTGTTGTTTAAATCAATCCTAAAGAACTTAGAGAACTTCTTTTTTTTCAAAGTTTTATCTGAAGAACCTGCAGAAGAGATATTTTAAATGTTGAATATGAAGAACCTTTTTTAAAATTTGGTGAGAAACGAATATTTTTTTAGATAGGGTTTTATTGAATTAAACAAAATTTGAGAGTTTTAATAAAATTGGACATAAGAAACTTAAAAATTCTACCTGAAAAACTTGCACAATAAAAGAAAGTATATTTTTTGTTTAAATCAAACCTGAAGATCTTAAAAAACTTTTTTTCACAATTTGACGTGAAGAACCTACAGAATTTACGTATTTGGTGAATAGTTTTCGTTTCAAACTTTGATATTATTTAGTTGCACGCGAGAAATGCATATAGACCTGACGTCAAGCAATTATTTTTATTCTACACATGAGGAATGACTCCTGTTTTATATAGTTCAAAGTTTTAGAGGCGTGCAGGTATAACAAAAAGATAATGCTTTCGGAGCTTTGCGGTATGTCTGTGCGTGCTGCATAGGCGGTCATCGACCCGCCTTCAACTTCTCTCTTTCTTTCTTTAATTTATCGTCATCGCGTTCGTACACACAGTTCATTGTACTTATGAACCGTGTATACCATTTTCCTCCCCCTTACCCTAATGACTTCAGGACAGGCGTAGTGAGGGGAGCCACAACTCGTTTCCAGCATCGAACCCGCGGGCTGCAACGACGCCATACCAAAATCCGCTATCTTAATGTTGTTCTTCTCGTCGAGTAACAAATTTTCAGGCTTCAGATCTCTATGACTGTGAACAGAAGAAATTTTAAAGATTAATTTTAACAACTCAATTTTCGGCAAGAAAAAAGCATACAATATGTCAATAAGAAAAAGTTACAAGTGAAAATTAAAAATAAACAAGCACACAATATGTCAGTAAGAAAAAGTTAGGAGTGGAAATTCAAAATTCCTTTCTGGCGTTGTTGCGGTTTTAGGGATGGAATTATCTTCATTTTTTATTCAACGTACTAATAAGGTATTTTTTGCTTCCTCACGGAGGAAGCTTTGTTTTTGTGAAAAAATGTTTTTTTTCGAGATTTTAATGTTAGGATTCTCAGAATGGTCCAAAACATCGAGAAATGTGATTTAGAAAAAATGTCTGTGTGTGTGTATGTGCCGATTTCCTTGTAAGCACGATAATTCTCGTAATTATAGATGTATCTTCGTCAAATTTGGCACGCAAGTGGGCTGTCATACACCAACATTTGGGATTTTAGTTGACGCAAATCGGCTGGAAAATTCAAATTTTACAGCACTTCGAAAATTTTGGAAATATCGTATTCACGCTATAACTTTCTCAAATTAAGAGATATTGGGCTGAAATATTGTACGTAAATGGACTACCATCAAACCATGATGTATACCAAATTTGGCGAGAATCGACAGGGTAGTTCTAATTTTATTGTAATTTCAATTTTTTTTAAATGTCTGCGATGACTTCAACTCCTGTAAATTCTGAGATATCCGACTGCAATTTTCCGACATGATTTTATGATTATTGACTATTAATGATGAATTTGGTCAAAGGAACTATCGATGTGTCGGTAAATTTCGATTTTGGTGAATGAAAAGAAAAAATGCCGTCACGAAAAAAAAAATTTGAAATTTTTTACAGATTTGAGTATAAATTTCACGTAGTTCTGTCCAGCCGTTCAAATTTTATGGCATTTTGAATTTTTCGAAAAATCTCATTCTCGCGCTGGCTCGTGCAAATTATGAAATACCGGGTTTTAATTTGGTCCACATATGGACTACCATGGTACAAGATTTTAGTACAAATTTGAGATAAATCGGTTCCACGGTTGAAATTCGACGACACTTTGAATTTTTAGAAAAATGTCTAGAGCCTGCAAAGTAGAATTTTGCAAAATGCTTCCTTATTATTTTTCGCTTTTCATAAAGCTTCGTCTATGAGGAAGCTAAAATCGATTAACATACTTCATCATAGAGGTAGCTTTATAAAAAGCGAAAAATAATGAGGAAGCAATCTGCAAAGTTCTACCTTGCTTGTTTTAGTATCCAGTAATAAGAAAAAGTAGGACCTTGCACATTGCTTTTACAAAGCTACCTCTATGAGGAAGTATGGTATTCAATATTGACTTCCTCATAGTAAGTTTTTCGCTTTTGTAAAAAGCGAAAAATAATGAGGAAGCAATGTGCAAGGTTCTATTTTGCATCCTTGTTTTAATTATATAAATAAACATGTTGTGAATTCCTTTTTTCTATTTCGTTATTCCGTTATTTCGTTATTATTAGAGCGTTTCAGAAAGTAAATGTGATAACGGATATTTTGAAAAATAATTCAACATTCCATAAAATAAAAAATTTCATACCGTTCGTCACTAAATTATGCATATATAATGGCTGAATATTGTTTCATTTATATACAAAATTTGAGCTCGCTATCTCAAGTTTTGGAAAAGTTACAATAGAGCGATAATGTCAATTTTTGAAAAATTCAAAATTCCATAAAATCTGAACCATTTTGCTGATTCGACCCAAATTCAATACCAAACAACATTGAGTGCACCTGCTCTTATAACCAACTATTTAGCAAAATAGACTAAATTTTGCGAAAGTTAGAGCGACCACCTCCTTTTTTCAAAAAATTGAAAACGGCATAAAATCGAAATTTTCGCACGGATTTTGTCGAAAATTGCTACAGTTGAAGAGGGTCTGCTGCTACACTTGTGTGCCAAATTTGAGCGCGATATACAAAACTGTTCTTGAGTTATCGGCGTTCGAATTTTCGGAGTTGTATGCATACACACACACATACATACGGACTTTCTAGATTTTCTAGATCACTTTTTTGGATGTTTTGGACTATTCTACGTATCCTGACATAAACATCTCGAAAAAAATTTTTTTCATGAAAACATAGCTTCCTCCATGAGGAAGCAAAATGATGAGAAAATAATGATAATAAAAAAATCTATGAAAAATCACCTTTTTTGTAATTGACCTGGAAATAAAAATGACTTTTCAAGTGGAAAATTCGGCACATTGGTATTTGAAATGAATTAAAACGAAAACCGTATTTCCGCACATCCGGAAATTTAGTTTCCGGTGCATGCATGTGACTGGCGTGAGTTACTGACAGAGTCGAGAAACGAAGCCACAGAACTTTTCGAACTTCCATTAGAAGGAATCGACCCGTGTATGCCATTCGCTCGAGTCTTTTTAGCCCGATGCACAATTCGACAAGTAGGCCTCGCGTAAGACGAAACCCCGGGCAATCCTTTTCTTTCTGTTGCCTCGTTCCACCTACGACCTCTCATCTTCTACTGTTTCTATTTTCTTGGTCAAGAGACTACAAGCCTTAACCCATTTACCAGAGGATTCACGTGACATGATTTCAAACTTTTCTCATTTCTTTAAGATTTTTATATTTTGACAGTCATATAAATCTTTTTTTTTACACCGTAGTGATAATATTTATAACAATAATCACTAATCTAGTAATTCAAAAAGTCAATATCCTTCCTTCTAGTATAACATTTTTATGGTTCGCCCGAATTATCAATTAAACTAGCGTATAATAATAATTGTAAAACCGTTAACACGGTATTGTTGAAATTTAATTTTCTGTTTAATTTTATTTCACGACGTAGACCGATAATTTTTCAAAACTTTATGAAATTTAATTATATATCACGCTTGCATTTTTATTTAAATAAAATGTGAGTATGATATATAATGACGTATCGTTATTTTACGTCGTACTTGCATGTTATATATAATAGAGAAAAGAGAAAAATCGTCATACCAAGGTGACATTAATTTCTTTTTTAATTCTTGGCGCCGAGACTCTACCGCGTCTCTTCATATATATTTTTATTTACATAAAAGTGCATGTGTAATATATAATTAAGTAGTATAATTTTACGCCGTACTTGTATGTTAAATTAAAAATGCCACTTTATGAAAACAGCTGAAAATTTTAGCACATTAAATTTTCAAACATTTTTAAAACTGTGAAAAAAATAAGGTTTTTAAATTTACTTTACAGAAGCGGCACTCACCATATACTATGACTGTGACAAAAGTCTAGCGCGGAAATGATTTGTCGGAAGAACCTTCTCGCTTCTTTGGGCGTGAGTCGAGCCTTCTTCACCAAGTAGTCGAAGAGTTCGCCACCAGAGACGTGCTCCAGTACGAGATAGCTGTAAAACGAGGCGATAAAACATTATCCCAGGGGCTGCTTGATCCATTAAAAAGGAATCGTAAACGTACGTAATGTACGATCGTATGTGTCCGCGAGAGAATCGCGTAGTAAAACGCCCGTCTGACCATGCACGGGATTTTACTACTGATGCCCCCGGTTCTAAATACACTAACAGAACTCTGTCCGATCTGCAGAGCTTGACTGCAACTACTTCAAGGCGTGGTAAAGATAAAATCGTATGGCAACCAGACGCTGGAACTCTAATACTCTCCTTAATCTTCGAGATTAACCCTCCTGAATCGTTTACGATCCCTTTTAATGTAGAATTGTACAATTATTCAATTGCTGCACTGGTCTTTAAGGTTTTATACTCAGTCGACTGTCATTGTTAACATATTAACGAAACCGTAAAACTTTGTACTAAGTAAAGTAATGCCACATTTTAAGAATAGTTTATTCAAAGTTTTATGTATTGATTGATTGTAGTGGAATTCGCATTATAGTAATTTAACATAAGAATATTATTTTTTTATTTGTACTTTTATACAGAATACTTAGTAATTTATCACCGATTTGAATGCGTTTCAGTACATTTTGTCCCTTAAAAGTTTACCCATAAAATGGTCACGAAGATTTTATGTAGTGTTGGTCGTTGAAGAATTACAGCAGTTTTTTTATGAAGGAATTTTTTTGGCCCTTGAATAGACTGTACATTTTCAACGGTCAGCATTATCGAGAATCTATGTGGTGAATTCATAGAGCCGCTTTCGAGGAACAAAATGAGCTCCAAGGCATCAATATCGGTAAAAAACTAAACTATTTTTAGAAAAAAGGGACGCAGACGTACCGGAATGAAAGTTTGTATTTATCAATATTTTCGTTTACCCATAACTTCTAATATTTTTCTATGTTAACGGCACAGGATATAATATTTCTACCTTCATTGCTGTTAAATTACACCCTAAACACACCGTAAAATATTTTTAAAACGTTGGAGCATTCTTAAGCACCTCTTTTTACTAAATTATCTGTCTGACCATCCGCAGCCTTTTCTACTTGTAATGAGAGTAGTTAGGACAACATTTGATTCATTTTCCATTTCAGGATTTGACTAAATCCTAAAAATTGTTTCTGCAAAATTATCTTTAGAAAACAAAAATAGTAATGAATCAACAAAAAACTGAATTTGCTGTCAAATAAAGAATTGAAGTTGGCATAAAATTATTCTCAAAAACTTGCAGCTCTACAGGTTTTACTAAATTGTTCGCCTGACTACAGCATTTTTTAAAGCGAAATGGAAATAGTTAGAAAAATATTTGATTTATTTTGAATGCATTCTGATAATTGTTTTTGTCGAATATTTTTGTAGATAATTAAAATACTAATGAATTAAGGATGTTATACAGGTTAATAGTTTTGATGATTTTTGTCCTGATTTTTTTTATCTTGTAAAGAAAAGCAAGACTAATTTCTTAATGTTTTTATAAACATTTTTACCCACATAGTTGCTGAGATATAAATTAACAAAGTTCAATGATTTAACATGGGCAGAATAAATGAACGGCTGTCGTGTTATTGGCAAAAGCTCATATTTGGAGAGAACTTACGATGATAAAAGTGTAATTTTTATGTACATTGAAGTCTTAGCTTTACATAAAAATTTAAAAATGCGCGTGTGCCCACATTTTAAGAAAGATTTTACGTTTTAATGCGAGCTTTTTTCTCTAAAAGTTGATTATGCATCCGAGACTTTGCAGCGTCGCGTCTGAATCAGAGATGCGCGCTATTTAAGGATGTAGGAGTGCGATGGGGTGCTCAACCTCCTGAAAAGTGAGAATTCAGAGAGAAATTCGAACACTTGTCGATGGAATAAAAATGTGAAAAAAATCAAGCATACAAAAGGTACGGAAAAGATTAATTTTGCATATTAATAATTGGAAAATGTTATTAAAAAATAGGTGAAAAAAAAATTGTTCAACAAATTATCCGTCAACCTGACTTTTTTTTGCGAATGAAAATGATTCGTTACTTTTTCTGAATACGTATGAATTTTTTCAGAATTTTTTCTAATCATCGAAATTTCGTTTTTTTTGGAAATCATTTTTTTTTTAATGCATGTTAAGTCGCGAATTTTTCATCTGTGCTTGTCACAAAACCACCCATTACACCCAAGAAGTTTCGAAACGATTGATCAAATAGATTCGCGAATACAGCTCATACAAGAAAAAAAACCGCAATTTTCAAACATTAGACAAAATTCTGAAAAAATTCATACGTATTCAGAAAATTTAATGAATCATTTTCATTCGAAAAAAAAGTTAGGTTGACGGATAATTTGGTGATCAATTTTTTTTTTCACCTATTTGTTAATAACATTTTCCAATTATTAATAAGCAAAATTAATCTTTTCCGTACCTTTTGTATGTTTGATTTTTTTCAGATTTTTATTCCATCGAGAAGTGTTCGAATTTCTCTCTGAATTCTCACTTTTCAGGAAGTTGAGCACCCCATCGCGCTCCTACATCCTTAAACCCTCTACCAAAATACATGTGAAAGCATGTCAGTGACGAGCACATTTCGGAACTTCATAAATGGTCACATTTTGTTTATTTATTCTGTAATTAAATATTATTAAATATTAAATAAAAGTGGACCGCACGGTATGAAACAACATGTGTTCACCGTATAACTCAATGTAGCGAGTATCGGGAAATTTTGATGTACCACACTCCGCGATACATGTGCGACCAGTCGCCGGGCGTTAAGTGTAGTGCTACAAATGTTAAAATGTTGCGCCGTTGCCAAGTCGATATGTGCAAAGAACTCAAACTAAAAGTGTAAAAAATGATTACCAATTTGTAATTTATTTTGCGAACTCAAAACTGTAGGTACGTCACGCAAGTATCTTCCTTTCTAATAATCTATTTCATACTTAACAGTTATTATCAGGATGAATAAAGAGTCAAATCAGCAATGCAATTGAGAGTGAATAATAGATAAACTTTTTTTCTGTAGCATATATCTATTACTTCGAACCCTGTTTAGAAAATCCTATTTAGACCAATAGGATGGACAAACAATACCATTCATACCGATAAAAACCGATACGGTTTCATTAGGACTTTATGAGTTTAAATGGGATCAATGGGATTTTTTAAACAGGGAAGCATGAAACATCGTTGTTGATCTAACTGCATATTGGAAATATATTTTATAGCCTGCATATGCCATTTTAAAATATTCACCATACAGTTCAACGAATTACCAATATGTGTATAACATCCTTAATTAAAAAAATTTAACTTGTTTTCGAAATAGCATTAAACTTAATATAAAACATTAGAAAAATCTTGCAGAAATTTATCTTCCTATGCCCATAAATTTTCTACTTAAAATGAGAATAGGTAGCAACAAATTTGGTTGATTACAACATCCTTAATTTAAAAAACTGAACTTGCTTTCGAAAAAAGAATTAAACTTAATATAATACATTAGAAAAATCTTGCAGAAATTTATCTTCCTACGCCCATCAATTTTCTACTTAAAATGAGAATAGGTAGCAACCAATTTGGTTAATTATGCCGGTATTAACCAGCTGGTAATAACCAAAATTTAAAAAATTTATAAAATCGTTCCTATTGAAATATCTTTGAAAATGTTGAATAATGGTGAATGAATACAAACTGAACTTACAGATATTTCTTATTTTCGTAGACGTCCGAGAGCCCAAGTACGTGGGGATGGTCAATGAGTTTCATGATGGCGATCTCACGTTCAACCTTCATCAACACGGACTCCGACAGTTTCTCCCGGTTGATGATCTTGATAGCAACCTTCTTGCCCAACACACAGTGGACCCCCAGCTTTACCAGGCCTGCAAACAAAATGAAAAGAAAAAAAGAGCGTTAAAAATGAATGCTTCGCTGAGACGGGTGGACGAATAGCAGAAACGAGAGTGCAGGACGCGGCGGCAATAGTCGTTGTTGCTTGTCGGGAAAACGACGACTCCGGGGAAAGAAGAATTATACGCAATTACGGGAAGACGGGATCTCGTGAAATTAAATTGTCGAGGCCAGAGCGCGAGCTCGGGTGAGCCACGAGGGATGCTACGGTACGATGTGTACAGTATACGTGCACTGAACCAAGGGCGGAATAATTATTTGCTCGAGCTGGAGAAAAGGAGACGCTTCCGGCGGTATATGAGAGAGACTTCTCTTCTGTCTAGCCCCACGCTTTTGCCATCACAAGTACTTGATTGAACCACGAATTTCCGCAATCTTCTGTTACTGTTTGTAAAAGGGAGACTGTATATAATATTAATAGAACGAGTCTAACACAAGTAGAAACAATGAGCAGAGTGTACATAAAAGAATGGAAAGAAAATAGAAACTATAAACGAATGGTTGAGTTGGATTTTTAATTGTTTTGTGAAGAAATTCTTACAGATATTGCGGAAACATTCTCTGAAATCAATGAAATGAGTGATGTTTTTTTATCTTCACTCTTCAGTTACTGTTTGTAAAAGGGAGACTATATATAATATTAAGGGGAGGGAGTCAGGTAAAAAAAATTGATTTTGGAAATTCAATATCATCCAAATCCTATTGCATATAAAAATGCCCAATGCACTATATTGTTAGTGCTCGATGAAAGAATTTTTTACTGTCGTCTGACTTGCATATGCTTTTCAATATTATCTTAAGCAAAGTTCTTAGGTTTTCCATTCTGCGCATGATTCAGATCAAACTACTAGGCAGATTGGAATCATTGACGTCTCATTTTCTTCTTCATGAAAAGATACACCGGCTAAATGGAGCAACCTATTTTTTTTCATTCTGAAAGCAAAGTTAAACACTGGTTTATAAAATAGCATAAGATTTATTTATTAATAATTATGTTACTTAAAAAATATTACATTTTATTAACATTTGCTCCATTTAGCCGGTGTATCTGTTCATGAAGAAGAAAATGAGACGTCAACCATTCCAATCTGCCTAGTAGTTTGATCTGAATCATGCGCAGAATGGAAAACCTAAGATCTTTGCTTAAGATAATATTTAAAAACATATGCAAGTCAGACGACAGTAAAAAATCCTTTAATCGAGTACCAAGAATATAGTGCGTTGGACATTTTTATATGCAATAGAATTTGGATGATATTGAATTTCCAAAATCAATTTTTTTTACCTGACTCCCTCGCCTTAATAGAACGAGTCTAACACAAGTAGAAACAATGAGCAGAGTGTACATAAAAGAATGGAAAGACGATAGAAACTATAAACGAATGGATGAAATCTAACTCATCCATTCGTTTATAGTTTCTATCGTCTTTTCATTCTTAATTATTTTGTGAATAAATTCTTACAGAAATTGGGAAAACATTCTCTGAAAACAATGAAATAAGTGATGATTTATTATCTTCACTCTTCAGTTACTGTTTGTAAAAGGGAGACTATATATAATATTAATAGAACGAGTCTAACACAAATAGAAACAATGAGCAGAGTGTACATAAAATAATGGAAAGAAGATAGGAACTATAAACGAATGGATGAGTTGGATTTTTAATTATTTTGTGAAGAAATTCTTACAGAAATTGAATTTGAGGAAACATTCTCATATCATGAGTGATGATTTTTTATCTTTTATACTCGGGAACTGTTAATTCCGGTCACAATACCAGAAGAAATGAGTTCAACTTTGAAGATCTTACTTTTATTTGCAATTTATTTGGATAATGATGATTTATAAGAAATGGAATTTTAGAAAGTTTTATTTACTATTTGGTGGACTATTTTTATATTCATCATTGGATAATTATTAGTTATAACTAATTAAAGTTAATGTAACAATGGAATGATTATATAACTATGAAGAAGTCGAATGAGTTCAGAATTAAAAGCACGGTTGTAAAGTTTAGATTTTTCATTTCATATAATTGACTTAATAGTTACTATTTTACAAAAATGATGTACAGTTTTTATAAAAAGATGTACAATTCTTTGAACATCTGATAGGTGAATGAATATTGACACAACATGGACAGAATATGGACAAGTTACTTCATTCAGTGATAAAATAATAGAGGATCATGCTCTACATTTTGTTCACAGATTTTCCCAAAATCTTATTAAAAATAAATTGTTGCTCTTAATTGTTATTTCGAAGTCTTAAAACCTGTTTATAAAATCACTTTACCACACTATTATATTTTTACAAAATACTGTAATGCTCCAGTATACTGTAAAATTGTCGATTCCAATTGGTGCGGTGGAGCAAACCGAAAATGTTCGTCTCGAGTTTTGTAGAAACTTATTTCCGAATTGGTAAAAAAAAGCTGTCGGGGCGTTTGTAAAAAGCAATTGTCGAAGAATCGTTCTGGGCTTAAGGTCGTAAATTTAGCCGGTGTGAAGGCAAGCTCGTAGGTAGTAAAAGGGGTCCGAAGGGGAGGTCGAATCGGCGCGCGGGTCGAATTTGCAGGCTGTACAAGTAACGTACGACTATGGGGGGTGCAAAGTCCGCCGTGTTCCGGTAGGCTCTTCTAATACGCGTGGAGGGTAAACTCGGACGAAAATAGCTTCGCATGATTTAGCACTGGGACGCAGGGAATGGTTTCCAGGGATGTTATACGACTGTAGTATGTGTCGGTGTAGAACTCTGTCTCTCTGTATTCTCTTTCTCTCTCGCTTGACTTTCTGGCGAGTTGAGGCGCATGCGAGAGCCCAACGTTGAGCCCTAGAAGGGCGGAAAGGTAGGCGTCGTGAAACATGCGGAAACTTGGCGACGAGGAACGTATTTAGAGCACCTGATTTGTTGAAGTACGTGCACGAGGACGGCATCGCAATGGCGTGTTGCTGACTAAAGGAGACATTATTGTAGGCTTCCTTCGCTAACATGCCACCCTATTATAGTTCTACAAAGGGACTTAGCAAGTCTGGCTTTTTTGGCTTGCCAAAAAAATGAAAAAGAAAGAAAATACGATATTGCGTTTCATATTACAGGCATTACAGGTATTAATAATAAAAAACCTCTTTTGTGTAATTCTATATATAGTTACTTGAAAACACGTCAACGTAGACAATATTCATTAAGTTTTTATAGTCATATATCATTGTCAGTATATTATATATCATTGTCAGTATTTTATATCATTGTCAGTATATTAAGAATGTAATGGCATGTGACATGAGTTACATTTCTAAAATGACTTATTCGAAGTTATATGCATTAAACGCAGTTAATTTTCAAACTTAAGGGAGCCAGGTTTCCGGTATGGTTACGGACGTGGTTATTAGATACAGTACTTAATTTTTAATGAGCTATACAAAATGCATAGAGGAACTTATGTGCCAAAAGTCAAGTAAGGTTACCGACAATATACAGTAAATAAATGAATTCAAAGTGTAAAGATTTAGCATGGCTTCTTATGGAAATGGCGTTGAGATCTCTTTTTTTATTCAATTTTACTTGTGTCTTAAGATTAAATTCATATATAAAAGAACGTTTATCATATTCTAGAGATTTTAGCGGTTAAAATGTTTTTGGAAAAAAGTTGGGTCATCGGATGTTTTGACGAAAATCGATGGAATAAGTATCACTGTAAACCATGCGTTTCGGTTCTTTTTGTTTCTCAAAAGTTTTCCTATAAAACCATCATGTAGTTTAGTTCTAAAAAGCGATTTACTTTTTTGATGTGCCAAAAAGAATGAAAAGACGAAAATAGGCATTACAGCTATTATTAGAAAAGCCCCTTTAACGTTGTTTTACATATATATAGTCGCGTGAAAACACGTTAACGTAAAAAACTCGACATGCTGTCTATTTTTTTCTGTGCTCTCCGATAACGAATGCTGCCCACGCTCGAAAGAGCTCTCAGTTTGCATGAACTCACATAGTTTTTCTATGCCCCGTAAATTTCGAAAGAGAAGAGAGCGCCATTTATTCTGTACATGAAAATGCGAATATAGTGCGAGATTGAAAAGGCAGTAAGAGATAAAACAGCAAAAAATCTGGTGAAGTTTTTGTCATATTTTACGGTTCAAAAAGGTATATGTGAGGAAAAAACTACACGTGATCATTACAGCGTAAAATGTGAAAAATATTCAGCTTTGTTTTTATGCAGCAAAGTGAGAATTATATAATAGCATATTTTTTTTAGCATTTTTCTATTCTTCCAAAAGACACGAGAATCAGCGAAGCATTCACTTTAGGTTGAAATATTCAGGAGTCGGATTAAAGAATAATGTTTTGCGCATGGAGACAGAAGGCAGTTTCACTTTTATTTTCATCTGTGTAGGAAATGTGTGCTCGTCGCGTGTGCGAATATAAAGCTCAACGTATTTTTTTTCACAGACACGACGTGGGACAGTTCTCTCTCGCCTCGCGCGTCACAGAAAAAGGGAGTAAGCGAGCAAGCGGCGATATATAGTGGCTGCCGCCCGGCGATGATGAATAGAGATGGCAAAGCGGCTTGGACCAATAAAAAAAAGAAGAAAAGCGAAGAAGAAAAGAGAGCGACTGTCGAGAGTAGCAGGCTGGGATGGTCTGAGGCACGAGAGGAGAAAACGCAAACAAAAACTTCATAAAGGCTGAGTGGGAACTCTAAAGCGGTGAGCCTCACTATACTAAAAAAAAAGATAAAGGAAGGGAAGTTTGCGAAGTTTCCGCGAAATTAAGATGACTGATTTAGACATATTAGTGGTGGACATTTTTCAAGCTTTAACATCTTTATTATGATTTTTTTGTATAAGTACCGCCTGAAAATCCATGACCTGCACTAAGGAACAATTATTCGGGTTAGATTTAGTGTCGAATCTGACAGAAGATTAAAGCTAGAAGGGTACGAATTTCTGGTCAAAAAATCTAACTCAATTTTTTTTACTCTAAGATATCGAAATATCGAGTTTTGGTCCTTACTTAATTTTGGTTCTCAAATGGCATATTTCATCACAGAAAAAACGCCGGTTTCAAAACTTTTTACTTTGATTTTTACAAAAGTTAATTTTGTCCGTTTCTGATTTCAGATTTCGTGGATCCGACTTCTGGTCCGAAAATCCTATCTAATTTTGTAATCTTCAACGTATTCAATTTTGGCCTTCACTATCGTTCTCAAGTTGCATATTCCACCACAAAAAAATATCAATTTCAAACGTTTTTACTTTGATTTTTACAAAAGTGGTAAACGCCACCTATTTTTTGATATCTTCAAGATATCAAATTTTGGCTTTCACCATCTTTTTTTTTTAAATTAAAATGACAACTGTTGCAAAAAAGAATGGATTCTGTAGTAATCGTCTGCGAATAACAGCAAAATAACTGTATATCATCTATGATGTTGATCCTAATTTTTATTCTACTAGCAAAAGTAATCTTTGTGCTTTGTTATAATTTATTTTCCGTGAACTAATATTTTCACATTTGAAACTAGCCAAAACAGGTTTGAATAGTGCTAGACGTAAAGCCATAGACGTTCGGGTCTAGAAGGATGCGGTTGCATTTAGGATGAAAATCGCTGGGGAATCGCGTGATGCGGTAGGGAGCGGTCGATACGAACGGGCAATCTGGCTTCGGCGACGACGACGACGACGACCGCTTGCCTCGAATGTCCCTGGAGCGCGTATACTACATGCATATCTACGTAAATATACCGTTGCCACACGCAAATTGGCATTGGTTTAATCCTAGACCGAGTCCTACGTATCTCTATCGGTGCTCTATAGCTTAACATGAGATAGTATATCTAAACCGATAGTACCGACCAGAGCGAAGCCAGAATAGTCGATTGCGCGCTTAACTTAATTGTCCCACAGACTAATTCACGCCCGGAGTGATTAAAGATTTTTGTTGAGAAAGATCTGAAGAGAATAATCCATTTTTAATGGCTCAAAAAGGCTTAAAAATTGTTCATTTTGAACTAGTCACAACCTCTTTTGCCAAGTTCGTGTTATTTAGACTCCAAAATAGCCGAGTGCGCTCTTAATTTATTTTCGCACAGATTGATTCACGTCTGAGTTGATTGAAGGCTTTCGTTGAAAAAAATGTGGAAAGGATAATCCACTTTCAATGACCGAAAAGTGAGGATCATAAAAATTGTTAATTATGAACTGGCCACAACCCCTTTCGCCTAGTTTCTGTTATCTCAACTCCACAGCAGCCGATTTGACTCATAATTTCATTATCTCACATATTCATTTCCGAAGTGGTTGAAGATTTTTGTCGAAAAAATCTGAAGAGATTAATCTACTTTTAATGGCGGTAAAGTTGGTAAAGTCGTAAATGGCGGATTACAAAAATTATTAATTTGGGACTAGCCACAACTTATTTCGTCTAGTTTCTGTTATCTCAACTCCGAAATAGCCGGTTTGACTCATAATTTCATTATCTCACATATTCATTTCCGAAGTGGTTGAAGATTTTTCTCGAAAAAATCTGCAGAGAATAATCCACTTTTAATGGCGGTAAAGTTGGTAAAGTCGTAAATGGCGGATTAGAAAAATTGTTAATTGGGAATTAGCCACAATCTATTTCGCCAAGTTTGTTTTATCTAGACTCCAAAATAGCCGATTTGATTCTTAATTTAATTGTCGCACAGACTAATTCACGCCCGGAGTGATTGAAGATTTTTATTGAGAAAGATCTGAAGAGAATAATCAATTTTTAATGGCTCGAAAAGGCTTAAAATTGTTCATTTTGAACTAGTCATAACCTCTTTCGCCAAGTTCGTGTTATTTAGACTCCAAAATAGCCGAGTGCGCTCTTAATTAATTTTCGCACAGATTAATTCGCGTCTGAGTTGATTGAAGGCTTTCGTTGAAAAAAGTGGAAAGGATAATCCACTTTCAATGACCGAAAAGTGAGGATCATAAAAATTGTTAATTATGAACTAGCCACAATCCCTTTCGCCTAATTTCTGTTACCTCAACTCCACAATAGCCGATTTGACTCGTAATTTCATTATCTCACATATTCATTTCCGAAGTGGTGAAGTATTTTGTTGAGAAAGATCTGGAGAGAATAATCCATTTTTAATGGCTCGAAAAGGCTAAAAAATTGTTCATTTTGAACTAGTAATAACCTCTTTCGCCAAGTTCGTGTTATTTAGACTCCAAAATAGCCGAGGGCGCTCTTAATTAATTTTCGCACAGATTAATTCACGTCTGAGTTGATTGAAGGCTTTAGTTGAAAAAAATCTCGAAAGGATAATCCACTTTCAATGACCGAAAAGTGAGGATCATAAAAATTGTTAATTATGAACTGGCCACAACCCCTTTCGCCTAGTTTCTGTTATCTCAACTCCACAGTAGCCGATTTGACTCATAATTTCATTATCTCACATATTCATTTCCGAAGAGGTTGAAGATTTTTGTCGAAAAAATCTGGAGAGGATAATTCACTTTTAATGGCGGTAAAGTTGGTAAATTCGTAAGTGGCGGATCACAAAAATTGTTAATTTGAAACTAGCCACAACCTATTCCGCCAAGTTCGTGTTATTTAGACTCCAAAATAGCCGAGTGCGCTCTTAATTATTTTCCGCACAGATTAATTCACGTCTGAGGTGATTGAAGGCTTTAGTTGAAAAAAATCTCGAAAGGATAATCCACTTTCAATGACCGAAAAGTGAGGATCATAAAAATTGTTAATTATGAACTGACCACAACCCCTTTCGCCTAGTTTCTGTTATCTCAACTCCATAATAGCCGGTCTGACTCATAATTTCATTATCTCACATATTCATGTCCGAAGTGGTTGAAGAGTTTTGTCGAAAAAATCTGGCGGATAATCTACTTTTAATGGCGGTAAAGTTGGTAAAGTCGTAAATGGCGGATCACAAAAATTGTTAATTTGGAACTAGCCACAACCTATTTCGCCAAGTTTGTGTTATCTAGACCCCAAAATAGCCGATTTCATTGTGAATTTAATTGTCGCGCAGATTATTTCACGTTCGAAGTTATCGAATATATTTGTCCGAGATAAAGCTGAAGAGGATAATCCATTTTTAATGGCACGATCAGGATTCTCGTTGAATTGAAAGACCAGTCGAATTAAGGACGTTTCTTTTGATGAATCCTTTCGAGGAGGACACTTTTTCTTTTACAGCGCGATGTCTTCGTTCCGCCTCATAAATCGAATTACAAGCGAAAGAAAGGACTACAAAAAGATGGAAAAAAGCACAAGGCTTTCGGTGAATGAAGGAAAATAAATAAAAATGATAAGGAGCAGAAAAGAAACGTTGGAGCTCCGGGTAAAGGACGTCCAAGCGTTGATGGCTCTAGCGCTCACAAAATTGGCTTAAAACGTCGCGAGGTACGCTGAACGGTCTGTCTGAGACGCGGACGGGCGTCTTTATCCACTTAAAGACCCGCTGGCACGCGCGTCAGGTTACCTGGCTAAGGCTTTGCACTTTCTTTCGCACTTTCGCCACGGTCCTTGAGTTCTTTCTCTCGAGATAATACTAAAACTAATACAAAGCCGGTTGAACGAAGCAATAATGAAAATGTACTCTGCGGTTCACATAATAAAAATTGTACCATTTATCACAAAAAATATTAATTTTACCACTTTATGAAATGTCATGTGGCATTATTGTGAAAGAAAGTTGCTTGTTTATTAATTCTGTCACGATTTTCTCCTCTTCAAAAAATCCGCGAGTAAAATATCTCGCATTTTCGATATAAGTATTGTTGGCGGTTTATTCCTTCTCTGATTGGCTGTCGGATTAACTGAAACTCGTTCTAACTGATGAGCAACTTCAGACATGTTAACGTATTTTGACAGTTCTCGGGCATACGAGGTTTGAGGATTTGTTAAGGTTATTTCGAGAAGGGCACCCGTATGGAAATAAATAGAGGTGAAATATACGTCGAAAATAGATAGGAAAACTATGAAATTTATAAGTTGCATATATTCTGGATATATGCCATAATCCTCTTCAAAAAATCAGAGGGTAAAATATCTCGAATTTTCGATATAAGTATTGTTGTCGGTTTATTCGTTCTCTGATTGGCTGTCGGATTAACTGAAACTCGTTCTAACCGATGAGCAACTTCAGACATGTTAACGTATTTTGACAGTTCTCTGGCATACGAGGTTTGAGGATTTGTTAAGGTTATTTCGAGAAGGGCACCCGTATGGAAATAAATAGAGATGAAATATAGATAGGAAAACTATAAAATTTATAAGTTGCATATATTCTGGATATATGCCATAATCCTCTTCAAAAAATCAGAGGGTAAAATATCTCGAATTTTCGATATAAGTATTGTTGTCGGTTTATTCGTTCTCTGATTGGCTGTCGGATTAACGGAAACTCGTTCTAACCGATGAGCAACTTCAGACATGTTAACGTATTTTGACAGTTCTCGGGCATACGAGGTTTGAGGATTTGTTAAGGTTATTTCGAGAAGGGCACCCGTATGGAAATAAATAGAGGTGAAATATACGTCGAAAATAGATAGGAAAACTATAAAATTTATAAGTTGCATATATTCTGGATATATGCCATAATCCTCTTCAAAAAATCAGAGGGTAAAATATCTCGAATTTTCGATATAAGTATTGTTGTCGGTTTATTCCTTCTCTGATTGGCTGTCGGATTAACTGAAACTCGTTCTAACCGATGAGCAACTTCAGACATGTTAACGTATTTTGACAGTTCTCTGGCATACGAGGTTTGAGGATTTGTTAAGGTTATTTCGAGAAGGGCACCCGTATGGAAATAAATAGAGGTGAAATATAGATAGGAAAACTATAAAATTTATAAGTTGCATATATTCTGGATATATGCCATAATCCTCTTCAAAAAATCAGAGGGTAAAATATCTCAAATTTTCGATATAAGTATTGTTGTCGGTTTATTCGTTCTCTGATTGGCTGTCGGATTAACGGAAACTCGTTCTAACCGATGAGCAACTTCAGACATGTTAACGTATTTTGACAGTTCTCGGGCAGGATTTGAGGATTTGTTAAGGTTATTTCGAGAAGGGCATCTGTATTGCAATAAATAGAGGTGAAATATACGTCGAAAATAGATAGGAAAACTATAAAATTTATAAGTTGCATATATTCTGGATATATGCCATAAATAAAAAATATATGAAACATATATGTCCAATATGCAACATTTTGGCGCATTTCCTACATAAGGCATATATGTAAGTTGTATGTGTTATATATGCAAAACATATAAATTGCATAATACATACGAATTATATAAGATTTGTTTGTTACATATATTTTACATTTAGGCGACATATATTGAACATATATGTATTAGACTTTCGTGATGTATATGCGAGATATATAATAATTATACAACATTTTGGCGACATATATGCCACCCATATACAATATATATTGCATATATTTTCGGCATATATTCCACATGCATATATTTCCTTACGGGCATTGCTACTTTGTCGCATAAGGACGCTTAAAAAAGATTGTAAAAGTCTGGCAGAGCGACTCAAGTTGAAGTATGATGAAGAAAAGAGGGCCGTACTTCAGTCGAACTGTTTGACGTGCAGGAAAAAAATCGTAGTCGACACAAGTAATTGAAGGGAAACCTCTAGGAATCTAAAAAAATCGGATCTCTGGTCAGTACATCATGAGGCAATAGGCAGGAAAATGCAGAGAAAACTAGCGACAGAGAGGAAATAATGATAAAAGAAATATGTAAGCTAATTTTCGTTATAGAAAGATTTTATGCACAAATTGGTATATTCAATTTAAACGTGGAAACGTAATAAAATCCTTTTACAGTAGAGACAGACAGGTAGTGGCAAAAATAGAAGCAAAGACGGAGGCAGCCAGATAGATGAGGAGCAGTTCATTTTCTGCTTCCTCATATAGGAAGCTTTACTTTTATTTCCATCGTTCAAGAATTTGATATAGACGAAAATGTTCAGATACAAATAATGTAATAAAATAGTATAACATCAACCGGGAAAGCGCGCGGAGCGCGTGAATAAGCTAGTAATTATTAAAAAAGCAATTAATTTTATCACGACTTAATTTAAACATATAAAATGAATACCGTAAGTCACCTGAAATTCATAAAAAGTAAACTGACATATGAAATTCTGCAAAATTGTAAAAAAATACTGGATATTTAAAATGCAAACAAAACTTTATCATGAGTGAAATATTTTTTTAAAAGGTCAGTCGATTAGTGCAAATCTTTTCTGTATTTTCGATTTCAAAGCTTCATGTAGAAGTTATGGAGAATATTTAGAACAAAAATACGTGTAGAGAAATTCAGTACAAAAGTACGCTTATTTTCTGTGCCAGAGATAGAAACGGAATTTTTTTAATTGGTCCAGACAGATACTTTTGGAAAGGAAATATATAGGGAATTTATAAAAAGTACATTTCGAAATGTACTTTTTATAAACTTCAAGAATTTATCTGCACATCCACAAGTTCTTTTGACTTTTCTGATTTTTCAAGATGATTCCTAGTGAAAACTTCTGGTCTTACCAAGAATCTCTAAATTGCTTGCAAAACAAAACCCTTGTCAAAACATTCCATTTTTTAAGTCCATTTTAACTCTGTTTATGAATTTGCAAAAATGTCATATATGCAGTTACAATATAATTTAATTGTTATAATTCTTAGATGAGAACAGTCAAAAGTTTTGCTCACTCCGAGAATCCCTAAATTTGTTCAGAACATATTACTCTACAAATTTGCAAACCCCTTTGCTATTAACAACCTTAGCAGTTGATGCAAAGTTAAATAATAACAATATAATACAAAACGCTTATTACTATTGAAGCACATACTGTGCGTACAGTGTGCATAACCCACGTCCTTCGAAACAATACTTTGTTGTACATACTCGAGTATGTACTCGTGTATGGCATCATAGAGGTGTCGTGAAACTCGCATGTGAAGATCGTAGTGTTGGTGCACGTGCTGAACGACCGTAATGCAGGCATCAGGTATACACGTATTGCAGCACGTACGTGTGCGTATATGTGTTGTAACATAGCTCGAGGGAGGCTTGGGAAGCCCCGTAGGGTCTACGATGCAGCAGCTCTACTCCGACATGTGTTCGAGGGTGGTCTTAAAGTTTAACCCGCGGGAAAAGTGTGTCAACAGTCTTCCCTTCCGTATATATTCTCTCTCGGTTCTCTTTTACCGCTGTCGAGCTACTTCGTGACTTCAAGGTTGTACAATAAAGAATAAGACAGAAGTCGATCGTCGAACAGAATTCACCAATTTCACATAAGTATGTAGATTGAAGAGTCTTGAGAAGCATAGATATAGCCAATCGCTTAGTTATGTACACTTGGAGAAAATGTTGGTAGTTTTGGTAAATATAAGGGATAAGTGATGATAGTTGCTTCGAAAAATTATTTTTGTCATAATTCTTGTGAATAATACATTTTTTAAATCAAGGTTGTACAATAAGGAAATATTTAAAAGACCACATTTTTAGAAAGACAAGGCTGAAGGACTCCGGTCGATGGCCTATTGCCAATGCGGTTGCGGTTAGTAACATAGGCATTAATTGGTAAAAAAAAATGTATCGCAAGGAAGAAAAAAAAACTGTAAGGCGTATTATATATAATAAAACACTTTTCTACTACTACTACAATAAGGAAATAAGGTAGAAGTTGATCGTCGAACAGAATTCACCAACTCCACATATGTAGTAAATTCTGTGTCCAAAAATGAAATTTTTGAGACTAGAACGAAAATGGCGGGCAGTCTAGAGTACCAACTAAAAATAAAAAATTTTACGGGAGAATTTTATTTTTAGTTGCTAAAAGTTTCGTTTTTGGACACAGAATTTATTATAAAAAATTTGACAACAATCATCGACGTACTTTTAGAGAGATTCAAGTTCAGGGTTTTCTTTACATTTTAAAAGTTAAAAAAAAAAATTTGTTTTATTTTATAACTGCTAATCTAAGCTTCGTTCCACTCTGGGCCTAGGTTTAAAAATTTTGTTTTTGGACACAGAATTTACTGTAAAAAAGAAAAAAAAAAATCGTCGACGTACTTTTTCAGAAAATCAAATTTTAGGTAATTAAAAAAACACAAATTTTTTCCCAAACCTACAAAAAATTCTAGAGTGTTTTTTATATTGTTCCACAACATCTCAAAAGAAATAAATGTATATATATATATATGACGGTCACGACCCTTTCTATAACCGGTGGAATGCCTCATAAATATAGCCAATCGCTTACAGTTATGTATATTTAGAGAAAATTTTAGTAGTCTTGGACAATATAAGGGATAAGCGTTGCTAGTTGCCTCGTGCAATGACTTTTCTAGTCACTTTTGTGGATAGTACATTTTTGACTTCAAGTTTGTACAATAAGGAATAAAGTAGAAGTCGATCGTCGAACAGAATTCACTAACTTTACATATCTTGATTGAAGGATATTGAAAAGCATATATAGTCAATCGTTTAGTTATATAGACTCAGAGAAGATCTTAGGAAAATGCTTGGGAAGCATAGATAGTTGCTTCGTGCAATTATTTTTCTAAGTATGTTTCTAATAATTCTCAGGAAGGAGAAATTTTCGACATCAAGATTTTACAATGAAGAATAAATTATAACAATAAACATAGTTGTTTCGTTCCATTTTTTTAAAATAAATTTTTATCCAAAATTTAAATCTGGCTGTTTTGACGATTTTTACATATCTTCGCATATGTTTGTATGAATTTCTCTAACATTTTCACATTTTGCAGAAAATCTTTCAACCATTTTTCAAACCTGAAAACAATCCTAAATCATAAAACAAAAGCTTCCGCAATACGTAATGAGTTTTCGGTAAAACCAGCGAATTTATTTGAAAGTAACAAATAATTAATTTTTCTACAAAATAGCGAATCTTTTTTTTTGCTTGCTAATTAATTACTAACTGTATCCACTCAGAGAAATCGTAGTAGTACAGTCAACTATAAAGTGACAACTATTAATTTTTAGTCCATGCAGCTATTTTCATAGTTACGGTAATTAGGAAAATAGTTATGGTAACTATTTGGTAGTTATAGTAACTATTTGATAGTTATGGCAACTATAAAAAAAATTGGTCGTACGAATTGAAAATGAATAGTTGTCACTTTATAGTTACTAATACCATTATTTTCTCTCAGTGTGGTATTTGGCAAGTATTCGTATAAAACAATAATTAATTTTACTTGTATATCCGAGTTAATTCTGGTAAAGGAGTGACTGACTAAAAAGGATTTATTTTATTTCAGGAATCAACGAAAGCAAGAAAAGGGGAATCGAATGAGTCACCAAATTCGATATAACGATCGTCATTGCTTTTCCCAAGATTTCCAAGATAAAAAAGAAATATTCACAGATAATTTGATTCAATTTGGACGAGAGGGGCGTGGAAAGAAAAACGGGGGTTGAGAAAATTGCATAAATATATTTGCCGCGAGGCGAAGTCGAAGCAGGTGCTTCAGTGTTGCTGGAGGGAAAAGAAAACCTGGAAAATGGAAAGACGGAGAAGAGGTGAACCTATTTTTGAACCTCCAACCTTCGTCTCGAATTACGCTACCGATTTGCATAATGCCGCATGAAAATTGATGGTTCCTCATATTCCGAACTGCGAGGGTCGTCACCACGAGAGAATTTTTTCTATTGTCATTCTGCAAAAGCTACTCGCGTAACAACTCAACTCATTGCTGCGATATAGTCGCATATTTATTCGGAAGCTGCATGGAAAATTCCCATTTATCGTATTGGTTATTACGCACGGGTTAAACCATGCAGCGAGGTTCCAATATTCGGTCGAACGTAGTACGTGTCTCCATTAACGCGTGCCAGTCAACTGTGCAGAGCACCAACGAAAACTGTATATGCAAATCGAGAGAATGACGGACAGGAGGGAGCGACATTGGCCACTGGTGGATTTCGTGAAAAACGAATTAAATCGGCTGCATTCGAGCCGCGTTCATCCGGTAGGTAATACTTTATCGCACCGGTGGAGGGATAAAAATAAAATCCATAGATGAAACGATGAAAATGGATCGTAGTCGACAAATTGACGTTTCGTGTAGGGAAATATATATCAGACCCAAAAATAAAATAAATGTTTACTGGTAATCAAAAATGCTAAAGCTGTAGTTTCTAACTTGAAGTACAGTGATTTCCTACGTTCTATTAGTGAAGCATATATTGAGGGACTAAATTTCATAACACAAAGAGCATAATATTCTAAAAGCCTGCAAAAAATTTACTTTCACTACACTTTCAATAAATTTTTAGCAGTATTAAAACAAGAAATCAATGTTCTCAGTATCTTTAATCTGCCTTGAAGTACTAAAATCGTGATCGAATCAAACTTTGGGTTGGGAAGTAAGTATAAAGAATCCTTAAGTGGATGCTGGAGTAGATTTTATTACCGACTTTGGTCGGTAAAAACAGACTTTTTCGTAGTTTTGATTATTCTTTGTTAATACGCTACACACATGCTTCAAATTGTACACGATTGTAATATCAACATAAACGAGTGGACGTACATTCGAATATTTGGGGAAAACGTACAATAAATGAAAAAAATCGTAAATTACTAAACCTCCCGAAATCAAAATGGCCGCCAGGGTTTGACAGCATCGCCTGTTTGGTACGATATAAAAGATTCTGGAAGTCACATACGTTAAATCGAAATGTACGTCGATTCTTTAGCGTTCTCTGAATATTCTACAAGCGTTGAAAAGTCAATTACACAAAAGGAATCCACGCAAAACCCAGACTACGTTCACGTAGTCTGTTCGCGATCAGAGTGGATCAAGAAGAGCGCGAATGAAGTTTCCCGATTAGAACACAAGTGGCGTCGATACAGTCTGTTTTCTTTTGGCAAAAGCTCCAAGCCTTTGCAACTCGAACGTAGTATACACTATACATGGATTTGGCTTGTGTATTTGACATTCTGATGGTTTTCGAATATTCAGAAATCATCACAGAATTGACATCCGGTCTGATTTTACACATCTAATTTCCAGAAACAATTAAATCTTATGGCAAAGGTCAGGTGACATACCGTGCGCGGCCATATTGCTTTTCGGGAGATTCACTATCTTTTGCCAAAAATAAACAGACTACGTCAGCGCCACCTGTGTCCTGGTCAAAAAACTTACCGACCAAAGTCGGCAAAAAAATCTACTCCAGCATCCCCTTAATACGCTACACACATGCTTCAAATTGTACACGATTGTAATATCAACATAAACGAGTGGACGTACATTCGAATGTTTGGTGAAAACGTACAATAAATGAAAAAAATCGTAAATTACTAAACCTCCCGAAATCAAAATGGCCGCCAGGGTTTGACAGCATCGCCTGTTTGGTACGATATAAAAGATTCTGGAACTCACATACGTTAAATCGAAATGTACGTCCATTCTTTGGCGTTCTCTGAATATTCTACAAACGTTGAAAAGTCAATTACACAAAAGGAATCCACGCGAAACCCAGACTACGTTCACGTAGTCTGTTCGCGATCAGAGTGGATCAAGAAGAGCGCGAATGAAGTTTCTCGATTAGAACACAAGTGGCGCCGATGCAGTCTGTTTTCTTTTAGCAAAAGCTCCAAGCCTTTGCAACTCGAACGTAGTATACACTATACATGGATTTGGCTTGTGTATTTGACATTCTGATGGTTTTCGAATATTCAGAAATCATCACAGAATTGACATCCGGTCTGATTTTACACATCTAATTTCCAGGAACAATTAAATCTTACGGCAAAGGTCAGCTGACATACCGTGTGCGGCCATATTGCTTTTCGGGAGATTCACTATCTTTTGCCAAAAATAAACAGACTACGTCGGCGCCACCTGTGTCCTGATCAAAAAACTTACCGACCAAAGTCGGCAAAAAAATCTACTCCAGCATCCCCTTAATACGCTACACACATGCTTCAAATTGTACACGATTGTAATGTCAACATAAACGAGTGGACGTACATTCGAATGTTTGGTGAAAACGTACAATAAATGAAAAAAATCGTAAATTACTAAACCTCCCGAAATCAAAATGGCCGCCAGGGTTTGACAGCATCGCCTGTTTGGTACGATATAAAAGATTCTGGAACTCACATACGTTAAATCGAAATGTACGTCCATTCTTTAGCGTTCTCTGAATATTCTACAAGCGTTGAAAAGTCAATTACACAAAAGGAATCCACGCAAAACCCAGACTACGTTCACGTAGTCTATTCGCGATCAGAGTGGATCAAGAAGACCGCGAATGAAGTTTCTTGATTAGAGCACAAGTGGCGCCGATGCAGTCTGTTTTCTTTTGGCAAAAGCTCCAAGCCTTTGCAACTCGACCGTAGTATACACTATACATGGATTTGGCTTGTGTATTTGACATTCTGATGGTTTTCGAATATTCAGAAATCATCACAGAATTGCCATCCGGTCTGATTTTACACATCTAATTTCCAGAAACAATTAAATCTTACGGCAAAGGTCAGTTGACATACCGTGTGCGGCCATATTGCTTTTCGGGAGATTCACTATCTTTTGCCAAAAATAAACAGACTACGTCGGCGCCACCTGTGTCCTGATCAAAAAACTTACCGACCAAAGTCGGCAAAAAAATCTACTCCAGCATCCCCTTAAATATACTCTTCGAATTTAGTTACAATGTTAACAAAACCTGCAGTAAATTTGCCTTTGAAGCAGTTCACGAATTCTCAACCTTACAGACCGTCTGGTGTATGAATTGAGGTATCAGTTTTCGACCACAAGGAAGGAAGTACTTCGGGAAGTAGAATGCTACACTCTGGAGGGTCATGCCAGGCAATTATGTTCTTGGCAAATATTCGAAACGGCTCGAGGCTATTGGCGAGCTGGAGGGCGAATGCATATCGATATCCGAAAATCGAACGGAGTTCCTTCCTGACTATAGTGCAGGAGAGTCTATTGGGAAGGTAGCAGCCAATATTCTGCTGTATATATATCGTGGCGGCTCTGGAGAGGGTGTACGCCTTTCAAACTGGGCGAGAGAGGGCTATGCGCGACCACGAACTCACGGATCATTCAAGGCCTCGATACATCGACGGTCGTTCGTCCACCGACCCTCTCAACCAGCGTTCTCGCATTCTCCTCAATTCTACCATGCACAACACATTTTTTTTTCTTCTTTTTGTGCAGCTCAGTGTCTCGTGAGTGGCATAGCGGATATCTACTGAGTGGAATATACCACCGGGGTCGCCACAGCTTTTGCTTTGATCTTGCTCGTGAAATATTACATGAAGATAAAAGAATCTGAGTCCTTGCATATTGAAGTTTTTACATGAAAACTTTTTTGCTTCCTCATAGAGGAAGCTTTGTTTTCATGAAAAAAAAAATTTCGAGATTTTTATGTGAAGACACTTGGAATTGTCCAAAACGTCCAGAAAAGTGATCTAGAAAAAATGTCCGTATGTATGTATGTGTGTGTGTGTATCAGAGTTGTAAATGCCTAATACTTATAGAAATAATGATGATGATACGATCAGCTCGATAATTATGATTTTATAATAATAACATGTAGCGATTATAATACGATGATTAAACTTTGGAATGGCTGCAAAAATTATTATTTTTCAATAAAAATTCACGGTAATCCTTTTGAAAAAATGGAAAAAAATAAGTAATGCATTACTTATTTCTTCCATTTTTTCCACTATTTTTTGCAATATTAAAGCGAAAATTAGTATTTTTTTCAGCTATTCAAATGTTTATACTCTATTTTATAATCACTGCGTATTATTATTATGAAATCATAATTACAAAACAAATTGTAATGTAAACTATATCTCATGAATTAATGGGGATTTACAACTCTGGTGTGTATGTATGCAACTCCGAAAATTCGAACGCCGATAACTTAAGAACGATTTTGTATATCGCGCTCAAATTTGGCACACAAGTGTAGCAGCAGACCCTCTTCAACTGTAGCAATTTTCGAGAAAATCTGTGCGAAAATTTCGATTTTATGCCGTTTTTAATTTTTTGAAAAAAGGACGTGGTCGCTCTAACTTTCGTAAAATTTAGTCTATTTTGCTAAATAGTTGGTTATAAGAGTAGGTGTAGTTAATGCTGTTTGGTGTTGAATTTGGCTCAAATCGGTAAAGTGGTTCAGATTTTAGGGAATTTTGAATTTTTCAAAAAATTGACATTATCGCTTTATTGTAACTTTTGCAAAACTTGAGATAACGAGCTCGAATTTTTTATATAAATGAAACAATATTCAGCCATTATATATGTATAATTTAGTGACAAACGGTATGAAATTTGTGATTTTATGGAATGTTGAATTATTTTTAATAATATACGTTATCACATTTACTTTCGGAAACGGTTCAATAATAACGAAATAACGGAATAACGAAATAGAAAAAGCGAATTCACAACATGTTTATTTATCTAATTTAAACAAGGATGCAAAGTAGAACCTTGCACATTGCTTCCTCATTATTTTTTACATTTTACAAAGCTTCCTCTATGAGGAAGCCAAATTTTTTTTGTTTATTAACCCCTTCGAAGAGGATTTTGCCATTGATATGCTTTCCTTTCATTGCACGACATGAACGTGCATAAATATCGTGAGTTCAAAAGACAAAGTTACCTTTAAGAGAGTTTATAAAACAAAACAAAAATGTATTGTTATTTTATATAAAATTCTTCAGTTCAATGCAATCGAAAAAATATTTTAACGCAATCCAAAAAATGTAATTATTATTTGCACAAAAGAAAATGTGGGTCTTCAAAATTTGTGAGCAGAAATTGAATTTCACTGTCATTTAAGTGAATTTAAGTTCATTTTTTTTCTCAGGTATCTGGAGTATTTTTTGTCAGAATAATGACACAATTCTTTTGTTCTTAGGAAAATGGAGTTAATGTCATTTTACTTACATTAAACTAAAGAATTTTATGCGAATTTACGATAAAGGCAATTTATTCTAAGCGTGGCTCATATCAAGAATGTAATTTTCATTACATCTTGTAACGTTCACAGAAAAGTGATTAATTAAATGGACCCTCAGAGTATTATGGCAAGAGAGCCCAGGATCTTTATGCACGGAATATTATAGAGCTACTTCTTTGATAAAAGTCATTCATTATTCTTACACTACTATTCTCTCATAAAATTCCTAACGTAGTCTTCATGGAGTTTATTGTTCCGAGGAGAAAAAAGTTCTCGTTAATTGCGTTCCTCGTCCGTAATCAAAATGAAAAATTAAGAATGCTTTTGTGCGCTACAGAAGAATTCTTCTTTTCTATATGTTGAATTTTGATGATATTAAGAACCGTGCGAATATGTCCGACTTTTCAACCTTGTTATAAATAATAAATTTGAAAAAAGCAAAGTTCCATACAATTCTAACGAATTACTTGATTTTCACAAAATTCGGTACCAAATATCTTCGTACGTTAGTACGTGAGTATCTAAATCTTGCGATAAAATACAAACCCCTTTATCAATTTTCATCAAATATCATATCTAGCTAGCATTGCTGAAGATTAGCAAATATTTGTAGAAAATTGAAGCTGAATTGCTTTAAGACAACGTCAATTAGAGCGATGATATACATTTTCCGAAAAATTAGAAATCCTATAAAACTTGAAGCTCTATAAATTACGCTCAAATTCAATACCGATCGTACTTTAGCTTCACTTTATACATAAAGAACCAGGTATTGAGATTGATACACGGAAAAAAAGGCTTGGTTGAAACAGCCAAGTACTATGGTTATATATGCGCCAGACAATTAATTGGTTAGACCGACCAATTTCTTGGTTAGGCTACCAATTGGTAAGCTAACCAAGTGACTTGATTACCTAATCAAGTGACTTGGTTAGATCAACCAAGAGATTGGTAGCCTAACAAATAACTTGGTTGGTCTAACCAATTAATTGTCTGGCGTATATATAACCATAGCACTTGGTAGTTCCAACCAAGCCTTTTTTTCCGTGTAGCCAAACATTTCCCGGAGCATGCACAGCCATTTAAAAAAAATCAACATGCAATAAAATCTTAACTGGCTTTATGATTTTTTTTTTTAATTTGCTGTAAACAAAGCGGCACAACCGCTTCAGCTGCGTGCCAAATTTTAGCTCGATTGATAAAGTCGTTCTTGAGATATTGAAATTTTCATTTTGCAAACAATTTTTCTACATTAATTTTGTTAACGATTCAGTTAACTTTTTATTATCCTAACATGAAAATATCGAAAAAAAAATTTTCACGAAAACAAAGCTTCCTCCAGGAAACAGAATTAGCCGATTATCCGGAGCGTCGAGTAATTGTTTAATTTTCATTTTCTGACTCACATCGGATTCCCGTTTAGTACTGATACGTGCAACCGAACCGGGATATAATTTACTGATAACAAATTGCGCAGCAGATTTGTTCGCCAAAAAGCATACGGAATTATATTGGCCAAACTGAGTAAATTGTATAGGTGCTTTATTGAGCTGGATGGCCACTCGGATTTTCGTGATGAGAAATTAAGCTGTGTATTCTCGTGCTCCTATGTTGGCTCTTTGGACATATCAGCGACTGTGTATATATATCTATACATAGAGAAAGATACAGAAAGGTAAACGATAGAAAAAGTTTAAACATGTTTATCCTCAATTCACATTCTATATGCGTTCTTTTTTTTTCAGACGTTTTTCCTCTTTCTTTTGCTTTTGGAATCTCGACGTTTTGGGTCCAAAATGTCGAAAAAAGTGGTTTAGAAAAAATGTCTGTATCGAGCTAAAATTTACGCCATAGATAAAGAGGTCAATCCTCATCGTTTATACCAATTTTTGTTAATATCCCCCTGATCGTTAAATTTTAACGCAGCTTTGAATTTTTTCAAAAATGTCTTTTAACGCGATAACTCTTTTAATTTTCGAGATATTGAGCTCAAAATAGGTATGAATGTAAGCTTTCATACACCGGTGATGTCTATTGAATATGGTTAAGATCGGTTAAAACGATACAATTTTATGAGGTTTTGATTTTTTTGAACTTTTAGATTCTTTTTTTTCTTTTATTTTATTATCAAATATCGAGCTCGGAGTTAAATAAGTGCCAGATTTATGATTAACCGAAATAATACGTTAGATATAGCCCAAAAATGATGAACGATATCATATTTTTATAGCGATTTTGTACTTTGCATCCTTTTTTAAAATAAAATTGGCTGAAAACTTCATTTTTGCTTCCTGATCGAGGAAGCTTTGATTTCGTGCGGATTTTTTTTTTCGATTCTTTAATGTCAGAACACTCAAAATGGCGTGGAACGTCGAGAAAAGTAGTTTAGAGAAAATATATGAATGGACGTGTGCGGCCGTCACTCAAAATTCAAACTTACATATCTCAAGAACTACTTTAACAATCGGGCTGAAATTTAGCAAACATGTGAAGTAAGGTCGACGCCTTTGTTTATGGTAATTTTTAAAAAACTTCAAAAATATGTTTAAGTTTTATTTGACTTTGAAATTTTCGAAAAATGTCTGTGCGCTCTCTAGAATTGGCAAATTTTTAGCTATTAAGCTAAATAATTTGTTATGAATAAAGCAATATTAAAGAAAGATCTTTATTGAATTCAAAATGAATCTGTAAAAAAGCTCGTTTTTTATGGGTTTAATTTTTTTTTTAAATTTCGTTTTGCTCTAACTCACGTCAAATCTTACCAAATCAACTGAAACTTTCTACAGATGAAAAATAATATTCAGTGCTGCTACCTACCAAATTTCATCGTGATCGGTAAAGCGGTTTGTATTTTACTTGATTTTGAATTTTTCAAGAACTACATAGGTAAAGAAACAATGTGCAAAGTAGAACTTTGCACATTGTTTCCTCATTCATTTTAATTTTATATAAAGCTTTCGCTATGAGGAAGCTAAAATTAATAAATAAAATAAAATAAAATTCAAACTTACATATTTCAAGAAATACTTTAACAATTGGGCTGAAATTTAGCAAAAATGTGAAGTAGGTCGACGCCTTTGTTTGTGGTAATTTAAAAAAAAAAATCAAAAATATGTGTAAATAGTATTTGACTTTGAAATTTTCGAAAAATGTCTGTACGCTCGTATTGAGCTAAATAATTTTTTATGAATAAAGCAATATTAAAGAAGGATCTTTATTGAATTCGGAATGAATCTGTAAAAAAAGCTCGTTTTTTATGGGTTTTGAATTTTTCCAAAAAATTTCGTTTCGCTCTAACTCACGTCAAATCTCACCAAATCAACTGAAATTTTCTACAGATGAAAAATAACATTCAGCGCTGCTACGTACCAAATTTCATCATGATCGGTAAAGCGGTTTCTATTTTACATGATTTTGAATTTTTCAAGAACTACATAGGTAAAGAAACAATGTGCAAAGTAGAACTTTGCACATTGTTTCCTCATTCATTTTAATTTTATATAAAGCTTTCGCTATGAGGAAGCTAAAATTAATAAATAAAATAAAATAAAATTCAAACTTACATATTTCAAGAAATACTTTAACAATTGGGCTGAAATTTAGCAAAAATGTGAAGTAGGTCGACGCCTTTGTTTGTGGTAATTTAAAAAAAAAAATCAAAAATATGTGTAAATAGTATTTGACTTTGAAATTTTCGAAAAATGTCTGTACGCTCGTATTGAGCTAAATAATTTTTTATGAATAAAGCAATATTAAAGAAGGATCTTTATTGAATTCGGAATGAATCTGTAAAAAAAGCTCGTTTTTTATGGGTTTTGAATTTTTCAAAAAAATTTCGTTTTGCTCTAACTCACGTCAAATCTCACCAAATGAACTGAAATTTTCTACAGATGAAAAATAACATTCAGCGCTGCTACCTACCAAATTTCATCGTGATCGGTAAAGCGGTTTGTATTTAAACAATGTGCAAAGTAGAATTTTGCACATTGTTTCCTCATTCATTTTAATTTTTAACAAAGCTTCCGCTATGAGGAAGCTAAAATTAATAAATAAGCTTCCTCATAGAGGTGGTTTTATGAAAAATGAAAATTAACAAGGAATCCATGTGCAAAGTTCTACTTTCCAACTTTTTAAAATTGCATACGATAGTTTAAAATTCAGTTAGTGAAAACACGACTCATTAAAAATCCGATTTAGCAGTGAATTTTGATGTATCCCATACCGGATTCCTATTTAGTAATACGTCCAATCGAAAGGGGGTATAATTTACTGATAACAAATTGTACAGCAGATTTGTTCACCAAAAAGCATCCAAAGTTACATTGGCCGAACTGAGTACATTGTATAGGTGCTTTATTGAGCTGGATGCGCACTCGGATTTTCGTGATGAGAAATCAAGTTCTGTATCCTCGTGCTTCTACCGCTCTTTGGATATATCAGCGAGTGTATACACATATATCTATTCATATGGAAAGAGAGAGTGAGAGAGAGACTGTAGAAGAGAGGGTAAACCGCACTCCGAATTGGGCAATCCACTCGGCGTAACGGAAAATTAGACCCAGCCATCTCGTTGGACATGGGAGATTAATTAATCGTAACGACTCTATAGCTCTTGGTGGGTCTTCGATCCGACAAATTTCGTGCACGTATAACCGGTCACGCCCAATCGTTCGGCCTCTATGTCGCGCAGGCCTCTCCATCATTCTGCTAGAATTATAGAGGCAATAGAACATCCTCGTATCGACAGGTAATATAAAAGAACCTTCTACTATTGGTCAATAAATTGTAATCCTCAATTGATGGCCTTATTGCCAAAATCATCTGCAAAAGCGATTACACCAGATATATCACGAGACGTATTTATGATCTATTTTCGTTTTGATTTCCTCGTTAAATATTGAACGGTGTATTTATTTAATTGCTTTTCATTAGGCAGAAATAGATGTCTATTTTGTTATCGCAATTTTACTGCTTTTAATTATGTGGTGTTTTGCAGAGAATTTAAGTGACGTAATTTATTGTGATGTAAAAGTGAGAAAAAAATTACTAGTAATCAAAATAATTGGAATTTTTGTGACATTTCGCAAAAAATGGTTAATAGGTTTTTTAGGTTTTCGATTTATAAAAAAAATAATCGGCTGATCAATTTTAAAAACTTCTTTGCCGAAATATAATTTTAGTAGCTTCGTATCTCCGTAAATTTTGAAACCAAAGACATCAATTTTGTTTTTGCTGTTTTTTAGTCTACACAGTTATTTTCGAAACGATAAAATTTGCTTTTGACCATTTTTTTTGCTTTATTTCACACTTTCATTTAGAATTACGCTATTTTGGTGAAAATTAATATTTCAAAAAAACTGTGCGCTCAAGTAAAACTGCACTTAAATAGCTTAAAGTGTCACCATTTTTTCATGTTATAAAGTTACCCGCTCCTATAATTTTTTTCAAAGTTGTTAATTGTTATTGCAGAATTCAGGGCTCAAATATTAATATCTTCCAATGACTCTTTTTAAATAAAATATTTATTATATGTAAGTTAAATACATTTTTCTTTTAGCTTCATGACATTTATTATTTCTCGCAAAAAAAATGAGGGAAAAAAGTTTTATTTTTGTCACAGTAGTGTCGTTGCTTGATGCTACACGTAGAATTACACGTTGAATGAAAGAGAATTTCCATAACCCTGAAACACTCGTTATACTCGGAATACAGACAATAGAGATTGAAAAAAAGTGAAAAGATTGAAAGCCAGATACTTGCAACGAAAGGACGGAGTGAAGCACGAGCTCGCGGCTCGTTTCTCATTGTCTGTATCGTGGGACATCAAAAGAAGAAATGTTAAATCACATTACGCGAACAAACACTCTCTGTGTCACAGGCTTTCGAGCACCGGTTGGTTGGTATATAATCAGTGCAAGTGGAAGTCGAGTGCCAATTAATGGTGCGTCAAACTTTCTCGTTAATACCAAACGTAGCACCAAGGAGCCACGGAGTTCGAATGGAGAATCTCTCGCGCATCGATTTCCGGCAAGGTTCTGCCATGAATACCGCAGCTCATTAAAACCCTGACTCAGCGGCCAACTTTGATGTACTGGAAAACTTGGCGTGGCAGGGAAAACGATAGGAAAAGTTTAAACATGTTTATGCCCAATGCACGTTCTCAATCTATTCTTCTTCTTTTTCAGACGTCTTTTCTCTTTTTTTTTGCTTCTCCCTGGCGAATGCTTCTGGAAGCATAAATTTTTTTGTGGTGCTTTAAAAACTTTGGGTTTCAAGTTGAATTTTCACAAGTTGGTGCATTTTTTTAAATGAAGTTGGCTAAAAACTTCATTTTTTTTATCGCATGGCATTGCTTAGACTTCAGTTAGTGAAAATGCACCTCATTAAAACTTTGATGTACTGGAAAAATTGACGTGGCATGGAAAACGATAGGAAAAATTTAAATATGTTCATTTCCAATGCACGTTCTCAATCTATTCTTCTTCTTTTTGAGACGTCTTTTCTCTCTTTTTTTTTGCTTCTCCGTGGTGAATGCTTCTGGAAGCGTGAATTTTTTTATGGGGTTTTAAAAACTTTGGGTTTCAAGTTAGTGCATTTTTTAAAATGAAGTTGGCTAAAAAATTCATTTTTTTAATTGCATGGAATTGCTTAGACTTCAGTTAGTGAAAATGCAGCTCATTAAAACTTTGATGTACTGGAAAAATTAACGTGGCAGGGAAAACGATAGGACAAATTTAAATATGTTTATTCCCAATGCACGTTCTCAATCTATTCTTCTTCTTTATCAGACGTCTTTTCTCTTTATTTTTTTGCTTCTCCCTGGCGAATGCTTCTGGAAGCATAAATTTTTTTGTGGTGCTTTAAAAACTTTGGGTTTCAAGTTGAAATTTCACAAGTTGGTGCATTTTTTTAAATGAAGTTGGCTAAAAACTTCATTTTTTTAATCGCATGGCATTGCTTAGACTTCAGTTAGTGAAAATGCACCTCATTAAAACTTTGATGTACTGGAAAAATTGACGTGGCATGGAAAACGATAGGAAAAATTTAAATATGTTCATTTCCAATGCACGTTCTCAATCTATTCTTCTTCTTTTTGAGACGTCTTTTCTCTCTTTTTTTTTGCTTCTCCCTGGCGAATGCTTTTGGAAGCGTGAATTTTTTTATGGGGTTTTAAAAACTTTGGGTTTCAAGTTGAATTTTCAGAAGTTGGTGCATTTTTTAAAAATGAAGTTGGCTAAAAACTTCATTTTTTTAATCGCATGGAATTGCTTAGACTTCAGTTAGCGAAAATGCAGCTCATTAAAACTTTGATGTACTGGAAAAATTGACGTGGCACGAAAAACGATAGGAAAAGTTTCAATATATTTATTCCCAATGCACGTTTTCAATCTATTCTTCTTTTTTTTGAGACGTCTTTTCTCTTTATTTTTTTGCTTTTCCCTGGCGAATGGTTCTGGAAGCGTGAATTTTTTTATGGGGTTTTAAAAATTTTTGGTTTTAAGTTGAATTTTCACAAGTTGGTGCATTTTTAAAAATGAATTTGGCTAAAAACTTCATTTTTTTAATCGCATGGAATTGCTTAGACTTTAGTTAATGAAAATGCAGCTCATTAAAACTTTGATGTACTGGAAAAATTGACGTGGCAGGGAAAACGATAGGAAAAGTTTAAATATGTTTATTCCCAATGCACGTTCTCAATCTATTCTTCTTCGTTATCAGACGTCTTTTCTCTTTATTTTTTTGCTTCTCCCTGGCGAATGCTTCTGGAAGCATACATTTTTTCTGGGGCTTTAAAAACTTTGGGTTTCAAGTTGAATTTTCACAAGTTGGTGTATTTTTTAAAATGAAGTTGGGTAAAAACTTCATTTTTTTAATCGCATGGAATTGCTTAGACTTCAGTTAGTGAAAATGCAGCTCATTAAAACTTTGATGTACTGGAAAAATTAACGTGGCAGGGAAAACGATAGGAAAAGTTTAAATATGTTTATTCCCAATGCACGTTCTCAATCTATTCTTCTTCTTTTTGAGACGTCTTTTCTCTTTTTTTTTGCTTCTCCCTGGCAAATGCTTCTAGAAGCGTGAATTTTTTTATGGGGTTTTAAAAACTTTGGGTTTCAAGTTGAATTTTTACAAGTTAGAGCATTTTTTAAAACGAAGTTGGCTAAAAACTTCATTTTTTTAATCGCATGGAATTGCTTAGACTTCAGTCAGTGAAAATGCAGCTCATTAAAACTTTGATGTACTGGAAAAATTGACGTGGCAGGAAAAACGATAGGAAAAGTTTAAATATGTTTATTCCCAATGTACGTTTTCAATCTATTCTTCTTTTTTTTGAGACGTCTTTTCTCTTTTTTTTTTTTGGTTCTTCCTGGTGAATGCTTCTGGAAGCGTGAATTTTTTGGTGGGGCTTTAAAAACTTTGGGTTTCAAGTTGAATTTTCACAAGTTGGTGCATCTTTTAAAATGAAGTTGGCTAAAAACTGCATTTTTTTAATTGCATGGAATTGCTTAGACTTCAGTTACTGAAAATGCAGCTCATTAAAACTTTGATGTACTGGAAAAATTGACGTGGCATGGAAAACGATAGGAAAAGTTTAAATATGTTTATTCCCAATGCACGTTCTCAATCTATTCTTCTTTTTGAGACGTGTTTTCTCTTTTTTTTTTGCTTCTCCCTGGCGAATGCTTCTGGAAGCGTGAATTTTTTGGTGGGGCTTTAAAAACTTTGGGTTTCAAGTTGAATTTTCAGAAGTTAGTGCAATTTTTAAAATGAAGTTGGCTAAAAACTTCATTTTTTTAATCGCATGGAATTGCTTAGATTTCAGTTAGTGAAAATGCAGCTCATTAAAACTTTGATGTACTGGAAAAATTGACGTGGCAGGGAAAACAATAGGAAAAGTTTAAATATATTTATTCCCAATGCACGTTCTCAACCTATTCTTCTTCTTTTTGAGACGTTTTTTCTCTTTATTTTTTTGCTTTTCCCTGGCGAATGCTTCTGGAAGCGTGAATTTTTTTATGGGGTTTTAAAAACTTTGGGTTTCAAGTTGAATTTTCACAAGTTGGTGCATTTTTAAAAATGAATTTGGCTAAAAACTTCATTTTTTTAATCGCATGGAATTGCTTAGACTTTAGTTAATGAAAATGCAGCTCATTAAAACTTTGATGTACTGGAAAAATTGACGTGGCAGGGAAAACGATAGGAAAAGTTTTAATATGTTTATTCCCAATGCACGTTCTCAATCTATTCTTCTTCTTTATCAGACGTCTTTTCTCTTTATTTTTTGCTTCTCCCTGGCGAATGCTTCTGGAAGCATACATTTTTTCTGGGGCTTTAAAAACTTTGGGTTTCAAGTTGAATTTTCACAAGTTGGTGTATTTTTTAAAACGAAGTTGGGTAAAAACTTCATTTTTTTAATCGCATGGAATTGCTTAGACTTCAGTTAGTGAAAATGCAGCTCATTAAAACTTTGATGTACTGGAAAAATTGACGTGGCAGGGAAAACGATAGGAAAAATTTAAATATGTTTATTTCCAATGCACGTTCTGAATCTATTCTTCTTCTTTTTAAGACATCTTTCCTCTTTTTTTCTTGCTTTTCCCTGTCGAATGCTTCTGGAAGCGTGAAGTGTTTGTAAGTTTTTGAGAACTTTGGATTACAAATCGAATTTTCACATATTAGTGCATTTTTTTAAATGAAATTGGCTGAAAACTTATTCTTTTAACCGCATGGAATTGTTTAGACTTCAGTTAGTGAAAACGTAGGTCATTAAAAACTTGACGTAGCAGCTAACTTTGATGTACTGGAAAACTTGGCGTGGCAGGGAAATCGATAGGAAAAGTTTAAACATGTTTATTCCCAATGCACGTTCTCAATCTATTCTTTTTGAGACTTCTTTCTTCTTTCTTTTGCTTTGCCCTGGTGAATGTTTTAGGTTGCGTGAATTTTTTAAAATTGAAGTTAAAAAAGAATTACATTTTTCTTTAATTGATCAGGAAAACGATGGAAAAAGTTTATATATTTTTTTTGTAATATGTTGCATATTTTCGTATCGGATTCATAGAGAAGCGTATATAATTAGTATGGAATCGCAGGGAAATCGATACCAAGAGTCATAATTAAATAATAATAACTTTTATAAATTAAAAAAAAGGTCGACTTTTTAATCAATATTATATTACTATTCTCTTTACAGTTTCGAAGTCGCTGATATATTTGAAAAATATATGCAACATAATATGCTCAATTTTTCTGCATTGTATGTTTATTTATTTATAAGCATAAAAATCCATTTGTAATCATCAGAAACCGCGCATAATAATATACAGGAAATTAATAAAAATATAAACACTGGATAAAATACTGATATAACAACGATAATAAATGGTTTAATTGTAGAGTCGTCAAATAATGTTTTAAATGTTACTTGGACAAAGTTAGAGAATTTTAACTGCTTCTAGAATTTGTTAGCCAAGCGGAACGAGAAAAGGAAGCCACTATAGCTGTGCAAAATTCGTGCCGGTGATGAGAACATCGTAAATCGATATTTGTCATTATCACGACGATAAATTATATATAATTATATTCAATTTGCTTGCTGTATATTTTCTATTAAATATTTATGATAAGTGAAGACGTGAATTGCATGTTCTTTTTTTTTTCTTTTTCGAAAATTGTTCTCACCTAACTTAATGTATTTCCAGTCACGTCAACTTAATGTATTTCCAGAGATGAACACAATTTGAATTGAAAATAAAAAATGAAAAACAATCTATAATTTCCATTTTTTTCAAAATTAATATTCATAACTAAATGTAATTTTTTTCGTAACCGAATTATGTTCATCTCTGGATTATTTCAACTCCATATTTCATTTTAATATACTTTCTTATTTTACAGGAGCAGCACAGCAACCTTTACGAAGTACGAATTCAATAAAAGTTTCCGATGCAGATGTCGTGTTTGAAATAAGATAAGAAGGAACTTCGTCGAAGGACAGTCTTGCAGTTATATTAATAATCATGTCAACTTTGCATTCTCTGTTTAAAATCATCTCTTCAGAAATCTCTTACATATTATTCCCAAAAAAATTCCACAAGTAATATTTTTCTACAAAAACTTGAACTCACATGTAATCCTTATCTCCATTACAAACAAGATTCAAACAAGACATCTTTGCAGCAAACTCATTCAATAAATCAAAGTTTAGCTTTGTTTAAAATATATATTGAATTTCAATTTTTTTAAATCTAAATAAACAGATTTTGAAGCAGACCTGACTCAAACCTGACACTACACCCATACACTAAACTGACTCATGTGTAAGATTGCATACAAGTTTAGATTTTTTTTCAATTTTTTTTTTTTGTGAATGTTTAATAAATGTTTTTTGAAGAGAAAATAATTCTTAAGATAATTAATGATTAGCCTTCGCTAAATCTATGATAAGAAGAATCCTATTTTCCCTTCTTAGTGTATATTAAGATCCTTCTATTCTTAAGATTAAGAATCTATTCGTAAGATTCTTCTTATCGTAGCTATTAAATACTATCTTAAGAGGTATCTCAGTGATACTGATTTCCTGATCCAAAAACTCTGATGGGATGCAAGAGGAAATTAAAGATTAGGGAAATGTAAGCATTACATATAATTTTAGATTTTTCTGCGAATGTTTAATAATCGATTCCTGAGGAGTAAATAATTCTTACAATAACTATCAGACTGTCTTTCGCTGAGAAGAATCTTATTGTAGCTACTAAGTCTCATTGATAACGATTTCCTGATTCAGAACGCAGATAAGATGCAAGAGGAAGTTGAAGAGCACGGAAATGTGAGCATCAAATACCAGTTTGCATATTTTTTAGTTTTTTTTTCGTGAGTATTTAATGAAGGATTTCCGACATGGAAATAATTGTTAAAACAACTAAAAGACTGTCCTTCGGTAAAGCTACGATAAGAAGAACCATATCATCGCTACTAAATGACATCTTAGGAGGCATCTCACGGATAACGATTTCCTGATCCAAAACTCCGATAAGATGCAAGAGGAAATAAAGAGCATGGAAATGTAAGCATTACATACTAATTTAGTTTATTTTTTTTGTGAATGTTTAAAAAATGATATCTGAAGAGCAAATCATTTTAAAAACAACTAAAAGACTGTCTTTCGATTATGATAAGAAGAATCTTCTCTTAGCTACAAAAAAAGCATCTTAAGGAGGTATCTCACTGATAACGTTTCCCTGATTCAAAACTCCGATAGGATGCAAGTGGAAATTAAAGAACAGGGAAATGTAATCATTACACACAAATTTCGATTTTTTTGTGATTGTTTAACAATCGATTCCGGAGGAGGATATAATTCTTGTAATAGCTAAAAGACTGTCTTTCGCTGAAGCTACGATAAGAAGAATCTTATCATAGCCATTCAATGGTATCTTAAGGAGGCATCTCACTGATAACGATTTCCTGATCCAAAACTCCGACAGAATTCATGAGGAAATTAGCGGTCGGGGAAACGTGAGCATCAAATACAAGTTTAGATATTTTTTCGTTTTTCTTTGTGAACATTTAATGAACGATTTCCGACATGGAAATAATTGTTAAAACAACTATAAGAGTGTCCTTAGGTAAAGCTACGATAAGAAGAAACATATCGTCGCTACTAAATTACATCTTAAGGAGGCATCTCACGGATAACGATTTTTTGATCCAAAACTCTGACAAGATGCAAGAGGAAATAAAGAGCATGGAAATGTAAGCATTACGTACTAATTTAGTTTCTTTTTTTGTGAATGTTAAAAAAACGATATCCGAAGAGCAAATCATTTTAAAAACAACTAAAAGACTGTCTTTCGCTTACGATAAGAAGAATCTTCTCTTAGCTACAAAAAAAGCATCTTAAGGAGGCATCTCACGGATAACGATTTCCTGATCCAAAACTCCGACAAGATGCAAGAGGAAATAAAGAGCATGGAAATGTAAGCATTACATACTAATTTAGTTTCTTTTTTTTGTGAATGTTTCAAAAACGATATCTGAAGAGTAAATCATTTTTAAAACAACTAAAAGACTGTCTTTCGATTACGATAAGAAGAATCTTCTCTTAGCTACAAAAAAAAAGCATCTTAAGGAGGCATCTCACGGATAACGATTTCCTGATCCAAAACTCCGACAAGATGTAAGAGGAAATAAAGAGCATGGAAATCTAAGCATTACATACTAATTTAGTTTCTTTTTTTTTCTTGAATGTTTAAAAAACGATATCTGAAGAGCAAATCATTTTAAAAACAACTAAAAGACTGTCTTTCGCTTACGATAAGAAGAATCTTCTCTTAGCTACAAAAAAAAAGCATCTTAAGGAGGCATCTCACGGATAACGATTTCCTGATTCAAAACTCCGACAAGATGCAAGAGGAAATAAAGAACATGGAAATGTAAGCATTACATACTAATTTAGTTTCTTTTTTTTGTGAATGTTTCAAAAACGATATCTGAAGAGTAAATCATTTTAAAAACAACTAAAAGACTGTCTTTCGATTACGATAAGAAGAATCTTCTCTTAGCTACAAAAAAAATCATCTTAAGGGGTCATCTCACGGATAACGATTTCCTGATCCAAAACTCCGACAAGATGCATGAGGAAATAAAGAGCATGGAAATGTAAGCATTACATACTAATTTAGTTTATTTTTTTTTGCGAATGTTTAAAAAACGATATCTGAAGAGCAAATCATTTGAAAAACAACTAAAAGACTGTCTTTCGCTTACGATAAGAAGAATCTTCTCTTAGCTATAAAAAAAAAGCATCTTAAGCAGGCATCTCACGGATAACGATTTCCTGATCCAAAACTCCGACAAGATGCAAGAGGAAATAAAGAGCATGGAAATGTAATCATTACATACTAATTTATTTTCTTTTTTTTGGTGAATGTTTCAAAAACGATATCTGAAGAGCAAATCATTTAAAAAACAACTAAAAGATTGTCTTTCGGTTACGATGAGAAGAATCTTCTCTTGGCTACAAAAAAAAAGCATCTTAAGGAGGCATCTCACGGATAACGATTTCCTGATCCAAAACTCCGACAAGATGCAAGAGGAAATAAATGGCATGGAAATGTAAGCATTACATACCAATTTAGTTTCTTTTTTTTGTGAATGTTTCAAAAACGATATCTGAAGAGCGAATCACTTGAAAAACAACTAAAAGACTGTCTTTCGCTTACGATGAGAAGAATCTTCTCTTAGCTACAAAAAAAAAGCATCTTAAGGAGGCATCTCACGGATAACGATTTCCTGATTCAAAACTCCGACAAGATGCAAGAGGAAGTAAAGAACATGGAAATGTAAGCATTACATACTAATTTAGTTTCTTTTTTTTGTGAATGTTTCAAAAACGATATCTGAAGAGTAAATCATTTTAAAAACAACTAAAAGACTGTCTTTCGGTTACGATAAGAAGAATCTTCTCTTAGCTACAAAAAAAAGCATCTTAAGGAGGCATCTCACGGATAACGATTTCCTGATCCAAAATTCCGACAAGATGCAAGAGAAAATAAAGAGCATGGAAATGTAAGCATTACATACTAATTTAGTTTCTTTTTTTGATGAATGTTTAAAAAACGATATCTGAAGAGCAAATCATTTTAAAAACAACTAAAAGACTGTCTTTCGGTTACGATAAGAAGAATCTTCTCTTAGCTACAAAAAAAAAAGCATCTTAAGGAAGTATCTCACTGATAACGTTTCCCTGATTCAAAACTCCGACAAGATGGAAGAGGAAATAAAGAATATGGAAATGTAAGCATTACATACTAATTTAGTTTCTTTTTTTTGTGAATGTTTCAAAAACGATATCTGAAGAGTAAATCATTTTAAAAACAACTAAAAGACTGTCTTTCGATTATGATGAGAAGAATCTTCTCTTATCTACAAAAAAAGCATCTTAAGGAGGCATCTCACGGATAACGATTTCGTGATCCAAAACTCCGACAAGATGCAAGAGGAAATAAAGAGCATGGAAATGTAAGTATTACATACTAATTTAGTTTCATTTTTTTTGTGAATGTTCAAAAAACGATATCTGAAGAGCAAATCATTTTAAAAACAACTAAAAGACTGTCTTTCGATTACGATAAGAAGAATCTTCTCTTAGCTACAAAAAAAAAAGCATCTTAAGGAGGCATCTCACGGATAACGATTTCCTGATCCAAAACTCCGACAAGATGCAAGAGGAAATAAAGAGCATGGAAATGTAAGCATTACATACTAATTTAGTTTCTTTTTTTTTTTGTGCATGTTTAAAAACGATATCTGAAGAGCAAATCATTTTAAAAACAACTAAAAGACTGTCTTTCGATTACGATAAGAAGAATCTTCTCTTAGCTACAAAAAAAATCATCTTAAGGAGGCATCTCACTGATAACGGTTCCCTGATCCAAAACTCCGATAGGATGCAAGTGGAAATTAAAGAACAGGGAAATGTAATCATTACACACAAGTTTCGATTATTTTGTGATTGGCTAATAATCTCCGGAGGAGATTCAGGAGGAGGATATAATTCTTGTAATAACTAAAAGACTGTCTTTCGCTGAAGCTACGATAAGAAGAGTCTTATCATAGCCATTCAATGGTATCTTACGATACATCTCACTCATAACGATTTCCTGATCCAAAACTCCGATAGAATACAAGAGGAAATTAACGATCGGGGAAATGTGAGCATCAAATACAAGTTATTAATAAGATATTTTTTCGTTTTTCTTTATGAGTATTTAATGAACGATTTCCGACATGGAAATGTAAGCATTACGTACTAATTTAGTTTCTTTTTGTTTGTGAATGTTTAAAAAACGATATCTGAAGAGCAAATCATTTGAAAAATAACTAAAAGACTGTCTTTCACTTACGATAAGAAGAATCTTCTCTTAGCTAAAAAAAAAGGCATCTTAAGGAGGTATCTCACTGATAACGTTTCCCTGATCCAAAACTCCGATAGGATGCAAGAGGAAATGAAGGAGCAGGGTATAAAGATGAGACTATAGATATTAGAATGGAAGCCGGAAAACCCACCGGTTTGTCCCTTTCCCAGTGTCTTCTCGAGCCGGTAGGGCCCGACGTACTGATGGGTCTCCTGGGTGTTGGACCCGACGGGGCTCTCCTTGCCCTGCATCGCCGCCGACTCGGCTCTCGTTTCCGCCAGGATTGCACGTTATCACCGGGCAGGCGAAAGAATTCGCGCCCGCACACAAAAGCACTCACTCTCACACTAACACACACGCGCGCACACTTAAGCTCCGCCTCTCAGATCTTGTACCCTCTGCTTCTTCTCATTATTTTTCTTCTCACGACTACGTGTAGCAGCGGCGACATCGGCAGCAGCATTAAAAATCGAGTCGTGATCATTCTACCTCTTTACATCTTTTCCAAAAATCCGAAGAATCCTCACAGAAAAAAAATGTAAAAAAATTCGTTTAATTTACTGTAAATTTCTTCGAAAATTTTTTGTTCAGACTCTCGTTCTGTCCTTTCGCCTCCACTCGTGACGCCTCTTTCGAATTTTCATGTTGCACCACCGCCGTACGTTCGCTATTAAGTCGTTTACCTTTCTCTTCCTCTTGATTCAGAATAAAAGCTTCATTTTCAGTGCAAATCACCGCTATTTCTTTTTTCACCCTCAGTTCTTATTGCTTCGATTCGTTGAGCGTTGATTTCTGCGTGTTACGTGTGATATAATAAGCGTTACCGATAACGAAGCTGATTCAAGTAGTAGTGATCGTAAAAAATGAGAAGAAAAAGACCCCCGTTGAGCACACGATGTGTACAGTCGATCAGGCTCTTATATACTCGATATCACAGTGCATAAGCATCGCACCCCCGCCCACCGTTAACCAACCTCATGTCTCTTCGTCCCCTTAATTAAAAACGCCCGTGCCCTTCGCTTCTTTTCTTTCCAATCGTTTCTCCTGTTCACCGATAATCCGAGCTTCGATTATCAACGATCGAGCAACGAGTGCCAGTCACAACGAAGAGGCTGCTGCCCACGTTGGGCGCCATTGCGCGTACAACCCCCTCCGACGTGGAAGAGCAAGCACCGAGTCACACACGACACACTAAGCTAAGCAGTGTCTCCGTTTTGGTTGTCACGCTCCGTCAATAATACATCAGCGTGAAAAAAAAAATAATGAAAGTGCAATTTATTTAGGGTATTATTTTCGCTGGTTTATTATTATTTTAGGGCGAGGGGGGGGAGGGGGGCGAGAGATTCGGTACACAATTTGACCACGCACCACCCACGCGACTCTTTCAAAATATTTTTTGTTTCACTCCACTTAATTCACAAATTGCTCATTTATTTTTTTACCGTTGTTACGTAGCCGAAATGTGACGAGAAGAAAATGCTTAGGTGGTTACATCACACACAGACACTCACACACCCTTGAAGAGCACGGATTATGAGGTCTGTTTTCTTTTCTTTCTTTTTTTTGGGCTTTTCTTTCACCCTTTCACTTGCACTTTTTTGATTTATTTTTTTATATGTCTCGATTTGGTGGTGATTTAACTTTTTTTTTTTGCGTGATTTTAGGGGTTTTTTTGTGGCTTCCTAGCACGAATTATCTACAATCTATTCGACACTAAGAAAGAATCGTGCGACCTTGCCTTTCTTTCTCGATACACCCCGTAGCGAACGAGCGAACGGACGACGGTGCTGACGGCGAACCGCGGCGCTCCCAGTTCGATTATGTGGTCGAGGGGAGTGCGCGCGCACGTAGAATCATCCCCTAATGCTGCTCAACGCTCGGCGTGTACGTGGGGAACGTGTAGCGGTGGGTGTTGGAGCCAGTGACGACTATAGCAGGCTAGGCTTGGCTGGCCCTCGATACGACGCAGGAAGCTCACTCTGATGGGGGTGTAGCGGGGTCGGTATGCAGTCTGCAACGCTGCTGCCGTTGGATAAGGGTAAAGGGCTTCCCGGACGATAAGCAGCGTGAAATGAAGAAAATCGGGGTTCGCGTCTGGGCTAAAAACGACGTCGGGATGGAAAGGGATGAAAAATAGTCTGGCTATTACTGGACGTATTCTACTTCTTCGTTGAGGTTTAGTGTTTGGTGCTTTGCCAGCTTTCCTGAAACCCTTTAATGGCCTCTAAGAATAGGGCTTCTTGTCCTCTTGAGCTTATAGCTCTTACAGAAATATTTTATTGTTCGGTGGTTTTCGCCGTTAAGCAGAAGAACTCAAACCCAAATTCATGATATTCATCGACAGATATGCCACTTGTTTACCTGCTGATGTCATTAATAAATTTTTTTTTAAAACTGCCCTCTGGAAAAAGGCTGAAAAGTACTGATAGAATCCTATGGAAATAGACAAAATTCTATCCGGATCAGAGTTGTAAATGCCTAATTCTTGTAGAAATAGAGATGATGATACGATTCACTTTATAATTATGATTTCATAATGATAACATGTAACAATTGTAATTAAATATGTAAATTTTTAATAGCTGGAAAAGCTATTAATTTCTAGTAATATTTTACAGCAATATTTTAGAAAATAACGAAAGACATAATTAATGCATCAAGAAAGTAATATAGGACCGTGCTGTTCTATTTATTCTACTATGTCTTCTAATATTTGAGCGAAATTGGTTTCTTTTTGCAGCTGTTCAAATCTTTACACATCATTTTATATTCACTACAGGTTATTATTATGAAATTATAATTGTAAAACAAACTGTACTGTAAAGTATATTTGTATGCAGCGTTTGCCCATTTCTATCGGTTTTTATTAGTACTCTTCAAATTTGTTCTCAACAGGGTGAAACTAAGATTTTTTTGTAACACGTGAATGAATAACGGTGCTTTCCATGGCAGTTTTGCGAGACGAAAGTCGGTAATTTCATAGCAGTATTGAAGCAATAGGTTGGCGCATGCGCAATTAGCGATTCCTTCACTTACGTCCCTAGAGACGGTAATTTGTAACTTTACTTTTTCCTGTTCGTTCCGTAAAACTACCATTCAAAGCACCACTGTTCATGCACTTGATAAAAAATATAAAGTGTGCAACACGGGCCAAAATTGGCGTTTGTGACTCGTGTGATTGCAATCGTCACACTCGTCGCAATCGCCAACTTTCGACCCTTGTTGCAGAATGTACTATTTTTGCTCCATGGCAAAATCATCTAACTATTGCATAAGAGTTATAGGAAATTTGTAAGTTTTCAAAGATTTTAAAAAATTGCTAAATTGTACATAAGAAGAATTCTTCCAGCATGAATGTTTTGTCTTAAAATTATGGAAGTTATAATTTTTTTCTGAACATCATTTTTTTAATTAAGAGTAAAGTCCATGGGATTTTGCCAATTTTACTATTATCTAAAATCGCTATTCTTATGCCAAAAGATTATCTCAGGAAAGTGAAGAAATTTACAACCCCATACATGTAGCATTCTCTGTCAATTCCGCCACTTTTTTTTCGACCCTCTCCGATTTGCCCTGTAATTGATTATATGAATGTACCACTAAAAGACACTCTATGAGAATTTTTTCAGATTTTTAAAAATAATTTTTCAGAAAATGGCTTTTTTTATTCAAGTGCAAATATCTCAGAATTTTGAAGTTACTGAAAAAAAATGTCTCCACATAAAAGTTGTCGTTTATTGTTAGCTTTCGAGCGGAATATTCCAAATAATTGTCACGTTCCTGTGAGTATGATTTTTTTCCGAAAAATGGAGGAATTTTTTTTTTATTAAAAAAAGGATATTTTCTTTTTACTGAAAAAATTACAGAGTATTGCTACATGACTGTTGATATCACAAAAAAATCGCCAGAGTGGCACCGATCGATCTTCTGGTATTAAAAAATGCATTTGTGTGAAAGTTCCGAAAAACGGGGCATTGTTATTTTTTTGATAAAAAAAAAGGTTACTTTTTTTTGGCTAGTAAAATTACAGAGTATTCTTGCATGACTGTAGATATTGCAAAAAAATCATCAGAGTGGTACGGATCGAGCTAACGGTATTAAAAAAAATTATTCGTGTGGAAGTTTCGAAAAACGGGGGAATTATTTTTTTTTATACCAGAATGCTTCACATATCCTATAGCTCATTTACAATCGTTAGATGCTTCGGGTCTTGAAAATATATTGCTGGCATTTTATACTGAAATTTGGAATCCTAACGTTGAGAGAATCTATTACACTGCATTTAAAAAAATAGGTTGTTACATTTTTAAGACGCTTTCCGCGAAACTTCATTGTTGGAGCTAGGCGCTCACGCATTTGAGTCAGTTTTTACTCAGGATACTAGGAATTAGGATGGAAGATTTATAATAAAACTGTCTTTAACTGTATGCACGTAGGATTTTTTGATTGGAGGATTACTTTTTCAAAGACAATTAGTAAGTTGACAACCTTCTTGGCTGAATTACAAACATTTTTTTAGTAATTTGTTGAAAATCAAAAAATTTCAAACGCTCTATTAAAACTACGGTCATACAGTTAGAAAAGACACAACATCTTTTGTATCAAAAAATCTCGTTTATTTTTCAAAAACTTATATAGAACATATTTCAGTTGGATATTTTAAAATTTTTATAAAAATTTCTATCAGATTTATAAGTCTCTAATTCTTTTATAAATATAGTCGATGGTATAATCGATTTTATGATTATGTTTCCACAACATTAGCATGTAGAGATTATAATCTTTGGAATAGATACAAAAAATGTTAATTTTCAATTAAATTTTATGATCATTTTCTTGATAAAATAAAGAATTACAGTTAATGCATTGCGAAAGTAATGGACGCACTCTTCCATTTTTTCAGCAATTTTTCCCCCTATTTGATTGAAAAATAGGCTTTTTTTGCAGCTATTCAAAAGTTTATATGTAATTCAATAACCGCGGGACGTTATTACTGTGAAATTATTAGAGCAAATCGAATTTAAGTTTTAACTTTGTTTCTTAAAGTAATGGGGTTTACAAAATTGATTTCTATTCCATTGTAATCGCAACAATAACCGAGACGTACGAGTAGATTGCTTCAAGCGAACGCTTCAGGTTTCGCAAATTCAATCGTTGGAATTTCCAGAATGTCAAGGTTTTGGACCTCCGGGTTCTTGCAATGACGATACTGAAATTACGTATCGAATCCTTGGACAGATCGTACCAGTTACATTGCATTAATACTTCGCCAATTTCTTCACAACTCGTAGTCAGATAATCGCCAGCGTAGTGATATGCAATTAGCGTCGTCAGATAGGCTACCATATTTTTGAGTGGATCCACGATATTCCGTGACTCCTTGACTTTGATAGCGTAACCCAGTTCTGAGGCTGCATCAAAAGACGTATATAAATTAATTACACGGTACACGGGAAAAAAGGCTTTGTTGGAACAACCAAGTGCCTTGGTTATATATGCGCCAGACAATTAATTGGTTAGACCAACCAAGTTCCAAACATCGCTGAAATTATAATTTTTTTCAAAAGATACACGGAAAAAAGGCTTGATTGGAACAACCAAGTGCCTTGGTTATATATGCGCCAGACAATTAATTGGTTAGACCAACCAAGTTATTTGTTAGGCTACCAATTTCTTGGTTTGTCTAACCAAGTTATTTGTTAGGCTACCAATTTCTTGGTTTGTCTAACCAAGTTATTTGTTAGGCTACCAATTTCTTGGTTTGTCTAACCAAGTTATTTGTTAGGCTACCAATTTCTTGGTTTGTCTAACCAAGTTATTTGTTAGGCTACCAATTTCTTGGTTTGTCTAACCAAGTTATTTGTTAGGCTACCAATTTCTTGGTTTGTCTAACCAAGTTATTTGTTAGGCTACCAATTTCTTGGTTTGTCTAACCAAGTTATTTGTTAGGCTACCAATTTCTTGGTTTGTCTAACCAAGTTATTTGTTAGGCTACCAATTTCTTGGTTTGTCTAACCAATTAATTGTCTGGCGCATATATAACCAAGGCACTTGGTTGTTCCAATCAAGCCATTTATTCCGTGTATCTTTTGAAAAAAATTATAAATTCAGCGATGTATAATGAACAAATAAGATTCAAATTTATACCGAAAAGACATATCATTATCTGCGCCACAATGATATGGATGCCGACGAAAAAGCCCAACGAATTTTCAAGATTGTTGCTCAAGTTGAAGAGTTGATTGTGTCTATCAACAAGACGACGGAATACTCGACGACTCTCTTTCTTGTTTTTGATGAGTAGAAAGTCTTGGAATCGCATTTTCAAGATCTTGTACTGAGACGAAAGATGCATAGCAAAGCTCCAAATAAGCGTATGAATGACAATAACCTGTAACATCACGATGAAACCGACCATTGTGGAGAATAAACCTATTGCAATTTCGCACGTGCGATTGTAATTGACATCATTGACGATCATTTTTTTAACCCGAATTGCAAATGCATTTCCCATTGTCAACGAAATAATCCGGAGAACCATAAAGAGGACAGCGACTATTATCCTGATGGGAAATATGAACGAGCCAAATTTGTCGTGACGTATCATGATCTCGCGTTCATTTGGATCTGTTATCGATGACCAATCGTCAATCGTTGATTCAATCAGAGAAATTATCCTGTATCCACAAATTCGAAGGCTTGAACGCTTTACGATCATAAGGACGAACCATGAAGCCGTTAATGTCTTTGCAATTTTTAATGTGGATGACTCTTCGAGAAGATCTATCACATATAGTACGATGTTGAGTACCTAAAATTTTGTGTTGGACAATGAAAAACCAACAATCGATAACAATATAACTCATCATTACATACAAAAGCACTGCCGTTGTTTAATACCTCAAACAACGAAATGAACGCCAAAATATTTAATGATCCTTTTTTGACGAAGTCCAGTGGCCACATTCCGCTAATTCTCAGTATTGGTTTATAAAAGTGGAATATGTCATGGTTGATGCTAAAGAAAACCATATTTTTTCACTAGATAAACTTGCATTTCTATAGAATTGACGATAACTCAGAACTACCTTCTTCGACAACACGCATTATTCTACTGAGCTAGGAAACAACATTTCACCTGTTTCCAAAGCGGTGGAGTACTCTTGCAAATTGCATTCGTTTTTATCACACTTGTCGTATCTCGAAGAAATAATTGCTCCCGATTACGTTACAGATTACTGTGAAAGATAAAGTCTCGTGACCTTTAAAGTCATAAGGTTGTCAAACATGAATGAAGTCCTGCGTTCAAGTGACGTGTACCACTTACTAATATTGACAAAAAGAGACATTCTGAAATCGATTGTCCTGCAGTTTTAAAAGTCGAATAACACACACTGCACTAATCGGCCTTAGGACTAAACGTCTCTTCAACGTAGAAGCTCATTTACAGCAGGGTAGCAGGCCAAGTAAAGAAAATGACTGTTTACATTAATTTGGTAATGACAAATGAAGAAAAACTGAATATAAAAATACGTTACCCCAATTGATAAGGCTGCCAATCAAACCTCACTGAATACGAGGTTGTTTTTTTTAAAGAAGATGCACGACGAATCAGACAGTATTTTTGTTGCATCTTTTGTATTTTAAATAACTTTCTATTTCATCGTTACCCCGACGATCAACGAAACGTACGAGTAGATTGCTTCAAGCGTACTCTTCAGGTTTCGTAAATTCAATCGATGGATTTTCCAGAATGTCAAAGTTTTCGACCTCCGAGTCCTTGCAATGATGATACTGAAATTACGTATCGAATCCTTGGACAGATTGTACCAGTTACATTGCGTAAATACTTCGCCAATTTCTTCACAACTCGTAGTCAGATAATCGCCAGCGGCGTAATATACAATTAGCGTCACCAGAAAGGCTGCTATATTTTTGAGTGCATCCAAAATTTTCCGTAACTCTTGGACTTTGATAGCGTAGCCCAGTTCTGAGGCTGCATCAAAAGACGTATATAAATTTATTAAACGGTACCTTTTGAAAAAAAATTATAATTTCAGTCATGTTTAATGAACAAATAAGATTCAAATTTATACCGAAAAGACATATCATTATCTGCGCCACAATGATATGGATGCCGACGAAACAGCCCAACGAATTTTCAAGATTGCTGCACAAGTTGAAGAGTTGATTGTGTCTATCAACAAGACGATGGAATACTCGACGACTTTCTTTCTTGTCTTTGATGAGTAGAAACTCTTGGAATCGCATTTTCAAGATCTTGTACTGAGACGAAAGATGCATAGCGAAGCTCCAAAAAAGCGTATGAATAACAATAATCTGTAACATCTCGACGAAACTGACCATTGTGCAGAATAAAGCTATTGCAATTTTCCACGTGCCATTGTAATTGACATCATCGACGATCAATTTTTGAACCCGGGTTGAAAATGTATTTTCCATTCTCAACGAAAAAGATCGGTCAACCATAAATACGACAGCGACTATTATCCTCATGGGAAATATGAACGAGCCCACTTTGTCGTAACGTTTCATGATCTCGCGTTCGTTTGGATCTGTTATCGATGACCAATCGTCAATCGTTGATTCGATCAGAGAAATTATCCTGCGCCCATAAATTCGAAGGCTTGATCGTTTTACGAGCACAATGACGTGCCATGAAGCCGATAATAGCTTTGAAATTTTTAATGCGGATGTCTCTTCGAGAAGATCTATCACAGATAGTACGATGTTCAGTACCTAAAATTTGTGTTGGACAATGAAATACCAACAATCGATAACAATGCAACTCATCACTACAGACAACAGCACTGTCGTCGTTTAATACCTCAAACAACGAAATGAATGCAAAAACGATTAATGATCTTTTTTTAATGAAGTCCAGTGGCCAGATTCCGCCAATTCTCAGAACTATTTTATAAATTACGAATGTGTCATGGTTGATGTTAAAGAAAACCATATTTTTTTCGCTAGATAAATTCGTATTTCTATAGAATTGACGATAACTCAGAACTACCTTCTTCGACAACAGACACCGTTTTACTGAGTTAGGAAACAACATTTCGTCTGTTTCCGAACCGATGGACTCTTGCAAATTGCATTCGTTTTTATCACACTTGTCGTATCTCGAATAAATAATTGCTCCCGGTAAAGTCTTTTGCAAATTGCATTCGATTTTATCACACTTGTCGTATCCCGAAGAAATAATTTCTCCCGATCACTTTACACATTGCTGTGAAAGATAAAGTCTCGTGACCTTTAAAGCCATAAGGCTGTCAAACATGAATGAAGTCCTGCGTTCAAGTGACGTGTACCACTTACTAATATTGTTTTAAAAGTCGAATAAAACACACTGCACTAATCGGCCTTAGGACTAAACGTCTCTTCAACGTAGAAGCTCATATACAGCAGGCTAGTAGGGCCAACTAAGGAAAATGACTGTTTACATTTATTTTGTAATGATAAATGAAGAAAAGCTGAATATAAAAATACGTTACCCTGATTGTTAACGTTGTCAATCAGACATCATTGAATACGAGGTTATTTTTTTAAGAAGATGCACGACGAATCAGACAGTATTTTCGTTGCATCTTTTGTATTTTAAATAACTTTCTATTTCATCGTTACCCCGACGATCAACGAGACGTACGAGTAGATTGCTTCAAGCGTACTCTTCAGGTTTCGCAAATTCAATCGGTGGATTTTCCAGAATGTCAAAGTTTTCGACCTCCGAGTCCTTGCAATGATGATACTGAAATTACGTATCGAATCCTTGGACAGATTGTACCAGTTACATTGCGTAAATACTCCGCCAATTTCTTCACAACTCGTAGTCAGATAATCGCCAGCGGCGTAATATACAATTAGCGTCACCAGAAAGGCTGCTATATTTTTGAGTGCATCCAAAATTTTCCGTAACTCCTGGACTTTGATAGCGTAACCCAGTTCTGAGGCTGCATCAAAAGACGTATATAAATTTATTAAACGGTACCTTTTGAATAAAAATTATAATTTCAGTCATGTTTAATGAACAAATAAGATTCAAATTTATACCGAAAAGACATATCATTATCTGCGCCACAATGATATGGATGCCGACGAAACAGCCCAACGAATTTTCAAGATTGCTGCACAAGTTGAAGAGTTGATTGTGTCTATCAACAAGACGATGGAATACTCGACGACTCTCTTTCTTGTCTTTGATGAGTAGAAACTCTTGGAATCGCATTTTCAAGATCTTGTACTGAGACGAAAGATGCATAGCGAAGCTCCAAAAAAGCGTATGAATAACAATAATCTGTAACATCTCGACGAAACTGACCATTGTGCAGAATAAAGCTACTGCAATTTTCCACGTGCCATTGTAATTGATATCATTGACGATCAATTTTTGAACCCGGATTGAAAATGTATTTTCCATTCTCAGCGAAAAAGACCGGTCAGCCATAAATACGACAGCGACTATTATCCTGATGGGAAATATGAACGAGCCCACTTTGTCGTGACGTTTCATGATCTCGCGTTCGTTTGGATCTGTTATCGATGACCAATCGTCAATCGTTGATTCGATCAGAGAAATTATCCTGCGCCCATAAATTCGAAGGCTTGATCGCTTTACGATCGCAATGACGTGCCACGAAGCCGATAATAGCTTTGCAATTTTTAATGCGGATGTCTCTTCGAGAAGATCTATCACAGATAGTACGATGTTCAGTACCTAAAATTTGTGTCGGACAATGAAATACCAACAATCGATAACAATGCAACTCATCACTACAGACAACAGCACTGTCGTCGTTTAATACCTCAAACAACGAAATGAATGCAAAAACGATTAATGATCTTTTTTTAATGAAGTCCAGTGGCCAGATTCCGCCAATTCTCAGAACTATTTTATAAATTACGAATGTATCATGGTTGATGTTAAAGAAAACCATATTTTTTCGCTAGATAAATTCGTATTTCTATAGAATTGATGATAACTCAGAACTACCTTCTTCGACAACAGACACCGTTTTACTGAGTTAGGAAACAACATTTCGTCTGTTTCCGAACCGATGGACTCTTGCAAATTGCATTCGTTTTTATCACACTTGTCGTATCTCGAAGAAATAATTGCTTCCGGTAAAGTCTTTTGCAAATTGCATTCGATTTTATCACACTTGTCGTATCCCGAAGAAATAATTTCTCCCGATTACATTACAGATTGCTGTGAAAGATAAAGTCTCGTGACCTTTAAAGCCATAAGGCTGTCAAACATGAATGAAGCCTGCGTTCAAGCGACGTGTACCACTTACTAATATTGTTTTAAAAGTCGAATAACACACACTGCACTAATCGGCCTTAGGACTAAACGTCTCTTCAACGTAGAAGCTCATTTACAGCAGGATAGCAGGGCCAACTAAGGAAAATGACTATTTACATTTATTTTCTAATGATAAATGAAGAAAAGCTGAATATAAAAATACGTTACCCCGATTTTTAACGTTGCCGATCAGACCTCACTGAATACGAGCTTGTGTTTTTTTAAAGAAGATGCACGACGAATCAGACAGTACTTTCGTTGCATCTTTTGCATTTTAAATAACTTTCTATTTCATTGTTACCCCGACGATCAACGAGACGTACGAGTAGATTGCTTCAAGCGTACGTTTTAGGTTTGACAAATTCAATTGATGGAATTTCCAGAATGTCAAAGTTTTGGACTTCCGACTTCGTGCAATGACGATACTGAAATCACGCATTGAACCCTTAGGCAGATCGTACCAGTTGCATTGCGTGAATACTTCTCCAATTTCTTCGCAACTCGTAGTCAGATAATCGCCAGCGTAGTGATATGCAATTGGCGCCACTAAGACATCTGTCATAGTTGTGAGTATACTCAAGATTTTCGGTACTTCCAGGACTTTAATAGCCCATCCCAGTTGAGAGGCTGGACAAAAAAGAATGTAGGCACATAAATTCATTAAAGGGTATATTTTGAAAAAAAATCATAATCTCAGTTATGTTTAATAAAAAAAGAACGTTTAAATTCGTACCAAAAAGACACATGACTAACTGCACTATCATGATTTTGATGCCGACGATAAAGCCAAACGAATTTTCAAGATTGCCAATCAAGTTGAGAAGTTCATTGTGTCTATCAATAAGACAACGGAATACTCGACGACTCTCTTTCTTGTCTTCGATAAGTAGAAACTTTTGGAATCGCATCTTCAGGATCTTGCACTGAGACGAAAGATGCATAGCGAAGCTCCAAAAAAGCATCTCAACGACAACCGTCTGTAGAATCCGGAACAAGCCCACGATTGCGCAGAAGAAAGCTATTGCATTTTCCCACGCCCGATTTTCATTGACATCACCGATCAACATTTGAGCCGGAATTGCAAATGTATTTCCCCTCTTCAACAAAACCACAATCTGGACAACCAGGCTGATAATACCAACTATTATTTTTATGGGAAATACAAACGAGCCAAATTTGTCGTGACGTTTCATGATCTCGCGTTCTTTCAGATCTGTTATTGATGACCAATCGTCAATCGTTGATTCAATCAGGGAAATCATCGTGCTTCCGTTAATTCGAACGGTTAATCTTATTATGATCGGACAGACGTGCCATGGAGTCCATAATAGATCTGTAAGATTTAACGCGGATGTCTTTGCAAGAAGAGTAGTCGCACGTATTACGATGCTCAGTACCTAAGGGAAAATGTACACTGTTAAAAATTCAAGGGAATTTAATATACACAACGTTATGAAATTTACGAAACGGGTATATGAATTCCATCTTAATATACTTTTATTGTAAATTTAAGAATAGTATGAGAATTCTCCGATACTGGTATTTGAAAATTACAGTACGTGAGTATTGTAATCTTCATTATAATATACCAATATTGTATTTGTCAATAACGAATGCATCTGAAAATGAATATACGATATATGCATCCCAGCTTTATAAACGGTATATTAATTTTCAACAAATTTTTTTTACAGTGTATGTTGAATAATTGAAAACCAACAATTGACATCGATACAACTCATCACTTCAGACAATAGCACTGTCATTGTTTAATACCTCAAACAACGAAATGAACGAAAAAATTATTAATGATCCATTTTTGGTGAAGTCCGGTGGCCAAATTCCGCCAGTTTTTAGAACTATCTTATAAATGAGGAATTTGTCACGGTTAATGTTGAAGAAAACCATATTTTTTCACAAGATATACGAATATTTCTATAGAATTGACAAGAACTCAGAACTAACTTCTCCGACAACGAGCTCTATTCTACTGCGTTAGGAAATAACATTTCACCTGTATCCGAAGCAGTAGAGCACTCTTGCAAATTGCATTTGATTTTATCATAGTTGTTGTATCTCGAAAAAATAATTGATACCGTTCATTTTGCGAAGTTGCATTCAAGTGACGTGTACCACTTACTTATATTAAAAACTAGACATTCCGAAATCGATTGCCCTGCATTTTTTAAAACGTCAAATATCACAAAACTGCACTAATTGGCCGCATGCGGCTTTGTAAGATGGTAAAAGTATCTTCAACGAAACATATCATCGACAGTATCCCAGCTAAAAATAAAGCTCTACACGGGAAGAAAGGTTTGGTTGAAACAACCAAGTGCTATGGTTATATATGCGCCAGACAATTAATTGGTTAGACCAATTTCTTGGTTAGGCTACCAATTTCTTGGTTAGACTAACCAAGTGACTTGGTAAGCTAACCAAGTGACTTGGTTAGACCAACCAAGTGACTTGGTTAGACCAACCACGTGACTTGGTAAGCTAACCAAGTGACTTGGTTAGACCAACCAAGAAATTGGTAGCCTAACAAATTACTTGGTTGGTCTAACCAATTAATTGTCTGGCGCATATCTAACCATAGCACTTGGTAGTTCCAACCAAGCCTTTTTTTCCGTGTATATTATAAAACGATCACGCCGCCGTCGTGTCAAGAATCGAGGGATACGATATTCCGGTCTGTCTAGGGGCGGTCACCTATCTAAGTACTGACCTCAGAGTTCATTGCTTGGATGGGGGACCACCCTTAGCCCAGATTATTCCAAGACCCCCATACATATTCTTCCCCATCCCGGATTATTCTAAGTCCCCCCATGAATGGTTTCTCTTGGGCAGAACTTTTTTAAGTCACCCAAGAGCCTCCCAAGATCCGATTCGTCTAACGAGGAAGATATCCCAAATCGATCTCCCCGGTTTGATTTCTTTTATAATATGTTATAGCAGACTAAAAACTAAGCGACACGTATTTTTTGTATCTGCGATTAAACACTTTAAGGGGAGGGCGTCAAGTAAAAAAAATTGATTTTGGAAATTCAATATCATCCAAATCCTATTGCATATAAAAATGCCCAACGCACTATATTGTTGGTACTCGATGAAAGGATTTTTTACTGTCGTCTGACTTGCATATGCTTTTTAATATCATCTTAAGCAAAGTTCTTAGGTTTTCGATTCTGCGCATGATTCAGATCAAACTACTAGGCAGATTGGAATGGTTTACGTCTCATTTTCGTCTTCATGCAAAGATACACCGGCAGGAACAAAAAAAATAATCTATTGCGGGCTGCCAAAAAGAAGTATTTTTGAATTAACTATAGTTCTTGTTCGTTCAATCCCATTTAACATTGAATAAATAAAATATTATTTTGCTTATTTTACAGGATTTGGAGGAATTAGAATTAAGTTGATAACGCTTGTTTTTGGCAGCCCGCAAACGATGAATTTATTGAATCAATGAAATTTTTTTTCAGTGTACTCAAATTTTGATTTTATGCGTTTTTGAATTTAAAAAAAGGGCGTGGTCGCTCTAACTTTCGGAAAATTTAGTCTATTTTGCTAAATAGTTCTTTATAAGAGCGGCTACACTCAGTGTTGTTTGCTATTGAATTTGGCTAAAATCGGTAAGGTGGTTCAAATGTTATGGAATTTTTAATTAAAAAAAGATTGACATTATCGCAAAACTTGAGATAGCGAGCCCAAATTTGTTATGTGAACGAAAAAATATTCAATCATGATAGATATATAATGTAGTGAGAAACGGTATGGAATTTTTTATTTTGTGAAATTTCGCATTTCAGAAACACTCTGAAACCGCAACATGCTTATTTATCTATTTAAAACAATTATACAAAGTAGAATCTTGCATATTGCTTCCTCATTATTTTTTGCATTCTACAAAGCTTCCCTTATCAAGAAGGCAAAATTCCCGTGCAGAAATATAGTTGGGGTTCCAACTTGGCCCTTTCTAGATTGCCCTAATTGTAGTAGGGGCCCTACTAGGCTAGTCACGCCTACTCGGCTAGTTCCACATTTAAGCCTGATTAGGCATCGAAGTTTGTCGTGGCCGCCTCTGTTGAGCCTAGTAGGGTTCTGGAGTAGATTCCCTATTGTGGATGCCACGCTTATACCTAAAAAGGCCCCTTATTTAATCGCGGCTGCCCGAACTAATTTCTGCACCGAGATTAACATACTTCCTCATAGAGGTAGCTTTGTAAAAAGCAAAATATCATGAGGAAGTAATATGCAAGTATTATTAATTTTTCATGTTGCGACTTATTCTTGGTCAATATTTAATGATGGAATTTGAATCGCTAGATTTAAAGCGCGCGAAACCGAAGCCCAATTAAAATTTCGCTAATACGAATCCTTTACAAATATCGACTGTAGCTGCTTAATAAATTAAATTAATTCATCAAGCAGCCACAATCGAGTAATATGCAAGGTTCATACTTTGCATCCTTTTTTATTTGAATTCACTGGTTCTCTGCCTCAATATTATACTTTTTCATGCCTTTACCAAAAACTGTGGAGGAGGGAATCCAGATCTGCGAATCCTAAATAGCGGTAATAAAATCCTTGAGGCTTTAGTTTAAAATTCAACACACAAATAAAAGAGTTTCAGAATCATTTTTTTCCTCATATGAAAACGATTTATTAAAAATTTGCCAATCAATAAATTGTATTTTTATTGTTAAAATATTACAGATAGTGTTTCGTCTTAAATGGTAAATGGAATGCACTGTTACCAAGATTACTGGATTTTGGCCTTTCGAAAATTATTTTTACAACTAAAACCGCTTCAAATAGATCGGAGTAGAAAATTCAATCTGGTCTATTTATTAATCCATACTGCAATGACGTCACAACGAGCTTTCTAATTCTTGAAGTGTTCCTTCGAACAAATATTATTAGTTTCTTTTCCGTGTTCACCATGATCCTCTAACTGGTACTTGAGGAATGTCATTAGAATCTTCGTCATTATCCCAGTTTTGTACCTCCTCATTTTTGTTCTCTGTATTTTCATTGTATTCCGGAAGATTCTGAGCTTCATCGTCGTCAGGGTTAACCATTATTACTATCGGATCCCGTGCATTCCATTTTTTTTCAGGAACTATAACCTCGTGTAAGTCTATGTTAAAATCGTTATCCTGATTGTTGGCGTTATTTTCCGAATCATCGTTTTCTACAATATCGGGATATACGTCCATTGGATGAAATTTGTTGTTCGTATTTTCAGTGTCATCTTCTCTATGTTCCACCAGATTTTCGACGGCGGGAATTACATCACTTTCAGAAAAGTGCAGATCTTCTATATTGGCAGGAGGGAATCTCCCGTCCATAGCATCACGGTTTTCCCATCCGAAACGACGTAAATGCCTCGATAAAGCTAAGGGAATCGCAGCAACGAGAGCTAGAGAAATTCTGAAAAAAATGCACATTTGTATTTGCTAGTTAACATTTTTTAAGGGAACATATATTTTAGTTTGGTTCTTATAGAAGTTTTTTTGAAAGATATATAGAAAAAAAATTATTAAGCTGGTGTTGATATTGATTTTAACTAAATGTAACAAAAAAAAAAGAAAAATTTAATAAATATCTTGAAGTAATTTTTTTTTTTAAATAATAATTTGATGTTCTTTTTACATTATTTTTTAGGGCCAAATGATATCTACGTTAATGAAACAAATAGTTCCGTGTAATTCGGTTTGTCTATACCATTTTTTGTCATGATTCTTACGAAAATTGGTCAAGCCCTTTTCTTGATGAAAAAAAAGAAATTATCGGTAATATTGGACACGTTTCTGGAGGAAAAAATTGCACTGTATCATTTTTACTTATAAATACATTTTTCTTCCACGAAATAAAAATGTAACATGTATTTCTAATCAAATTTGACTATTTTTCAAAATATGCCAGAATTTTCGGAATTAAATGAAAAAATACGTAATTAAAAGTAGCTATTTCTCTTACATTTCTCATACAATTTAACTTTTAAATATGTTGATTGTTTATAAAATTAGAAAGCCTGCGTTTCTAATAAAAATTCACTATTCCTCAAATTTTTCGATAATTTTAGGAATGCAAGTTTTTTTAATGTCTAAAAATAACTATTCCTTCTATGTAGCAAATATGTTACCAATGCCAATTAATTAAAGGTTTAAGTATAGATAAATTCCATCTTTTAGATATAAATCACCTTTAAAATAGGGTTTAAAAAAAAACACAAAAAACGTAAACTTACAATATTTTCTTTGCGAACATTTTTGCAGTCTTCGTAGGATCGCTTAAAGGGTGATGAAGAACAACTAATCCACTTCAAGTAGGGATTCCTGTACAGTTCACTTACAGACTGACCGCTTGGGCGTTTGCGGAGCTTCTAAATAGCTTCTCAGTGAGTCTATATCTGAAAAAAATTGTCCCCACGAAAGTGCTGCGTCCTGGCAGGAAGTGGTAAGCCCTATCACTATGGAAGAGGATGTCCAGCATATATCGCTCTTCAATGTGGCAAACCAGCAGTGATAAATCGAAAGAGTAGCAGATTATTCAGTTGCATACGCAAGTCTGCCGAAATATTATCACATTATTATCTGGCGAAACAGTCCGAGATGACATAACATGCTTTATAATTGGTTAAATGTCTATCCTATCATTTGTGACATTCAGGAAGCTTGGAGAGATTTTTCGTCCAGTAATAAACGGCCACTCTGCGTCTGATCTCTTTTTTTTTAAACAGAAAAATTTCATTTACTAGTATCGTCAGGGACGTGCTTCCGGCGAGCGGCCATTTTTTATTACGTTACTTCAGATCTTATCTAATTGTTTATGTGTAGAGTGCCATAAATTCGTCCTTCACTATTTTTAACCAGCTAACATTCGATAAAAAAAATCAGACGAACCAGAGCGTTGTAATTTTTTTAACCGGTTAAAAGAATTACATAAAAAATGTTACACGGTGGATTATTTGTAGCGTAAGAAAATGTAACGGTAAAATAATGTAAGACAAAATCTCAGGTACAAATATAAGAAATTGTAGGAGATCATTTTTTTTAATATTTTTGAATTGCGTTACAAAATATCGCCTGAGTTTCCACATACGATTTTTTTTTCAGTCGAAAAAAATAATAAAAAGAATTTTTTGCCTATAATTGGTTTTTTAAATAAACTTAAATTTGATCCGATCAATTTTCGTTTGAGTATTCATTTTTTCAATACGATTTTTTCAATATTTTAGAATTTAAAAAAATATTATTTTACGGACGTCCGGAAGTTCAATTATTACTAAAACATAGTTACAACAAAAAATCGCCTGAATTTCTTAAAGTGATTTTTTTTTGTGTAGCAATAAATAAACTCGTCTTCTGTCTAAAATTTGTCTTCTAAATCATGACTTATGTACAATTATCTTTCGATCAAAAAAATTCGTTGTTTCGATATTATTCGTTAATATTTTTATTCGAAAAAAAAATGCCCTTCAACAATTTTTTTAAATACCAGACTTTTGAAAATTAGAATGTTATCGAAAATCCATTGCAACAGAACAATCGCTTAGGATTTCTAATACAGCTTTTTTATCATGAAAATAAATAAAATAAATAAAATAAATAAAATAAATAAAATAAATAAAATAAATAAAATAAATAAAATAAATAAAATAAATAAAATAAATAAAATAAATAAAATAAATAAAATAAATAAAATTTCTGTATAAAATTGATCGACTCAAAAATATAGCATGATTATTTTCCAGATTGAGAATACGAATGAAATCCAATCTGTATGTCTCTTTCGTTGTCTTCTCGGGTAGCCTAAATGCCTGTTAGTCTGAATCATCGAGGAATGACGCACCCCTTACGTGCCCTAACCAAGTGAGGGCAACCTGGTCCAAACGCTGGAACAACCAAGCAATCGGAGAAGTGTCCCCGAGTGATACATCTATACGCGTGTATTACACCAACTTTGTATAGTGCAGTGACGTACACGCTTCGTGTACTATGCGTTGAAGCGTGACATGTTCATGTTGCAGGGGTTTCGTGTGCTCATTTAGTTACCATATAAGGGTCGTTGGGTCGACTAGGTTCTGTGCGTTAAATCGAACGAAGCCCTTATTCATTTATTTGATCCATAAATGACGTAGAAATATTTTTCTACGTCATACGTATTTCAAATTCAGTATAATTATTAGTAGTTAATGTGTTTATTGACAAGATATTACAATCGTTTTTATTAATTCATTTTTCTTTTTTTTCACAATATTTTACGTAGACATAAATAGTCATAAATTGCAACCTATATTGTCAATAGAATCGCGGTCCTTCAGATTCCAATATAATTAAATAAAATCCATTTTTTATGAAGCAATTTATTTAATTGGTGTGGTAATCTTTTTTGTGGACTTAAAGCGTGCTCAAAGGGAGTTTTAACTACTTTGAAAAATTTACTAACAAAAATCAGCTGAGAAGTGAAGAATTGTGTTCCACAAATGTGCACAGATTTTTTTTCCAGCAATTTCACTGAACAAGTCGATATTTTTTTGGTTTTATAAAAAAAATACAAACATAATTTGTTAGACTAGATATTGATTGAAATTTTCCTGTAAAACTATGTTAAAGGTACAAAGATTTCAATAGAATTTTTACCCGGAAAGTATACCGCAAAAAAAAATACATGGTATAAAAGTTTCCGGAAAAAATCAGTAGTGTAACTTCCTGTATTCTTTTCCTCACTTAATTCGCCGCATTTTGTTCTCTACGAAAATCGCATTATCATTATTAAATCCCGTTTAGTACTTTTAAGAAATTATGCGATTCGGTGTAACAATTACTGTGTCACAATTACTTTTTACCAGTGAATTTTACTAATCAATATTGAGACACCTTATTGCAATTTTGTCAAAATTCTTTGAAGTTACTCATCGATACTTTATTAAATTTTTCAAAAATTATATCAGAATAAAATTTTTGTAAATAACAAATTGTAGACGATCATTTTTTCTCTATCATTTTCGAAATATTTGAAAAAAATGTTTACTAAAAATTCCATAATTTTTTGTATTCGAATACAATCAATAAATTTAACTAATAAATATAGACACAACTTATAGCAATGTTTGGAAAATTCCCTGTCGACACTTGCCGTTATTTTATTGTATCTCTTGCCGCAATAAGATATCTGCGTAAAAGCTAACAATTTTCCGTTATGGGGTCAATATGTCAGGGATAGTATGGCTTTCGCTTAAAGCCTTGTATATGGACGCAGCGTCGTACACTAACTATATATTATTTCAAAGCGTATAGCTTTGGCAAGTCTCTTCGTCGTTCGTGGAGATCAGAAGGCTTGAGGGTATTTTCAAACCAGAAAACCAGAAGTACCTGTATACACATATATCTAGTACCTTGTCTACGCTCGTATAACTCACGGTACGTCCTATAAACTCGGATTGTAGGAAGAACAAACTTTATTTTCCTTCTTCCCATTTTTCATCTCTTGTTGTCGCAGCTTACGTTTATAGTCAACGACTATTTTCTAAAAACTTGTGAAATATTCTTTAGGTGCTTTTAGCATCAATTTTTATTCGCTCTATAAATAATTTCTTATCATCGTATAGATTTTCATAAATATTTCTTATCTCATTATATTATAATAATTGTTATTGTATTATTTACATTGATTAATATCTTACGTGATTTGCATGATTTTGTTGATAATTATTAATTACTCATAAGACGACATTTACGGGAGTGGAAATGAGATATCTGACTGCAATAATTAACAGCAACTCCAATTTGAGATATAACTTTCGTTGATGAATATTCTTTAGGTGCTTGTAGGTGCAGATTTTTTTAATTCTATAAATAATTTCTATTCTAGTAATTTCCATGATTGTTTCTTATTTCATTATAATATAATAATTATTATTCTATGATTTACATTAATTATTACCTTATGCGATTTGCATAATTTTGCTGATAATTATTAATTATACATGACAATACAATTATGATACTGGAAGCGAGATATGTGATTGAAATAATTAATAGTGATTCCAATTTTAGATGTGACTTTCGATGATGTAATTCTGCAGGAACCGAAAACCTCACATAGCAGAAAGAATTCTCCAAGAACTCGTGAAATATTTTTTAGGTGCATTTGGGAAGCCAATTTTTTTTTCCATTTTATAAATAATTTCTTATCATCGTATTCATTTGCATAGATATTTTTTATTTCATTATAATGTAATTATTATCATTGTATTATTTAGATGGATTATTATCGTATGTAATTTGCATGATTTTACTGATATTTATTAATTATTCATAACAGAACAATTACGAAAATGGAAACGAGATATGTGACTGGAATAATTAATTCCTAGTTCCAATTTTAGATGTGACTTTCGTTGATGGAATTCTGCGGCAACGGAGAATCTCACACGGCATGAATCTGCGATGTAATAGGATCGGAAAGTTCAGACAATTCACTTGGAGGCTGGAACGTCGCATGAGACGCTATAGCATTAATATATGTAAGATTTCTATCTTCGTAAGTTGATTTTCCCCGCGAAATAATCTGTAGCTTGTACATACACCGAGAGAAAAAGTTTCATTGATTCACGGGAATCTTTGCCAATGAAATGAAATACTTGAATTTCAATACTATCTTTTCTTTGAATGATCTTAAACTTAATGAAAAGTAGTGACACCGATTCGAAGAAACATTTCTTTAAACCAATTAACCTTTTTCATTGATTTCAAAGATATCGTCTCTGATTCAATGAAACCTTCTTCTTACCAGCTCAAAATTTCGAAACCTATTTTTTCCTGAAGTACGCGGCAGATAAAGCTCAAATTTTGTGAGTATGTAAGGAAGTATGGCAGAAATAGGCTAAGCTTCTGGCTCCTCGAAACTCAAAGCCGTTAGTTCGGGAGAAGCGGAAAACAAAAAAATGAGGTTAGGTGTGAGAGAGAGACCAATGAAAACGTTTCTTTGAACCAATGAAAACGGCTCTTTAATACAATGAAACTTTTTCTTTATTATATGCTCACTAAGTAAATCTTTATTTACAGGCAATGAAATGTTCTCTTTGAAATTCAAATGCACTATTTCATTGAAATCAAAGAAATATTTCGTTGAAATCAATGAAAAAAAATCAATCCACCCATTTTTTTGGCGTCAATGAAATCTTTTCTCTCGGTGTACATAATAAAAAACTAAGGCGCAGCCGGTGGCCAAATTTTTTGATACTCAGCCGCGTCTGATCACCAAATGTTTTGGCATGTAAGGTAAACGGCCCAGTTTCTGACATCTTTAGAATCGCTCGGCGGGGGTCAAAATAGCGAATGACCAAAATAGCGAATTTCATAATGAAGGCCATCCTATATTTAGACGTTCCTTATTTTGAAATTCGCTATTTTAACCATTCACTATTTTGGTAATTTGCTATTTTCACCCCCACCCGAATCGCTGCCTCGGTTTTCTATTATTTACGAAGGCGTTATATAATGAATCTGAAAAAAAATCCTTTGACGTATCCATTGACCCGTCCGAATGAGATTTACGGAGTTTCGAAGTTAAATCATTAAGAAATAATAATTAAATTATTGTTTTAATTATAGTCATCTACTACTAGGGTTATTGAAACTATTGAAACTTCAGTCGCAACTCTCATTTTAAATTTCGATATGAAGTATTAAATAAAAACATTCGTATCTCGGCAATATTTGGCAGTAAAAAACGCAGTTTGATTTGCCTATAATTTTTTTAATATTTGACGAACACTTTATTTACTACAGATATAAATGTATCTTCGATGTCAGAAAGTGTGGCAGTGTCAGGAACTGGGCCGTTTACCTTACTTGCTGGGACGCTCCTGAAACTTTTTTTTATTATGCTCTCGCGCAGATATGCGGGCTATGGGTAAGCAAGGGTAGTTTAAACCTTAGATATTTTTTATACGAAATGCCCTTCTCCAAAAAAAAACACAGCCATCAATAGCTTTTCCAATTTCATCTCCAAAAATCTACCAACGGAGAAATTAGCATCACGAGAGCCTTGGACTCTTCTTGAAACTCACTCTTCATCGAAAAATCGTCGAGTAAAGATCTGCATAAAACTGAGTAGAGAGACAAACACAAATGTGAACTAATTCACCGAGAGAAAAGATTTGATTGACGCTAAAGAAATGGGTGGATTGATTTTTTTTTCATTTATTTCAACGAAATAGTGCATTTCAATTTCAAAGAGAATATTTCATTGCCTGTAAATAAAGATTTACTTAGTGAGCATATAATAAAGAAACAGTTTCATTGTTTTAAAGAGACGTTTTCATTGGTTCAAAGAAACGTTTTCATTGATCTCTCTCTCGTACCTAACCTCACTTTTTTGTTTTCGGGTTCTCCCGAACGAAAGGCTTCGAGTTTCGAGGAGCCAGAAGCTTAGCCTATTTCTGCCGTACTTCCTTACATACTCACAAAATTGGAGCTTTATTTGCCGCGTACTTCAGGAAAAAATAGGTTTCGAAATTTTGAGCTGGTAAGAAGAAGGTTTCATTGAATCAGAGACGATATCTTTATAATCAATGAAAAAGGTTCATTGATTATAAAGAAATGTTTCTTCAAATCAATGTTACTACTTTTCATTGAGTTTGAGATCATTCAAAGAAAAGATAGTATTAAAATTCAAGTATTTCATTTCACTGGCAAAGATTTTCGTGAATCAATGAAACATTTTCTCTCGGTGTACTTATCAAGTCTAAGTCGTGTGTTTGTTATGTATTTTTCTGTTATTCATTAAACTTATATTTTATTTCTCCACATTATTCAATTTATCAAGCGAAAATAATTGCACTTCATTAATTTGGAATGCAATAGTGCCAAGCAAGCATCGTCGCCACACAAGCGTAATTGGAACTTACAACTCCAAAAGAATGTCAGACAATTCTCGGCACTGATAGACGCTGCGTGAAGATATGATGCAGACTGATGCACCATACATTATTAATACAGTCTGCAGGAATGAGACTAAAGTTAGAGAGTCGTTGGAAGTTCGTACAGTCAACTCAATTATTCAAGGAAATATTTATTATTTAACGACCTGACTGGCCTTGGGTTAAACCTCCAGCTTCAACGGGCAATGCACCGCAGATGCATAACATCCAATCGGTCGATCGGTTATAATAGTTACTTCAATGTAAACTATAAAAAATGTCATTATGCAAATTAATATACTTTTGTCAGAAGTTTTTATACATAAATGGGTATATCAGAGTTAAAATAAAAGCATGATGTAAAGATAATAAATGTTTAAAAAGTCATGTTTAATTAAGTTTCTACAATATTACTGTATAATTGTATATTAAATTTAATATACCGATTTATGCATAAAAACTTCCGATAAATGTGTATTAAGTTCCTGAAAATTTTTTTTCAGTCTATTACTGCTGTGTAAATAAAATGCCTATTGAGCTGAAATTGTTGTATAAGGAAATACTTAACTTAAAGATTAAAAAATCCGTTAGATTTTTTATGCAAATTTTTTTATTCCTATAAATTAAAGTGCTTGATGTTCATCGACTTATTTGTTTAATCGCCAGATAAAATAATAATTCATTCGTAGCAGTTTAATTTTTTTCTGATATCAGAATTCACAGATTTGACTTCTGGTCGGAAAATCGAACCCAATTTTTTTTTCAATATAGTTTAAAGTGCCATATATCCATAAAATTTACTTTCCAATTGTCAAGTAAAATGATATTTCATTTTTTAGCAGGATTATGAATAATATGAGGAGTGAAATTTAAAAAAATACTTCGATATTCTTTATTACATAAATATTACTTTTATTGAGGAGTGAAATTTAAAAAAAATCCTTCGATATTCTTTATTACATAATTATTATTTTTAGTATAGATTAAAGATTGTGATATTCGTCGACCTTTAAAAAAACGTGCGTTATTTTATTCATCTTCATTCAGACCTTTCTCGTTTTAATTCGGCTTTTTACTTTTTCTATTTAATCTCCATAAAAGACGTACACTCGTGGCATCGGTAATCCCGCTGCGTTTCCTAATTTGAACGAATCGTTCTTTCAATAGACTCTCATGCGCAGAGAGGAAAATGAAAAAAAGGATGGGAAGAAGGAGGAATGAGATTCTTTTAAAATGGCTCTCGATACTGCAATTACATCGGCTTATTGAATGCCCAGCTTGGTAAAAATTTCTTATCGAGGGTTCGAACGTCTTCACTTCGAGAAATCTTCGATACCAACAATGGAGCAGCTTTTAGAAAGTAGCAGCATTGCAGAATCTTGAAGTAACATTAATTTAAAAAAATATACTGATCCTCGAGAAGAATGGAAGCTTCTGTTTTTTACAAATCGATAAACAGATATTGATATTATATAATATTACTCAAAGCATTCTCACAAATCGCATTCTATTGCATCTGAAACTCTTCCTACTTTCTGATTATAAATATTTCAATGATTTTACGCCGCATAACGTCTCCACTAATAAATTAATTTAAAAAATAACTGGCTTCAAATGATAAAATTGGATTCAGGAGAATATTAAAACATTTCAATATTTTGTAAAAGAAAATTTACTATATTTCTAAATGTATTAAATTAACGGAATAATGATGACTAATTTTTGTAGACAATTAAAAAAAGGGAACTCTTTTCCAATATTTGTGAATAAATTAGAGAAATAGTAATTACTTTACAATTTTGCTTCTTCGTAGAGAAAGCTTTGTTTTCGTGAAAAATCTTTTTCCAGATTTTCATGTCAGGCTACTCAAAATGGTCCAAAACATCGAAAACAGTATTTTAGAAAAAATGTTCGGATGGATATGTGTGTGTGTGTGGCTGACATGCAAAATCACTGTATTTCAAGAACGGCTTTAACAATCAAGTTGAAATTTGGTACGCTTTGCGAAAATTTACGAAAGCTATTGAAAAAAAAAATATCATTGATTTCAGAAATTTGTATAAATGAATATGTAATTTAAAAAAAAACTATTCTTATCAAGATGAACGGAAAAATTACAGAGATAATCCTAATTCAATATCAAATACATATAAATGCAAAAAATTCAATTTCTGAAATATTTTTATGCTTTCATGTAACTAAATTTTTGATAATATATATTAATATATTGATTGTTTTACTGTACAGGAATGCGTCCGATTTTAAGTGGGTGTCTTACGAAAATTGGGACTTCAGAGTCTACAATAGTTTTCTTTTCTTAGGTGACTCCGATACTGCATTTCTCCACTCGCAGTAAAAACGATATATCAATTTTTAGCCTTCAAACAAACATTTTTTTGTCCAAGCGCATCCACAGAATCGTTTTCCAAATTTTCCAAAAAATGTCAATTAATATTTAAAAAAAAATACCGAAATAATTTATTAATTTACAAATGTAATACTAAAAACGATAATAAAGATTCTATTAAATAAAAAAAAAAGTTATTGTGCACATTGTGTGTTAAGAAAATGATTTGTAAAAAATCACTTTCTTAATAGTACAATAAATTTCAATTTAGTTTTTTCTTAGCAGAAAGACTTTTGCTGGGTTACATCGAACTCATTTTGCTTCCTCATAAAGGAAGCTTTGTTTTCACGAAATTTTTTTTTTCGAGATTTTCATGTCAGGACACTCAGATGGGTCCAAAACGTCCAGAAAAGTGATCTAGAAAAAATGTCCGTATATGTGTGTGTGTATACAACTCCGAAAATTCGAATGCCGATAACTCAAGAATCGTTTTGTATATCGAGCTCAAATTTGGCACACAAGTGTAGCAGCAGATCCTCTTCAATTGTAGAAATTTTCGATAAAAGTTTTGAAAAAATTCTTGAAAAAAGGACGTGCTCTAACTTTCGTAAAATTTAGTCTATTTTGATAAATATAAGAGCAGATGCACTTAATGTTGTTTGGTATTGAATTTGGCTCGAATCGGCAAAGTGGTTCAGATTTTATGGAATTTTGAATTTTAAAACAAATTTACATTATCGCTGTATTGTATAACTTTTGCAAAACTTGAGATAGCGAGCTCAAATTTTCTCTGTAAATGAAACAATATTCAGCCATTACATATGTATAATTTAGTGAGGAACGGTATAAAATTCTTTATTTTATATAACGTTGAATTATTTAAAAAATATTCGTTATCACATTTACTTTCGGAAATACTCTAATAACCACGAAATAACGGAATAACGAAATAGAAAGAGCGAATTCACAACATGTATATTTATCTAATTAAAGCAAGGATGCAAAGTAGAACCTTGCACATTGCTTCCTCATTATTTTTCGCTTTTTACGAAGCTTCGTCTATGAGGAGGCCAAAATTGATTAAAAAACTTCCTCATAGAGATAAAACTTTGTAAAAAGCGAAAAATGACGAGGAAGCAATGTGTACAGTTCTTCTTTTTCAATAATGCAACAGTAATTCAAAAGAAAAAAAATATATATAATTATCCTGTGCACCGAGAGAAAAAGTTTCATTGATTCACGGAAATCTTTGCCAACGAAATGAAATACTTGAATATCAATACTATCTTTTCTTTGAATGATGTCCAACTCAATGAAAAGTAGTGACATTGTTTCGAAGATATATTTCTTTAAAACAATGAACCTTTTTCATTGATTTCAAAGATATCGTTTCTGATTCAATGAAATCTTCTTCTTACCAGCTCAAAATTTCGAAACCTATTTTTTCCTGAAGTACGCGGCAGATAAAGCTCAAATTTTGTGAGTATGTAAGGAAGTACGGCAGGAATAGGCTAAGCTTCTGGCTCCTCGAAACTCGAAGCTGTTCGTTCGGGAGAACCGGAAAACAAAAAAGTGGGGTTAGGTGCGAGAGAGAGATCAATGAAAACGTTTCTTTGAACCAATGAAAACGACTCTTTAAAACAATAAAACTTTCTTTATTATATGCTCACTAAGTGAATCTTTATTTACAGGCAATGAAATGTTCTCTTTGAAATTCAAATGCACTATTTCATTGAAATCAAAGAAATATTTCGTTCAATGAAATCAATGAAAAAAAAATCAATCCACCCATTTCTTTGGCGTCAATGAAATCTTTTCTCTCGGTGTGAGGAAGGACTAGTCGCACAAGATGTCAATTTTTGGAACACCCGGTATATGAATCCGAATGCAATATAGATCGAGAGTGAAGGAGAGGGACAAGGCGAGTTGTCGGTGGCACACGGAGCAAGCAGGAGGGTAGAGACCGAGGGATCGATATACTATAGAAGCAGAAAGGAACACAGGAAGCGTCTGACACGGGAAAGCTCCTAGGGGTATCCACCGGTCTGCCTCGCTTTCGCTATGCTATTTCGACGCCAGTAGCACCGTGTTCCCAACGCCGCATATACGGCCTTCTTATCGAGAGAGGGCCTTTCCTTGCTCGCTCATAATAGTCGAGTCTAGATGCCTTACGTGCTTCTCCTACGTAAATTCTTCGTCACGATTTATTCCTGCACCTACTATATCCCAATTCTATCCTCTGGATTCCATTAGGAGGCATCACCAAACCTTCCACACTATCCCCAACATATTTTTTCCCTTCAAGAGCTCCGGCAGCTCCTTCACTTTGGCGCTCAAAGCTTTTGAGGAATATCGCCTCGTCCACTCGCCGAATTTTATGAAGAAAAAAAAAGTGGTATTTCAAGTTTAGGGGATATGGATCTGATTGTGTTACGTAAAAGTGACAGTAGCTTAAAAAAATCAACGTGAATAAATGTTTAAAGGTCTCAATGCAGGTATATAAATTGTTGATAATTCTTTTTTTTTTCGAAAAAAATTGACTTTAGCTTATTAAAAAACTAATTTTTAAAAGAATTATTATCACTATTTCTGAAACCACATGTTAAATTAATTAGATATATGACTTGAGAAAAAAGAATATACAAATATTGTCAAATCTGCGAGTTGTATATTTATGAATAGATAAAATTAAATGTCAGGATCGTCGTTGCTATTTTTGGTTATAAAATTACGCCCAGTTGCTCGAGAGTTTGTTACCCATTTGCTGAGAGAATATTTCCATCCTCAACGAGAAGAATATTCTCATCTTGGTTAAAGTTAAGAAACTTTGTCTAGGGGTTATGGCCTATATTATAACACTCCGTGAGGCCTATAACTCTGTCGTATCATTTTCTTCTGCATATAAAATATATATTGACTTCACCAAATTTTAGGTAAAAATTATACCTACAGAATCAAAATCGCCATTTCTGGAAACAAATATAAAATTAATTAAACATATGATTTAAGAAAATAAATAAAATATTGTCAAATCTAGGAGCTGTATATTTATGAATAATTAAAATTAAATTAAATTAATTTAAATAAAAACCTAAATCTATAGAAAATTTTCATTTTTTTTTTCATGACAGCATTTTTTTTTATGAATCAGAATCGAAATTAGTGACCGTTTCTTCTACTAAATTTATTATTGACAATCACTTATCATAATTTACGTGGAAAGTTGCAGCCAGATATTTCAGAATTTACACGAGTTGACATATTTACAGACACTTAAAAAAATTGAAATTGTAATAAAATTCCCAATCTATTGATTCTCGCCCGATCATAATTAAATGTTAGTTCATTCGTGTACAAAATTTCAGCCTGATATCTCGTAATTTACGAAAATGATAACGAATTTGTTTTTTAGTTTTCAAAAATGCTGTATAATTTGAACCTTTCAACTGATTCGTGCCAAATAATATCCCAAACAATATTAAATGTACCTGCACTCATGAAGAGCAATTTAGCAAAATACCCTAAATTTTACGCAAGCTAGAACATTCACCTTCTTTTTAAAAAAATTCAAAAGCTTCAAAAAAATTTTAAATATTAAAAAAAAAGAATCATTGTTGCTGTTTTCATTAGTAAATCTACCCCCAGTTGGTTGAGAATTTGTTATCCATTTGCTGAGAGAATATTTCCTACCTCGTCTTGGCGAGAAGAAAGATATTTTCATGTTGGTTAAAGCTAAGAAACTTTGTCTAGTGGTTGTGGCCTGTGGCACGATAACGCTTCGTGGGGCCTATAACTCTGTCGTGCAATTTTCTTTTGTATATAAAATATATATACTGCGAAGAATGGAGTTGCGACAAGTTAGCTAACGATATATGTAGTTGAGAAGCAACGGGACCCACTGAGGCCTGTGTTCGTCGTCCAACAGGAAGGGTGGCAGTGAAAAAGGACAAAAAGAGCAGACAGCGAATAAAATCGTCGAGTATTACGTTTTGGCTCGGAAGGAACTCGGAGATCGGTGAGAGGAAAGTGAGTAGGAGGTAGACGATGCCTGAATTTCTCGCGATTTCCAATAATCATAAATTACAGGGAGACGTTCTTTCATTCACCAAGGGATCTTGAACAAATTTGCAGGACCTCCTCTGGGCTTCTCGCAGTTTTTCTCATTCCACTTTTGCTCGTTTCCACTTCCACTACAATGCATCTGCTTCCGTTCAACGACGTTCTTAAAAACGAATATCGGATGGAAAATATATGGACTCTGAAGTGAACTTACTGGGCAAAGTTTTTTTCTATAACGAAGTGACCGAGTTAAACAGTAAATATAGCATTTCTGCTATATTTACTGTAGACCTGTTTGATGACAAAATAACAAATATAATACCACTAAATGATAATTTGGTAAATTATATATGGGGCATTACATCCCGTAGACCTGGGTCTGACCCTCGACCTCACCGATTTGACTAGTAATTTTTTTTAGAATTGGTTAGATCCTCAAATGCACCAGATTTTTATTTTTCCCTTTTTCTATGTACATTTTTTAAAATATATTTTGAAAATGACATATCGAATGCGCTAATTTAAAAATCTGAAGAAATTCTTTGATGAATATCAAAATTATTTAGCTGATAGCCAAAGTGGGCAAGATTTTTCTTCTTATAATTTTTCAACTTTTTTTTATTTAAAAAAATGATTAAAAAAATAGAAAAACAAATAATCTACTACAGGCAATTTATCAACCGTTTATTTATGTAAATTCGGATTTTTTAAGAATTGTTTTCAGATTTTTAGGAATTTTTCAAATTTTTCTGAACTAAGACTATTCCAGTACCATACAAGCCACATTCTAGCACCAGCATGGGATAATTTAAAAAACTGAAAAAATTCGGAAAAATACAGTTTCATATACAGAAGTGTTTGAGAATTCGTTCATAGTAGTTTGATTTTTTTTTTCTATTTTTTTATAATTTTTTAAATCTGAAAAGCTTAAAAACTATGTGAAGTAAAATCTTCCGTACTTTGGCGCTAAGCTAGAAAATTTTGATATCCAACAGAGTATAATTCAGAATTTTTCCAGATTTTTAAATTATGTCATGCTGGTGCTAGAATGTGGCTTGTATGGTTCTAGAATAGTTCTAGTTTAGAAAAATTTGAACAATTCCTAAAAATCTGAAAAGATTTAAAAAAAATAAGGATTTACATAAATAAACGTTTGACTAGTTGCCTGTAGTAGATTATTTGTTTTTCTATTTTTTAATAATTTTTTTAAATAAAAAAAAAGCTTAAAAATTATAAGAAGAAAAATCTTGCCCACTTTGGCTAAAGCTAAATAATTTTGATATTCAAAAAAGAATTTGTCAGAATTTTTTCAGATTTTTAAATTATGGCATTACATATGTTACTTTAAAAAAATTACATAGAAAAAATAAATAAAAAAATCTGGTGTATTTAAGGGTCTAACCAATTCTACAAAAAATTACGAACCAAATCGGGGAGGTCAGAACCAGGTCGAATTGGAATGTACCCCATATATTCTCCACTTAGTATTTTGGTTCAAATATTGTTCTGAATTTTTCACGATCTTTGGACATTAAAATCAGGTCGATGTATTTTTTAGCTGGATGGTTCTTAAATGGTTCTATAATTTTTTTATTTACTCAGTCGATCACTTTTAAATTGTATGAAATGCTTCGCTTATTTAAATATTTTGCTTTTTATATTTTACTATGGGTTTTTGAATAACTTTATTGGTCCTGACTTGCTGGAATAAAATGCCCAAAGCTTCATATATGGATTGTCTCTCGTTCTTCGAATGTCCAAAGTATGTTCTGATATTTTTCTCAACCTACAGAAACGTGAAAGAAGATATTTTAGAAATGTGTACTTATATTGAGTACGAGTAAGAAAATGGGGAGATATTTGAGAAAATCATCTCTATTTTCTCAAATTTTCGAAATTTGTATTACCCATGAAAATTGCAGTTTATCGGAAACAAAATTGCATTTTCTATACGCAGTATTGGGGATTAAGCTATAGGGAAGTCATGCATGTGATTCTGAACCTACATAATTTAAAAAGACTTGCAGCATCACAAAATAAAAATGCATCGTAAACTAATGCTGATTTTTTTTTAATCACAGAAAATACTTACATTTTGTGATAAATCCATCACGTTCTGAAAATAATATATAAATTCTGTCAAAACGCTATAAAATCTTTGATGATACAAAAAGTCTAGTTATAGCACCAGGTTTAATAAAAAATGTAATAATTTTTTTGTATCTGACCACAGATTGACGATTTTCCTAGACACATATTTTCCGTTGATAGTTACTATAATTTAATTCTTATGTATTGATTTATCCCAATAAAAAATCTTTGATTTAAAAAACTTATTCCGAATTACCAAAAATAATGTTACAGAAAACACTCACATTTTCTAATAAATTCTCCACGTTTAGCAAATTATTTCTGAAAAATCCCATGAAATTTGTGAAGACTTTAGAAACTATCTGGCTATAATAAAAATTTAAAAAAAATCAAATTCAAACCAACATTTTCACCTTGGTTTATGGGCATATCTCACAAACCTTTGACTTTCGTGTAACTCGACTGCGGAATGCGATAGTAATTTACACAGCATGAATTACGCGAGTATCAAACTTTTACTAAGTTGTACGAAGCATAATCTATCTGAAAAAAAATAATTTAATTTTATAATGCACCAATAGACTGTTTTATCCTGGTTCAAATGCGGAAATTAATAACGTTTTCGCTTGTAACTCTGATTTTCGCGTCACTTCATACGGGTGTAGCATTGATATGCACCTTCAGAAAAATAAGAAAAAAATCGTGAAATTCTGGTAAGGTGCAATGAACAGAATGTACCTAATTGTAATCGCCAAACATGTCAGAAAATTAAGCGGTTATCCTGTGAACGTCTGTCACTCGGTTTCGATGGTGAACCTGACATCCACCGTTATATGGTGCAGGAATATCAGCACAAGCTAATTGAGCCAAATAAATTGGATGCACATAAAGGTAGGATCATCACATATTGAATGAAGTGAAATTTATGTCGGAGAGTCAATTATTTTGCTCGCAACGTTCTGCGACATGGACTCACATTGCTGCGTGGAGAATAAATGTCAGGTTTTTCGCATCGTTATCCGGCCGAACTAGTCAAGTAAGATAATTAAATTCCATCTGAGTACGTTATTCTTATCACGAATTAGATGTGCGCAGATGTGCCCGATCTCTCGACGAGAAACAATTTTTTTCTGGGTCAAAATGTATTCAATTGTCAGGTTCGAGAATGTTAGGTTTATAAATTCGCATAATAAATTCAAACTATTATCGTTCCTAAATTATCTAAATTATATTTTGAGTTAGTAGAGTCATTACCAGTTATACTTTCCATTTTCTGCATACGAATTGAGTGAAATTGAATTAGAAAAATGACCTATTGGAAGGGATAAAACTATGCCTTCCAATGGGTCATTTAAAAAAAAGTTAAATTGAAAGTAAGTTAAACACTTGTAAAACACAATAACACATCATTCCTACAATGAATTAGCACCAAATAAATGATTTTGAGTTACAATGATAATATGATTTTTTATGCGAGCACCCTATATATGATGCTTTGTCCATGAACGAATATTCCTTTCTAAAGGTCTTAAGATGAGTACAAAAAATTGGCGATCCTGTGCTCCTATAACTAGATTTTTATTCTTTGAGGCCATGAAAAGTTTGTGAGATACGCCCTTATACAAAGTTAAGTAATTTTCCGTGTCTGACCAGATAGTGACAATTCTACTAGATATCTTTTCTTCTTCGCTATAATAAGTTTGTTCTTATGTACTGATTTATCTATCACATGAACGTGAGTAACGTCTATAGGCCGTTTCTATGAATGGGCCTCTCTTCGTTCTCACCGAATAGGTAAAAGCGAGAACGAGTGTCGAAGTGAAACTTTGTTCATAAATGCAGTTGGGTTACAGTGTGCCTTGCGGTTCTCTATCGTTTCCTCTTTCCCGTTACTCCGATGCAGTTCCGCGGTTTCGTCATCGAGTCCTCCACTTCTCTTGCGGTTTTATTCCACCCTCTGGTACAGCCCCTTCCGTTCTGCTTCTCTCGTCAAGACCGTGTGAATTCGAGCGAGAATATTATTTACGCAAGCGAAGCGCTCGAATCTCTGTGGATGTACCAGCCTACATAATACCGGGGGCTTTTCACGAATGTGTACCACGCGAAATTCAATGGAGTAACTGGAGAGAATAACGCCATCGTCTGTACCATGCAGATCTACCTCTTGTACGCTCTGCAACAACAGGAACGGTGCAAAGCTTGCGTACGTCATGTCACCCACACATCGTCACTGACAACAGCAAAGAGGGCAATACAGGTCATTTGGTATTTCGAATCACTGTTGTCGAACCTTTGGAAATACATGCACAGAAATATTTCAAATTACCACAGATTTTATTGACTTTCTGGGAATCATTTTTTATTTTGCCCACACGTTTTCACTGATAATAGCAAAGAAGGCAATGCAGGCCATTTGGTATTTCAAGTCACTGATGTCAAAAACCTTTGGAAATACATATACAGGAATATTTAAAATTACCACAGATTTTATTGATTTTCTGTGAATAATTTTTTATTTTGCCCATACGTTTTCACTGATAATAGCAAAGGGGGCAATGCAGGTAATTTGGTATTTCGAATCACTGTTGTCAAACCTTTGGAAATACATGCACAGGAATATTTCAAATTACCACGGATTTTATTGACTTTCTGTGAATAGTTTTTTATTTTCTCCACACGTTTTCACTGATAACAGCAAAGAAGGCAATGCAGGCCATTTGGTATTTCAAGTTACTGATGTCAAAAACCTTTGGAAATACATGCACAGGAATATTTCAAATTACCACAGATTTTATTGACTTTCTGGGAATCATTTTTTATTTTGCCCACACGTTTTCACTGATAATAGCAAAGAAGGCAATGCAGGCCATTTGGTATTTCAAGTTACTGATGTCAAAAACCTTTGGAAATACGTGCACAGGAATATTTCAAATTACCACAGATTTTATTGACTTTCTGTGAATAATTTTTTATTTTCCCCACGCGTTTTCACTGATAATAGCAAAGGGGGCAATGCAGGTAATTTGGTATTTCGAATCACTGTTGTCAAACCTTTGGAAATACATACACAAGAATATTTCATATTAAAACAGATTTTATTGACTTTTTGTGAATATTTTTATACTTAGTGTATTTGATAATAATCATACTATTTTTTTCAAATAAACATAGAAAATTTTTGTTCATTACACGCATGTGGTGTGCCGTGTGGTTAAATTAAAGTTTGGTTTTTATAATAATAGATATAGTTACGTATGACATAACACTACTCGCAAACATTATTTTGCTTTTTCATGAAGGAAGCTTTTTTTTCGTTCGAACATTTTTTTCGCGTTTTTTATGTTAGAATACTAAAAATGGCCTAAAACGTCGAGAATAGTGGTTTAGAAAAAAATGTATGGATGGATGTGCGTGTGTGTGTGTGGCTGTCACTCAAAATTCGAACGTACATATCTGAAGAACTGCTTTAAAAACGGGCTGAAATTTAGCAAACATATGAAGCAAGTCGACGCCTTTGTTTGTGGCAATTTAAAAAAAAAATTAAAAAATATCTTCAAATTTTATTTGATTTAGCAACTTTCGAAAAATGTCTGCACGCTCTCTAGCATCCGCAAATTTTCAGCTATTGAGCTAAATAATTTTTTAAGAATAAAGCTAGATTCAAGGAGGATTGGTATTGAATTTGGAATGAATCTGTAAAAAAAGTTCGGTTTTTATGGGATTTTGAATTAAAAAAAAAATATTCGTTTTACTCTAATTCACGTCAAATCTCACCAAATCAACTGAAATTTTCTACAGATGAAAAATAACATTCAGCGCTGCTAGCTACCAAATTTGGTCGTGATCGGTAAAGCTGTTTGGATTTTACGTGATTTTGAATTTTTCAAGAACTATATAGCTAACGAAAAAAGTTGCAAAGTAGAACTTTGCACATTATTTTCTCATTCATTATCATTTTTTACAAAGCTTCCTCTATGAGGAAGCCAAACTGAATAAATACACCGAGAGAAAAGATTTCATTGACGCCAAAGAAATGGGTCGATTAATTTTTTTTTATTGATTTCAACGAAAGATTTCTTTGATTTCAATGAAATAGTGCATTTGAATTTCAAAGAGAACATTTCATTGCCTGTAAATAAAGATTTACTTAGTGAGCATATAATAAAGAAAAAGTTTCATTGTTCTAAAGAGACTTTTTCATTGGTTCAAAGAAACGTTTTCATTGATCTCTCTCTCGCACCTAACCTCACTTTTTTGTTTTCCGGTTCTCCCGAACGAACGGTTTCGAGTTTCGAGGAGCCAGAAGCTTAGCCTATTTCTGCCGTAATTCCTTACATACTCACAAAATTGGAGCTTTATCTGCCGCGTACTTCAGGAAAAAATAGGTTTCGAAATTTTGAGCTGGTAAGAAGAAGGTTGCATTGAATCAGAGACAATATCTTTGAAATAAATGAAAACGTTCATTGGTTTAAAGAAATGTTTCTTCGAATCAATGTCACTACTTTTCATTGAGTTTGAGATTATTCAAAGAAAAGATAGTATTGAAATTCAAGTATTTCATTTCATTGGCAAAGACTTCCGTGAATCAATGAAACTTTTTCTCTCGGTGTAAGCTTACTGATAGGCTTTGTGAAAAATAAAAATTAATGAAGTAGCAATGTTGCAAAGTTCTATTTTTTGCAACTATTTTTTAATATACTTTTCCGGTAAAAATTAATAGTCTGACACAGTCTTAAGTCGCTAAAAGTAGCTTAATATTTGATAGAAATCCATCAATACTCTCTTTGCTGACACATATTACTGCAATCTTCTCTGCGTGCACTAAATGTGCATTCCTGTTTCTACACCGCATGGTACTACTTGTATACTTCTGGATCATTGACCCTTGACTGCCGGGAATTAACTTTCCGTGTTTTCACGATTTTCTTCCTTCTGATTCGTGCTCCCTCTTTCTCTTTCAGTCGCATAGCGAGGGATGAAAGTAAGAAAAAGAAAGAAAAAAAAACAGAAGAAACGTTCCCTGCCTAACGGCTTCCACAGCCGTGACTCTCAGTGGTATCGCGATTATTGGCCAGCTCGTAAATCAATCGAATTGCTGGTGGCCCATATAAGAGGCTGCGGTTTTGCTGCTGCTACCGCAGCGGCATTTGATGTCACGAGGGGACCGAAGAACAGGAATCATGATTGAACGTCGATTTTTCGATCCGTCGAGAAAATTCTCAAGAGCCTAAAATGGGGAGATGAGGGATTTGGATGATTGGACAAAATGAAAATTAATCGTTTTGCTATACAGTGTATTTCTGTGTATATACTACATTTATGTGCAAAGAATCCAGTAGAGTAGAGACTTTTTTTCACCCTTGTGGCCACTCGAGGAAAATTGAGGGAAAGCCGAAAACGATCGTTTAGTATATATTATATATATATAAAGTATATATCTACTTCAATTTTTCGTTCTTACATCTTTGGGGGGACATAACTCTGGTTCTGAAAATCTCTAATGCAATGCGGCAAAAGTTGCGTTTGGCATGAATGCATGTGCAGATTTCATATAGGTAACCATCTACCGAGGAAGGACGATGGAATGCGAGAAAACGGAAGTGTACTATACCGGGCGTTCCAAGTCACGAAGACTTGGCTATGATTCTCATATTTCTCTTTTTCGGCCCACGTATTTTATACTTTAATTCGTTTTTTTTTATTTAACATTCCAGACTGAAAGATTTCATGCATAAAATGTTATATTAAATATAGTGTACAATATTCATAAAAAATGAATATACTTTCAAAGTAAAATAAACATAAAACATAAATATCAAAGTAATTTAAACTAATAACTAATATAACTCACACTTGTACATTATATTAGTATACAATATATCATTTAACGCATAAAAACTTCGAGTACTGGTACATTAAACTTTAAGTAGATTTTATTTACAAATGCATCGTAAAGAAACAGTAAAAACCATTTTTTTCGTTTGATCTAATTATTATTTATAACTAAAGAAAATCAATAATAATAATAAAATAAATCAAATAAAAATAGCTAAAAAAACAACTCCACTCCCACAATCAGAATATTTTTACCTTAACTAATTTGGCTAAACAATAGAATAGCAACAAACGCATTTTCTTAATGTAACAAAATTCTTACTAAATCAATCTTTTCTCAGAATCAATTTTTTTCTTTCCATACTTATTTTTCTCCAAATACAAGAAATTACTAGCAAAACATGTGTTAAAGCAACATATTAATTTCTCTTTGTCGGCGTACGCAATTTTTATTAAAATGATACTGAGTCAATTGCGAATCCCAATAAAATCATATTAATATACTATTTACCTAAATGAATTCATGTCCATAAATTTCAATGTACCATTTTTATGTCGATGCAGACACCAATTTGCCAAAAAAAATTTTCAAACAAAAATGTTTGTTTATCAATTTATACTCTGAAAAATATTAATTTAAAGACGAAAGCTCATGGAAAATTTGAAGTAGAAGAGCCTGTATACTATCGTATGTTCCTTCTCCCATCCTACGTTCGGGGTAGTACGTAACGAGTTTTTGCACGGTCTGGCAAGCTCCAGCCTTTACTACTGCGCAAGCGGCGGAGGTTCTAGCACCTAAAAAGTGTATGTATCTAATACCAATACAACGACAGACTTTCAACCACGACAACGTTCGTAGTTTCGTTCAACTTTTATTTTGTCACAAATTTACTCTCAATTGGAAGGCAATCGTCGAGGTCCCTGAGAAATCAAGCGTGTCTCGTACCGGGCCATGTACTATGTCCCCAATATTTGCAGTGCAAAGAGAAACGAGCCGGAAATGGAGAAAAAGAGAAAAAGAGAGAAAGAGGCACATGAAAGATTTCGTCTTTAGGCGGTTGTGTACGCAGCAGAGGAGCTTTTGGTGCATCTCAATAAGACGTTGGCTTAGCTATGTCTGTCTACTTCGTATATTTACTACTGCTGCTCGGTTTAGGATAAAATTCCCTAGATAAAATAATAATAAAACACCGTGCAGTTTTATGCGCGATGGCCAATTGGCAATGTAGTATATATAAATAGAAATAATAATTTATAATGTAAAATAATGTGTTTTGTATATATTGTCCATAAATCACGATTACTACTTACTACTACTAATAAAATTGTCTTTTTTTGCTTCCTCATAAAGGGAGCTTTGTTTTTGTAAAACAATTTATTTTTCCAAATGTTCATGTTTTTTAAAAAATTGTTTATTATTATTATTATTTATTTATGAATATTTACATGTTTACCGGATTTTTTTGATCAGATATATTTGTAGGATGTCAATTTTAATCGACTTTTTTACATTAAAATAGGAAATTTTGTTACGTTTGTTATGATTTGTTTTGGAATTTTGAGAAAATGTATGCTAACAAAAATTTAGCTGCCACTTAAAATTGTCTGAACTGACGAGAAAAGTCGTCTGGAAAAAAATATTCGGTGTTTATGGGTATTTATTTGTCATGGGCAAAAAAGAAATTAATCTTTTATAACTAGAGAATGGGTAGGACTATCAAATTTAATTTTGGCACGCAAGTCAACCAGTTTTTACTCTTTCATCGTGATAAATTTAATTTAAATTTGTTTTGTCCTTCTTATTTCATTACAGTTTTCGTTTTTTTAAATGCAAAACAACGTAACCACGCTGACTCATGTAAATTTAAATCTAACAATCTGAACATTTTTCTACATTTGCAGTTGCGATTAACGATAATTGGTATTGCATTTGGAAAAAATTCGCAAAGCGGTTCAAAAGTTATGAATATTTTTTTTACAAAATTTGCTTCTGTAATTTAAACCTTATAACTCGAGAACGGCTCGCCATTAATTGAAACTTTGCATGGAAGTGAAGCAGATATTACCTGAATATTGTGGTAAATTTAATTAGAATCGTCACACCCATTAAAAGTTTAATGAAATTCTATTTTTTTTTCTAAAAATGAAAAATCCCGTAAATTAAAAGATTTTAAAATCAAAATTTGTATACAAATGAAGGTATAAGTAATATTAGTCGGTGTCAAATTTGTTCGGGGCTGAGAATGGATATCAAAAACTATAGAATTATTTTGCAAATAAGCGAAGATCGAGATTTTTAATTTTCCTTTTGTTACAGAACTGCTATTATTCAAAATGTATTTGGGCATATCTCACAAACCTTTGTCTTTCGTCTAACTCGACTGCGGAAAGCTATAGTAATTTACACAGAATGAATTACGCGGGTATCAAACTTTTACTAAGATGTACGAAGCATAATCTATCTGAAAAAAAATAATTTAATTTTATAATGCACCAATAGACTGTTTTATCCTGGTTCAAATGCGGAAATTAACAACGTTTTCGCTTGTAACTCTGATTTTCGCGTCACTTCGTACGGGTGTAGCATTGATATGCACCTTCAGAAAAATAAGAAAAAAATCATGAAATTCTGGTAAGGTGCAATGAACATAATGTACCTAATTGTAATCGCCAAACATGTCAGAAAATTAAGCGGTTATCCTGTGAACGTCTGCCAATCGGTTTCGATGGTGAACCTGACATCCACCGTTATATGGTGCAGGAATATCAGCACAAGCTAATTGAGCCAAATGAATTGGATGCACATAAAGGTAAGATCATCACGGATTGAATTAAGTGAAATTTATGTCGGAGAGTCAATTATTTTGCTCGGAACGTTCTGCGACATGGACTCATATTGCTGCGTGGAGAATAAATGTCAGGTTTTTCGCATCGTTATCCGGCCAAACTAGTCAAGTAAAATAATTAAATTCCATATGAGTACGTTATTCTTATCATCAATTAGATGTGCGCAGATGTGCCCGACCTCTCGACGAGAAACAATTTTTTTCTGGGTCAAAATGTATTCAATTGTCAGGTTCGAGAATGTCAGGTTTATAAATTCGCATAATAAATTCAAACTATTATAGTTCCTAAATTATCTAAATTATATTTTGAGTTAGTAGAGTCATTACCAGTCATACTTTTCATTTTCTGCATATGAATTGAGTAAAATTGAATTAGAAAAATGACCTATTGGAAGGAATAAAACTATGCCTTCAATGGGTCATTGAATAAAAAAAGTTTAATTGAAAGTAAGTTAAACACTTGTGAAACACAATAACACATAGTTCCTACAATGAATTAGCACCAAATAAATGATTTTTAGTTAAAATGATAATATGATTTTTTATGCGAGTTTATATGATACTTTGTCCATGAACGAATATTGCTTTCTAAAGGTCTTAAGGGGTTAGACCACTCTAGAATTTGCGAAAAATCGATTTTTTTCTCCTTGGAAATGACTCATTAGGGTTTCTAGAATGCTGTCCCAAAAGATTATTGCAGGCAAAAATTTGTAAATGCCCCATTTTCGAATTTTAATGGGAGGCCGCCCGGTTAGCAGGAAACCTCTCTTGTGTGCGCTTAGGTAAAGGTACTGAGAAGGGTCAAAGCAGGTATACGGCAGATAAACGCGTTTATCTCAAAACTGCTCTTTTCAAGTTGGCCGGAAACATAACTCAAAAAGTTTACCACCGATTTATTTGAAATTTTGGATATATCTTCAAAAATACATTATCCACAGAAGTACGTAGGACTTTTTTTTTAAGTTGCATAGTTTTTTTGTTATTGATAATTTTCGAACGATTTTTAAGCCAAATTTTTGAACTTTCACTTTAGATGCTCGCCATTTTGTCAAAAATGCCTGTATCGAAAAAATCCTACGTACTTCTCTAGCTACTGTTATGTATAAGTGAAAACCGTTAAAAAAACTCATCATAATTGAAAAATTACAGAAGCTGTGTGTCCGGCCGTGGATTCCAAAAAAAACGAGATGTCATCGCAACAACGCTGTACGGCCGCCATTTTTAAATTAATTACTATGAAAAAATTACTATATACAGTTAATGATATGTACAATAAATACCCTTTCTCAAAAAATCGATGTCTGTAATAGTTTTTCTGAAAAAAATTCCCAAAAAGAGCCTTTTTTGTGGCGCTCTAGAGTGGCCTAACCCCTTAAGATGAGTATAAAAAATTGGCGATCCTGTGCTCCTTAACTAGATTTTTATTCTTTGAGGCCGTGAAAGTCGAAGGTTTGTGAGATACGCCCATATGCCTTAAATGACGCCATAAATGAAATATGAAATGAAACTGTGAGAGTCATAAGAGGATCAGGAGTTTTATCAACGCACTGTAAATTTGGCACTGAATTCGCTCATCTTTTAAAAACTTTTCTCGCGACTATCCCTAAAAAGCAAAAAAACTTTTGTCACACTTGGCTGAATATTCGCGAGGCTCTCATTACTCAGGTAATTTTCGAGATAGAGTTTTTCTCCTCGTTTTCCCCTCTTTGTTTCCTGCCTATCTTATCGCATTTCATACTTTCCTCGTTCATTGGGTCATAATCCTCGCCCGAGGAGATTGCGCGTGGCGAAAGTAATTTATGTACCAAAAACCATATAATTTTCCGGCAATTCATTTCCTTGAAGCTTTCTCATCATCTCATCATATAGTAATCATGGTACTGCCGCGAAAACATTTTTTTTTTCATCCACGTTTTACCCTTGGATGTGAGTATTTTTTAAATGCTATGCCCGCAAGGCTGAAAACTTCAAGTAACCCATTCAAAAGGCTTTCCATACAACCTGGTGTATTCTATATATTGGTATATGGGCCATTTATACTCAGATAAATTAATTTTATTGTAATTGGAATTTCGGCATATTTACAAATCTATTATTAATTTTTCAAGCAACAAAAAGTATTCAAGGTATTCTTTTTAATTTATTACATAAACACATTACAAACACTATTATTTTTTTGGTATTCTATCACATTGGTCAAAAAACGGATGAAAATTTTATCAGAAATAAATAAAAAATTCTTATTGATTTAATGCCATAAAAACACGCATTATGGGTAATGGAAAAAGTACTGAAAACCTTTTTTTATTTATTTTTAATATGATAAAGCATATATGAGGGATTCCACGGCACTTTCGCCACCCAAAAAAAAAAAAAAATCTCAAATTTTATCTAAAAATCAGGTTCAGCGGTGTCTATTGATGGACCAAATTTCAAAATTCTAAAAAAATGGTTGACCGGAATATGCAAATTTTTTCATTTTTTATCGTTTTTCATTTAATCTGTAATATCTCAGAAACTATTGATCGTATCGAAAACATTAAAAGACGATAATGTGCAATTTTTTATGGCCAACAGGAAAAAAATATATTCAAAATTAATTGCTTAATTTCAGGTCACATTTTATGAAAAAAACAACAAAATTATTTTTTTTTTATGGTTGGACTTCAGATTTTTTCATCGGACAAATTGTCTCGGAATCTTTGAGTGATCGCCGAATTTTGAGTATTTTTTTTTTCATGGGATGGCCCAATGCTGTGACGTTACAGCAATCTGAATGTTTTTAATATATATAAAAAAATCCATATTCAAAATTAAAATTAATTAAAATGGTTGGACTTCAGATTTTTTCACCGGACAAATTGCCTCGGAATCTTTGAGTGATCGCCGAATTTTGAGTATTTTTTTTTTTTCATGGGATGGCCCAATGCTGTGAGGTTACAGCAATTTGAAACATTCAAATTGCTGTAACCTCACAGCATTGGGCCATCCCATGAAAAAAAAATACTCAAAATTCGGCGATCACTCAAAGATTCCAAGGCAATTTGTCCGGTGAAAAAATCTGAAGTCCAACCATAAAAAAAAATAATTTTGTTGTTTTTTCCATAAAATGTGACCTGAAATTAAGCAATTAATTTTGAATATATTTTTTTCTTGTTGGCCATAAAAAAATGCACATTTTCGTCTTTTAATGATTTCGATACGATCAATAGTTTCTGAGATATTACAGATTAAATGAAAAACGATAAAAAACGAAAAAATTTGCATATTCCGGTCAACTATTTTTTTAGAATTTTGAAATTTGGTCCATCAATAGACACCGCTGAACCTGATTTTTAGATAAAATTTGAGATTTTTTTTTTTTGGGGGTGGCGAAAGTCCCGTGGAATCCCTCATATTTAAACAGTGACTAATATTGATTAATTTGAAAAATCAGACTCATATCATATCCACTAATTTTTAGCAGTATCACTGTAAAAAAAATCTTTCTTAAAATTAATATACTTGTATTGGAAGTACCATATGCATAAACTGTGCATTAAATTTCATAAACATTTCTGTTGAAAATTCAAATACATGGAAATTTAAAGTGGACATAAAAACAATTAAAAAATATAAATATTAGTCGGACATTATTTTTTTACACAAATTATGTCATCGGAAATTGTTGGGAATTGGTTTTCGCCACAGAAAATGTTACGCTTACACTGGGGTTTGAACCTACGACCAACCTACCTAAGTACATTACAACGCACGCACGCTACCGACTACGCCATCAACGACTTGGTAATTTTGAATATCTAAATGACATAAGAGTTGTACAACTATTATTCTCTCAAGCATCCTCATAATTGACATAACAAAATATTCAATTGATTGTCAGAGCGCAAAGTCGATTGGAAATATTTTCAAGTGAACATAATTTTTGGATGAACGGAATCTTTGAAAATCTCGAGTAACTTATCAGAAGTCGATGCTAAGTGGTAAATGTTAGCGATCTACACCGAGAGAAAAAGTTTCATTGATTCACGGAAATCTTTGCCAATGAAATGAAATACTTGAATTTCAGTACTATCTTTTCTTGGAATGATTTTCAACTCAATGAAAAGTAGTGACATTGATTCGAAGAAACATTTCTTTAAACCAATGAACCTTTTTCATTGATTTCAAAGATATCGTCTCTGATTCAATGAAACTTTCTTCTTACCAGCTAAAAATTTCGAAACCTATTTTTTCCTGAAGTACGCGGCAGATAAAGTTCAAATTTTGTGAGTATGTAAGGAAGCACGGCAGAAATAGGCTGAGCTTCTGTCTCCTCGAAAGTCGAAGCCGTTCGTTCGGGAGAACCGAAAAATAAAAAAGTGAGGTTAGGTGCGAGAGAGAGATCAATGAAAACGTTTATTTGAACCAATGAAAACATCTCTTTAAAACAATAAAACTGTTTCTTCATTATATGCTCACTAAGTAAATCTTTATTTACAGGCAATGAAATGTTCTCTTTGAAATTAAAATGCACTATTTCATTGAAATCAAAGAAATATCTTGTTGAAATCAATGAAAAAAAAATCAATCCACCCATTTCTTTGGCGTTAATGAAATCTTTTCTCTCGGTATAGTGCGGGTTTTTTTTGTTATTGGAAAGTATGTATTAAATTTCAAATCAGTCACTAAAATTCAAAAAATTCATGGTGATTTTCATGTACTAATTTAGTAATGATTGATTTAGTAACCACGTGTTGTAATTTTATATCACCGGTTTGCTAAAATCCATACACGCATACTAAATTTACTATGCAACTATATTAATATTTATTTCCTATAGCGAGTTTTGTAAATTTCCCACACTTTTGTGTAGCAAAAACGCAAACATTTTTCATAAAGTAATATACCCATATAGACAAAATTGCGAATACGTTACTTGGTATTTTTCAATATCAGGAACTGTAATTTGAGTAACTTTGATCTTCCATTTAATGGAACAATGTATATTAAATTTCAAATTCAAATTTCATATTGATTATCATATACTAATTTAGTAAATGATGATTTAATAATCATGTGTTGTAATTTCCAATCACCGGATTATCAAAATTCATATATCTGTATTAAATTTACTATGCAAACATATTAATTCCGATTTCCTATACCAAGTTTTATAAAATTCATACACGATTGTATAGGGAAAACGCGAACATTTTTTACAGTGTAAATCTGTTGGGGAATTTAGGAAAATTCGTGAATGAAAGTGGAATAATATAATGTATTATTTCACTTTTCATGTCCTTGAATATGAATGTCCTATGCATTTGCATAGTTTATTTTGCATATGAGTGGAGCAATATTAGGTACGTATTCTGAAATTATTTCGTATACCCTCGTTTGCGGTCTATGTGATAGGGAATTGGGAGCCTTTAGCAAGCGACAAGGACCTTGTGCAGTTGGCACACTTGCGAGGTCAAGTTCTCTCATGCATACTCATAATTGACATAACAAAATATTCAATTGATTGCAATCAGAGCGCAAAGTGGATTGAAAATATTTTCAAGTGAACATAATTTTTGGATGAACGGAATCTTTGAAAATCTTAAGTAACTTATCAGAAGTCGATGCTAACTGGTAAGTGTTAGCGATCTACACCGAGAGAAAAAGTTTCATTGATTCACGGAAATCTTTGCCAATGAAATGAAATACTTGAATTTCAATATTATCTTTTCTTTGAATGATCTCAAACTCAATGAAAAGTAGTGACATTGATTCGAAGAAACATTTCTTTAAACCAATGAACCTTTTTCATTGATTTCACAGATATCGTCTCTGATTCAATGAAACCTTCTTCTTACCAGCTCAAAATTTCGAAACCTATTTTTTCCTGAAGTACGCGGCAGATAAAGCTCAACTTTTGTGAGTATGTAAGGAAGTACGGCAGAAATAGGCTAAGTTTCTGGCATCTCGAAACTCGAAGCCGTTCGTTCGGGAGAACCGAAAAACAAAAAAGTGAGGTTAGGTGCGAGAGAGAGATCAATGAAAACGTTTATTTGAACCAATGAAAACGTCTCTTTAAAACAATAAAACTGTTTCTTCATTATATGCCCACTAAGTAAATTTTTATTTACAGGCAATGAAATGTTCTCTTTGAAATTAAAATGCACTATTTTATTGAAATGAAAGAAATATCTCGTTGAAATCAATGGAAAAAAATCAATCCACCCATTTCTTTGGCGTTAATGAAATCTTTTCTCTCGGTATAGTGCGGGTTTTTTTTGTTATTGGAAAATATCTATTAAATTTCAAATCAGTCACTAAAATTCCAAAAATTCATGGTGATTTTCATGTACTAATTTAGTAATGATTGATTTAGTAACCACGTGTTGTAATTTTATATCACCGGTTTGGTAAAATCCATACACGCATACTAAATTTACTATGTAACTATATTAATGTTTATTTCCTATAGCGAGTTTTGTAAATTTCCCACACTTTTGTGTAGCAAAAACGCAAACATTTTTCATAAAGTAATATACCCATATAGACAAAATTGCGAATACGTTACTTGGTATTTTTCAATATCAGGAACTGTAATTTGAGTAACTTTGATCTTCCATTTAATGGAACAATGTATATTAAATTTCAAATTCAAATTTCATATTGATTTTCATATACTAATTTAGTAAATGATGATTTAATAATCATGTGTTGTAATTTCCATTCACCGGATTATCAAAATTCATATATCTGTATTAAATTTACTATGCAAACATATTAATTCCGATTTCCTATACCAAGTTTTATAAAATTCATACACGATTGTATAGGGAAAACGCGAACATTTTTTACAGTGTAAATCTGTTGGGGAATTTAGGAAAATTCGTGAACGAAAGTGGAATAATATAATGTATGATTTCACTTTTGATGTCCTTGAATATGAATGTCCTATGCATTTGCATGGTTTATTTTGCATATGAGTGGAGCAATATTAGGTACGTATTCTGAAATTATTTCGTATACCCTCGTTTGCGGTCTTTGTGATAGGGAATTGGGAGCGTATAGCAAGCGACAAGGACCTTGTGCAGTTGGCACGCTTGCGAGGTCGTGTTTGCATGTGGTTGCGGTTATTTGTTCGATCTCTCTCGTGCTCTCTTTCACTCTCCACCACTTTCACTGTGGTTACCCCCTTTGACTCTTGTACTCCCCGGCTGACGGCCCTCGGGCGTTTCGCTGTTTTCCCTCCGATTTGTTTTCCAAGCTCCACCCTCACGACCGGCAACTGCCATGGCAAAAGCATCTCCTCGTGTGTCCGTAACAAGATCCCGCGACTGGACGTCACGCCAAAGCGGATTGGGCCAATTTCACGTCGAAATCGAAAAACATCAACGCTCGTTAAAAGCCGCCAGCTCGACATACTGAATTTTTAACCCAAACGATGAATCGCACATCCCCAACCGAAATTTTTTATTAATCAGAATTTTACTTTAGGAGCGAAATAATTTAAGAACAATAATGGATGTAATTGAAAATATTAGAAAAATTAATATTGAATAATAATTATGTTACAGACTTGTTTATAAATGGACATTATTGTGCGATAAATATTTCGAAATTTAGTTTTTAATCATAGGTATGCAAAGAAATTTACCATTTCGTTTCATAAGAATATTTTTTATTCGATTTTTTTTCCTTTAATGGGTGAAAATCGAGCATTTTAGATATTTTTCGGTAGAAAGATTCCTCAATAAACTCTGAATGTTGAAGGGTCATTTATTGCACCGATTACTTTACATGTTCTTAACAAATCTTGAAATTACAGAATTGAAATTGTAAAAAATTATACGCCCGTCGATTTTTTTTTCCTCTGCGCATCCCCGTAACTTTTTGTCGATTAAAGATGTTATTTATTTTTCTGCGAATAAAAATATTAATACAAATTTACGGAATTCTAACGTGCCAAATAGCGAATATAAATATTCAGGCTCTTAAGCGTTTACATAAAACTACTCAAAATAATCAGGTTCTGAGTAAGAACTCATAGGAAAGTTACAAAATAATTAAGTCTTACGTGAAAGGGAGTCTCAATTTTCTTAAACCGGAAGCGTCGATATATTTTTATAAAATAAAGAGGTAAACACAGTCATCTGCTCTTTTCCCGACGAAAATTTCACCCTCATCGACTTTTTCCTTTTGCGCACCCTCGTAACTTTTTTTCGATTGTAAAGTTATTTATTCTTCCATGAATAAAAATAATAATTAAATTTTAGAGAACCCTAGGGTGACAAATAGCCAATATAAATATTCAAGCCATGAGTAAGAACGCATAGGAAACTTACAAAATATTTAAGTCTTACGTGAAAGGGAGTCTCAATTTTCTTAAGACGACAGCGTCGACATATTTTTCTAAAATAAAGAGATAAACACTGTCGTCTGCTCTTTTCCCGACGAAAATTTCACGCGCGTCGATTTTTTCCCTTTGCGCACCCCCATAACTTTTTTTTATTGCAAAGTTATTTATTCTTCCATGAATAAAAATAATAATTAAATTTTTAAGAATCCTAGGGTGACAAATAGCCAATATAAATATTCGGACCCTGAGTAAAAACTCATAGGAAACTTACAAAATAATTAAGTCTTACGTGAAAGGGAGTCTCAATTTTCTTAAGCCGACAGCGTCGACATATTTTTATAAAATAAAGAGGTAAACACAGTCGCTCGTCGATTTTTTCCCTTTGCGCACCCCCATAACTTTTTTTTATTGTAAAGTTATTTATTCTTCCATGAATAAAAATAATAATTAAATTTTAAAGAACCCTAGGGCCACAAATAGCCAATATAAATATTCATGGCCCTGAGTAAGAACACATAGGAAACTTAAAAAATAATTAAGTCTTACGTGAAAGGGAGTCTCAATTTTCTTAAGCCGACAGCGCCGACATATTTTTATAAAATAAAGAGATAAACACAGTCGCTCGTCGATTTTTTCCCTTTGCGCACCCCCATAACTTTTTTTCGATTACAAAATTATTTATTCTTCCATGAATAAAAATAATAATTAAATTTTAAAGAATCCTAGAGTGACAAATAGCCAATAAAAATATTCAGGCCCTGAGTAAAAACTCATAGGAAACTTACAAAACAATTAAGTCTTACGTGAAAGGGAGTCTCAATTTTCTTTTTTTTATTGCAAAATTATTTATTCTTCCATGAATAAAAAAAATAATTAAATTTTAAAGAATCCTAGGGTGACAAACAGCCAATATAAATATTCAGGCCCTGAGAAAGAACGCATAGGAAACTTAAAAAATAATTAAGTCTTACGTGAAAGGGAGTCTCAATTTTCTTAAGACGACAGCGTCGACATATTTTTCTAAAATAAAGTGGTAAACACATTCGTCTGCTCTTTTCCCGACGAAAAATTTCACGCCCGTCGATTTCTTCCCCCCTCGCACACCCTTTCTTAAGCCAAGACCGCGGTTAGGTTTCAGTGGCCACATTCGACGTAGTTACTCTCTCTCTGGTTGCGCCCCGTAACTTTTTTCATTTTGCGCGACACAGCGCAACGAGTAGAGGAGGAGGAAAAGGCGACGGGGTCTGACAACGAGCCGTCGGAACTGGAAAGCGTTTGTGGAACGAGTTGGCAACGCTCTCTCGCGCAGACAATCCAACGCTCGGCACAACACACTAACGTCAGAGAGACTTTATGAGTCAGTCGGAGAGCAAGTTGTTCGTACGAAAGTTTTCGAGTGCTGTAGTAGTATAACGCGCGAGCAGCGCCCTCGACGACGCGGGGGAGGGCAAAGGGGTGGTAATACGTAAAAGGGAGGCGTGAAGTGTTAACATAGGCCCCAGAGCAGCGAGCAGATACTCGACGCACCCTATGCGCGTAGATATTCTCGGTGCTTACACCGACAGTTCACCTCCCACTCCCTCCCCACTGCACCTCCTCCCTCTCCGGTCCTCTCCACCCCTCTCCTCTTCTTCATGCCAAGCGTCTTCCCTTTCCTGTGCCCTCAGCCTCCACGGCCTTTTGATGCAACCCTCAACATCGGCTTTGCGTCCGTTCGTTGCTTCGCACGTTCGTTCAACCGTCCAGTCTGTATATCACGTGTATACTACTACTTTTACTACTACTACTACTACTACTACTATTAGACTACTACTGGGGTAGTTGTGTGCTCTGAGATTGTCCATAGAGCTTCACCTTTCTCACCCTCATTTCTACTGTCGTCTTCTATTCTTCTCAATTGTGTGGTATATTCTGTGAAAGAATTGGGGAAAGATTCAATTGAATGAGATCTGTAGAAGAAATTATATTGTATAAGGGATTTAACAGTATTTATAAATATTTCTGTGACATATTATTTAACAATGATATTATAGACTATCTTTTGCTTCCTGCCGTCCCGATCTAACGAGACAGTGGAAATGGATATACGGGCAATTCCTCATGGAACTTGAAAAAGCATGTCCCTCTGCCTTTAACGGTACATCAACGATAAAATGTTACATGTTTTTGGTGTTAACATTTAGATATTGATCTCTTGGAACAGAGGCACCTAGTTGGTAAAGCCAAAGTTTCGAGAATATACGAGTTATTTTGGTAAAAGTGACTGAAATGGCCTTACCGTCTATGTCCCTGACACAGATATTTATTGTTTAAAGATCAAATAAACTTTTGTAGCGTTCCTTTACTATTTTGAAAAAATTATTATTATTTTTGTCACGATCGTTTTCGAACATACGCGATCGCAAATTAAGCGTGTCTGACTCTGTATAGTCATATGAATTGATAAGTGTGTGTCCCGCGGTTTTGGTGTCCTTACCGTCCACACTTTTCAGGGCGATCGCAGTGCTAGACACAGTACACGCGGAAAGAAAAGCTTGGTTGAAACAACCAAGTGCTATGGTTATATATGCGCCAGACAATTAATTGGTTAGACCGACCAATTTCTTGGTTAGGCTACCAATTTCTTGGTTAGGCTACCAATTTCTTGGTTAGGCTACCAATTTCTTGGTTAGGCTACCAATTTCTTGGTTAGGCTACCAATTTCTTGGTTAGGCTACCAATTTCTTGGTTAGGCTACCAATTTCTTGGTTAGGCTACCAATTTCTTGGTTAGAATAACCAAGTGACTTGATTAGACCAACCAAGAAATTGGACACCTAACAAATTACTTGGTTAGTCTAACCAATTAATTGTCTGGCGCATATATAACCATATCACTTGGTAGTTCCAACCAAGCCTTTTTTTCCGTGCAATAAATAACTTTCTCGGTCTCAACGAAAGTAGACATTACGAAATTCACTCGCTTGTTAATTTTTATACCTCAAGGGCGATGGTCCGTTAACAAAGTCCGTCCAAATTTGGGTAAGATTTAATAATATGTCCTTACCATCCAACGCAAAAACTATTCCGGGGAGCCTATATTTCTCATAGTCTCGATGCCCAGTAGATCCGATACAACGAGATTCTTGTGTGAGCAAACTTGCAGTGTGGTGCTAGCATTGTAACCCCTTTTTTTCATGTAAAAACCAATTTATTTACCGAAATTCTGTGTCCTTACGGTCCACTAATCCGTTTCGACTTTGGAAAACTACTTTCAAGGCTTAAATAATATTGTGTGAATATGAAGAAGCATTTAAAAAATTGCCTTCTTTAATATCGATGTACATTAGATGGTTTGATCAATAAAATTTAGTAATTTCGCTATTATACACATGTACGATGAAAATATTCTCGATATGTAATTTAACAAATTATATTACACACACTGTAATACTGTAACTAATAAACCTAACAATTTAAGGTAAATAAAAGCAGTTTATTTGAAAAATAGTGGATTTTATTAATAATTTCTAATTCAATCTTTTTTATTTATTTTTCTCATGCTGTGCTCACATTTTTTTACGATAGCACACATTTGATCGAGTAGGTATGATACCCTGGGATTAGCAAAAAAATTCCCGTGGATGTGCCTCGAATTTTTTTCAAAATATTTATTTTCCGAATTTTTCAAGCTCCATGAGGAATTGCTCATATATTTTTGGGAGTTCTTGATCGATTAAGAGTTGAAACTCAAATTTTGAATTAATACACGCGTATATTCTTTATTGATAGAAACGAATTTAACACTTTTAATTAACGGATTTAATCGGAAAAAACTTCTTATTTGCCGCCGTTTACGATAATTACAAAATACTATAAAACAGACTTATATTTAAAAGTTGCGCTTTTTCAGCGTTAATAATGTATTTATTTCATGTTTGTTGATTGAAGATTAATTGAAGACTGATAAATAAAACGATTGAAAAAATTATGAACGAGTGAATCGGAGTTTAAGTGGGGTTTTCGGGGATCGTGAAACGGCCTAAAGATGCTGACAACGCACGACACGTGCGGTCAGCGAAAATCATATAAAAGTGCAACGAACGAAGCACGGAATTACCGAACGGATTTGCATTAACAGAAGTTGAGACTACTATATTGGGAAGAATGGAAATGCACTGAGAGAAGAGTTTGTTAACAATTAACAAATTTTGTTTAAATATGACGAAATGAACGATTTAGTTATTCTTATTGAATCTCACTTGACCCAAGTAAGATTTGTTAACTATTAACAAATGTCAGCGAGCTTCATTTGTGACAAGCTAATTTTATGGTTCATTTCGCCATATTTAACCAAGATTTGTTAACTATTAACAAATGATAACAAACTTTTCTCTCAGTGTGAAATAATAATTAATTACAGTAGGAAAAATAGAGAGGACGTACTTCCTCATTCAGGAAGCTTTGTTTTATTGGAAAAAAAATTTCTTCCAAATTTTCATGTGAGGTTACTCAAAATGGTCTAAAATGTCGAGAAAAGTGGTTTTAAAAAAATGTCTGGTTGAATGTGTGTGCTTGCAAAATTCAAACCGCTATACCTGAAGAACGGCTTTAACAACCAAGTGGAAATTTGATATGCCAGTAGATTAGCAACGTCCCTTTGTAAAAATTAGCGAAAAAATTTAACCATCTTGGTAGATTTTATAAGATTTTGAATTTTTCGAAAAAAAATTGTACGCTCTCTATCTGTCGCAATTATTTGACTAATAAGCTTAATAATTCTTATCAAATAAAGCACTGTAAATGGGCGATCGGTATTGAATTTGAGTCAAATCTATGAAGCGGTTCGGAATTTACAGAATTTCGAATTTTCAAAAAAATTATGTTATTATTCTTATTCAAGTCAACTTCGACAAACTCAGCTCGAATTCCCTACAAGAACTAGCTGATATTCAGCTGTCGTAAAAATTAAATTTGGTAATGATTGATAAAGAGGTTCACGTAAAGTAAAAAACCCGAAAATTCAGAATCTTCAATTGGCGATAACTTTTGCTTCCTCATAGAGGAAGCTTTGTTTTCCTTTCTTTGTGAAATTTTTTTTTTCGAGATTTTCATGTCAGTACACTCAGAATGGTCCAAAACATCGAGAAAAGTGATTTAGAAAAAAATGTCTGTATGTGTGTGTGTGTGTATGTTACACAATCGAAAAATGTAAACCTTTATAACTCGAGAAGGTCTTGAGATATCAAGCTGAAATTTGGACCATAGATAGAGGGATCAAGCCTCATCGTTCATCCAAATTTTTGTTAAAATCCACTTCATCGTTAAATTATTACGCGTTTTTTAATTTTTTGAAAAATGTCTGTTTACGCGATAACTCTTTCAATTTTCGAGATATTGATCTAAAAATTGGTATGAATTTGAGCTTTCATATGCCGGTGATCGCTATTGAATTTGGTTAAGATCGGTTGAGCCGTAAAATTTTTATGATGTTTTGAATTTTTCAAAAAATTGACATTATCGCTCTATTGTAACTTTTGCAAAACTTAAGATAGCGAGCTCAAATTTTGTATATAAATGAAACAATATTCAGCCATTATATATGTATAATTTAGTGACGAACGGTATGACATTTTTGATTTTATGGAATGTTGAATTATTTTTAAAAATATACATTATCACATTCACTTCGGAAACGCTCTAATAATCACGAAATAACGCAATAACGAAATAGAAAAAGCGAATCCACAACATGTATATTTATCTAATTAAAACAAGGATGCAAAGTAGAACCTTGCACATTGCTTCCTCATTATTTTTCGCGTTTTACAAAGCTTCCTCTATGAGGAAGCCAAAAATTGAATAACATACTTCCCCAGAGAGGTAGCTTTGTAAGACGCGAAAAATAATGAGGAAGCAATGTGCAAGGTTCTACTTTGCATCCTTGTTTTTTCGGTTGACAGGTTTTCAAATCTCTTTTTTCGTTTACAAGAGCTCGCCAAAATACTATCGCCAATACTGTAAATATTACTACGGTACCCGAATTTCTTCATCCGTGAGGTCGTTTTGAATAATGAACACTTTTTTTATTTTTACTACTCCAACTTAAAGACTCGGTAAAAATTCAAAACTAATAACTAAAAAATCTAAAAATAATAGACAGTAAAAAAATTGAACCTCTATTACTAATATTAAATAGAACTTTTATGTTCTAAAAATCTTTATGTTTAGAACACAAAAGTTAATCTAAAAAATAATAGACGATAAAAGTTAAATTTAAAAATTGTCTATTATTTTTTAGATTTTTTTTTGTATTTCCATTGCAAATTCATCACATTATCGCTCCATGGATACAGACTATAATAATTCCACAATTATTATCTATATATGTGTGCCAATTTGTAATTCATTAAATTTATATTTAAGACCTATGAAATTTATTCATAAGGAAGATATTGTGAAAGTCCGAAGTTTAAAGCAAAACAACGATGAATTAATCAGGAATTATCATATTCTCTTGGGAACTTCTGAGTTTGATAACGGCCGTTTTATGTTCGTCGTATTAAGTATTCGAAATCTCGATCTCTAATTAAATCGAGTGCTGGCGGATCAACGCGAAGAAAGGAGATGAAGAAAAATAAGAATCGCGCGTTGAGATTGTCCGAAAAAGGGGAAAATGTTCAGGATGCTGCGGAGAAGGATAATTCTACGATTGCCGCGAGAACAGAGTGGAGTAGAGCATATAGCAAGGGGCGATGGGGCTATAACCAGCAGCCGCGCTTCTTCATCGATCCAGTCTATGTCAATAGCCCTGCTGGGTACTCATAAGCTTTGCTGAGAGTAGCAGCCCCCGCAGCAGCGGTGGAAAGCTGTCGTTTTCCTGGATGTATCTGAACACTCGCTCGGCTCGTGCTTCTATATATTTCTCTCTGGTGCAGAGCTTCTCAATTATCCGCACGTGATGAGGCTTGGGACCAGGTGACTCATATTATTTTGTTGCTTCTCCAACCTCGTGTTCTTTAAAGTTTTACTTTAATTACAACAAAAAAATACCACAGAATAGCTTAAAGCCATTATTTCTTTTTCCAAATTTTTCCTATTTCCAATAAGGTTATTTTTATTTTCTCATAATAAAGTTTGATTTGCGTGATTTTTTTTATTTTGATTTTTAAAGTTTTGCTTTAATTTTGAAAAAAAAAAACGGTCACACAATAGCTTAAAGTTATTTAACTTTTTTCCAAATTTTTCTAATTTTCGATAATATTATTGTTACTTCCCCATAAAAGAAGTTTGGTGATCGTGAATTTTTTATTTTTTGCTTTTTAAAGTTATACTTTAATCGCGAAAAATCAACCACACAGTAGCTTAAAGTCATTCGTAGTTTTTCCAAATTTTCTCTGGGTTCGATAAGATTATTTGTGCTTTCTCAAAAAAAAAGTCTGCTTTGCTTAAAATTGACTGAAACGTTGAGAAAAGTGGTCTAGAATAAATTTTCGGTGTGTGTGTGTATATATGTGTATGCGTATGTGTATAAAATAAATAAGTATGAAAATAATTTTAGTAACATTTTAAATCTTGATGTTTTGTGTGATGCACTTTTTAATAATTTCGTAATATCTTACAAAATTATTAAAAAGTGCATCACACAAATATTCTGAAATATTATATAAAAATATTTAAACACATTTATTAAATATTGAAAAACATTTCATGCATATTTACGTATATTGGTTAAACATTTTCTATATTTCTGAGACATTTCGAAAATATTCCCGTGCTATGATGTTATGCACTTCATTTTCAATATTTCGACAACGAAAATGCACGGCTACTGCGCCAGCTCGAAAAATCTTCATCTCACTTCCCGGGAACATCAGATTTGAAAGCTCGCTTTGAGTATTTTATATTTTCGGCATTTCTATACAGCAAGAACTGGCAGGTCCTCGAGGGGTAGTTTTGATTCCAATCTTCCTATAGCTTCATAAAAGTATCCCTGAGATAAAAGCATCTCCCCCTCCCCTCTTGTCCCTCCGTTGAAGCTAAACTAAGCGATAAAAGGGCGGAAGTACACAGAATGCTATAATGTGACAGAGAAAAACTGACGAAGTGTGTACGCGAGCCTCATGCGTACGATACGCACGAGACCTCGAGGAAATTCTAATATTTTAACCACCGCGAAGAAATGAAAGGACGTGAGCAAAAAGGGCGAAAGTGTGTAAGCGTGGCGAGCATAAGGACATATACGGGGCATTCAAAGCCAACTCAACGAACTTTGAACCTTCATATTTTTCACTGGTTTGTACCACCAGAAAAAAGACCAAAACTAAATTAAAATATTAAAAAAATAATATTATTTATTAATAATTATATCACTCAGTTACCAGAAAAAAGGACAAAAATACTTTTTTCTTTTTCAAATTAAATATATAGTTTGATTAGGAATTAAAAAATGCAAGAAAAAATTATTCTACACATACCGAGAATAATCACTCCTATAAAAAAATACGCTAACGCCTTTTTTCACTTATCAAAAAACTTATTATATTTTTTTCTACTAAATTTCTTATTAAATAAATAAAAATTAATCTTTATTTCAATTTTTTTTGTTATGGAGTATATAAATACAATTTTTAAAAAGTTGCAAACTAGAACTTTGCACATTGCTTCCTCATTAATGTTAATTTTTCACAAAGACATCTCTATGAGTTAGCTTACTTATTAATTTTATCTACCTCATAGAGGAAGCTTTGAAAAAAAGGAAAATGATGAGGAAACTTTTTTCATTACCTATATAGTTCTTGAAAAATTCAAAATCACGTAAAATCCAAACCGTTTTATCGATCACGATCAAATTTGATAGGCAGTAGCGCTGAATGTTATTTTTCATCTGTAGAAAATTTCAGTTGATTGGATGAGATTTGACGTGAGTTAGAGCAAAACGCATATTTTCAAAAACATTCAAAATCCCATAAAAACCGAACTTTTTCGCAGATTAATTCTGAATTCAACACCAATCCTTCTTTAAAGTAGCTTTATTCATAAAAAAATTATTTAGCTCGACAGCGAGAAATTGGCGGATGCTAGACAGCATACAGACATTTTTTGAAAATTGCAAAGTCAAATAAAATTAGAATATATTTTTGAAATTTTTTTTAAATTACCACTCACAAAGGCGTCGATCTGCTTCACATGTTTGCTAAATAGCAGCCCGATTGTTGAAGCAGTTCTTCAGGTATGTAAGTTTGAATTGTGTGACGGCCACACACACATGCACATTCATCCATAGATTTTTTGTGAACTCCTTTTCTCGTCGTTTTAGACCATTTTGAGTGTACTGACATAAAAAAACTCGAAAAAAAATGTACGCACAAAAACAAAGATTCCTCTATGAGGAAGAAATATAAAGAAATTCAAATTGAAATTGAAATTTATTTGCGTGCTCTGGGATAAATCCCCTAAGAGCACAGATACATTATTGGTTACATTATTAAACATAGGGAGAAATACAAAAAATTAAAAATGTTAATAAAATTAAATTAAAGAAATACATAGAGAGAAATACAAAATAAAAATACTAATAGAATAAAATTAAGGAAATACAGCGAATAGTTATGATTAGCCTTAAACAAATGTTTAACTTAACCTAACGCAGAGCCTCATTAACCCAAGCCACCAATTCGTCTAGTACCACCTTAACGGTATTTGTATAACGAGCGGAAATCTCCTCGCAAGAAATACACGTGGAGGTTACGCTTGAAAACTGCCAGGTTTGTGCTACTCGTAATTGTGACAGGCAAGCTCTTCCATAGACCCACTTTAATATTTTCAAATGAGTTTTGAAATTTTGAGGTCAAACTTTCATCTAGTTGACTTGGAATACCCCATATATATACATATATATATAGTTAATACACTAGCGCTATGAAAATCATCCCTACGGATCCCTTAACCAGAGCGGAGCAACGTTGCGGTACACCCCGAGGGAAGTACTTGCAATTAACGCGGTAAGACTGTAGGACGCCGTGCGGTTGAAGGGAGATGCGCTCGTAGGGCGAAGCAGCGAAGGGCAGCAGTGCGAGGAAGAGAGGACGAGGGGCCGCGACAAACGGGGAGACGATGGAAACCGAGAGTGAGCTCTGTACTCGTGGAGAACCAGGCGGAATGCCTCGAGTTCGGTTATTTGTCAGGGATAACGCGCCTGGGGTGAATTTCGCGTTCGTGCGGCGAGGGCCGGAAGTCCGTGAGTGCAATCCACGCCACCCTGTGGAGAACGAAAGAGAAAGAAAGAGTAAAAAATTTCGGTACAGTGGAATTAGTCGTAAGTTATTCGATCAGGATCGAAAGACATTGATCAATGTTTTCGATCTTTAATTATTATTAGGAAATGTTATTTTACAGAATTACGTTAATTTTAGTTTAAAAATTTTGAAAGATCTTGCCAAAAGTGTAATTTTTTTTGGGAAATAAAAACTTACATATACATCATGAAAAAAAAGAATTTTTAAAATATACCATTTTCCACTATTTTTATTTAGAAATATGGATTTATATGCATTCCCATCAAAAATTTTTATTCCATTACAATTTAACAACTTCGCAACTCGATAAATATTTTTAATAGAAATACTAAGAATCTATATTTTTAATTAATTTTTTTTTAACATGATGTACTTGAGACTACTTCATTTTTAATCGAATATCTTACTTAGGCGAGATGTTACTGTACATCCGTGTAATAGTTGATAGCACAACAAGTTTTCTTTTGACCGTCATCGTCATCGTCATCACCGTCATTTTATCTTTACGTTAAATTCCCAATAGCAAAAACTGCAGAGATGAGATATAATCGAATATCTAACTTAATCGATATTCTACTGTACATAAGTACAGTAATTGATAACCCAACAAGCTTCCTTTTGACCGTCTAGGTTATCGCCGTCATTTTATCTTTGCGTTAAATTCCCAATAGCAAAAACTGCAGAAATGAGATATAATCGAATATCTAACTTAAGCGAGATTCAACTGTACATAAGTACAGTATTTGATAACCCAACAAGAAATAACATATAATCGAATATCTAACTTAAGCGAGATTCTACTGTACATAAGTACAGTAGTTGATAACCCAACAAGTTTCCTTTTGACCGTCTAGTTTATCACCGTCATTTTATCTTTGCGTTAAATTCCCAATAGCAAAAACTGCAGAGATGAGATATAATCGAATATCTAACTTAAGCGAGATTCAACTGTACATAAGTACAGTATTTGATAACCCAACAAGTTTCCTTTTGACCGTCTAGGTTATCGCCGTCATTTTATCTTTGCGTTAAATTCCCAATAGCAAAAACTGCAGAGATGGGATATAATCGAATATCTAACTTAAGCGAGATTCTACTGTACATAAGTACAGTAGTTGATAACTCAACAAGTTTCCTTTTGACCGTCTAGGTTATCGCCGTCATTTTATCTTTGCGTTAAATTCCCAATAGCAAAAACTGCAGAGATGAGATATAATCGAATATCTAACTTAAGTGAGATTCTACTATACATAAGTACAGTAGTTGATAACCCAACAAGTTTCCTTTTGACCGTCTAGGTTATTGCCGTCATTTTATCTTTGCGTTAAATTCCCAATAGCAAAAACTGCAGAGATGAGATATAATCGAAAATCTAACTTAAGCGAGATTCTACTGTACATAAGTACAGTAGTTGATAACCCAACAAGTTTCCTTTTGACCGTCTAGGTTATCGCCGTCATTTTATCTTTGCGTTAAATTTCCAATAGCAAAAACTGTAGAGATGAGATATAATCGAATATTTAACTTAAACGAGATTCCACTGTACATAAGTACAGTAGTTGATAACCCAATAAGTTTCCTTTTGACCGTCTAGGTTATCACCGTCATTTTATCATTGCGTTAAATTCCCAATTGCAAAAACTGCAGAGATGAGATATAATCGAATATCTAACTTAAGCGAGATTCCACTGTACATAAGTACAGTAGTTGATAACCCAACAAGTTTTCTTTTGACCGTCTAGGTTATCGCCGTCATTTTATCTTTGCGTTAAATTCCCAATAGCAAAAACTGCAGAGATGAGATATAATCGAATATCTAACTTAAGCGAGATTCTACTGTACACAAGTACAGTAGTTGATAATCTAACAAGATTCCTTTTGACCGTCTAGGTTATCGCCGTCATTTTATCATTGCGTTAAATTCCCAATAACAAAAACTGCAGAATGACATGTAATCGAATATCTAACTTAAGCGAGATTCTACTGTACATACATAAGTACAGTAGTTGATGGCCCAACAAGTTTCCCCGACGATCATGAGGGTGATCGCTCATCGTCTCGTTGCATTGCAGTGCCACATCAGGAGTATATAAATATATATCTATAGCACCTACGATGAAATCTACCTTTTGTGTCACACCGACGAGCGTATAAAGCAACCCGAAAGAATTATAAATATTCAGTCTACTCGTATCACGTTAAATGTAAATCACGCGTACATACATATAACACAGGAATAAAGTTCATGTCGCGTGCACTGTAGACCAGAACCCCCTGTAGGTACTATTACAGCTTCCATTAGATATCAATCCTGGGATCGTGCCCGCTCGCATTACGTATTACACTGATATACACTAGGGAGCCCTATAAATATGATGGACGTTTTCTACCCTCTCACGCTCACAGTTTGCCATTCTGTCTTGTACTATTACGTCCCAAATGAGAGATACTCACTTGTTTCGTCTCCTCTTCTACTTCGCCCTTTCTGCCTCTTGAAAATTTCACGGGTAGACGATGCAAAATCCTTTAATGGGATAGTTCTCTCAGCTTTGAAGCGTGTATTATAAATATTCATTTGGCGCTACTCTAACGCTGGTAATTAAACCCCTTTAGTCTTACATTCTGTCTAGGAATACCTTTCATGGAAAATGAGACCCTTGGAATACTGTAAGTAACGTCCCTTTTCCAGCAAATAAGAATGCCATGAGAATTTAAGTTGGTCAGGGATCATTTAAATTAAAAAATATTTTTTACCTTTCCTTCAGTCTAGGAACACTTTTTAGGCAAAAAGGAGTAATGTCGCTTTTTCAACAGAGAAAAATCTCATGAGAATTTCAAACCCCTGTTCAGGAATCATTAAAAATTAAAAATATTTTTTAGCCCTTTTTTAAGTGAATAATTATGATCTATTACGGTCGTGAGATACTCTTATTACATAATTGTAAAAGAATAATTTGTTTAAGATATATGCATAACAATTGCGTAGACGAAAATTTTTATCTTTACATTTTCTGGCTCTTAAAAAATTAGTAAATAGACGAGGCAAAATCATTAAATGGCTTAATTCTCGCAGATTCGAATCGTGGACTATAAATATTCATTTCTTGAGTGTCTAACGCTGGTAATTAAACCCTTTTGCATAATGGAACCCTTTTGGAGTGCTGTAAATAATATCCTTTTGTAAATAAAGATGAATGGAAAAGGGTATTCAGACCGTTGGTCAGGGATCATTTTAAATATAAGAGTATTTTCTGTATTGTTTTTCTTTAGACTGTTAGAAATTTTTGTATGAAAATTAATATAAAGTATTGGAAGTTTTTTTTGTAGATACGCGTCTATTAAATTTAATATACAAATATTAATTAATAAACAAAAAAAAATATTGTAAAATTAATATACAGTATACTAAACACTTCATAAAAATTATGTTTTTAATCTAATTATTGTAATTTTACAACATGTCTGTATAATAAATGAAATTTAATACACCGCATCTGCAAAAGAACTTCCGATACATCAATTAATTTTCAAAATATTTTTTACAGTGTACTTCTGTGTAATTGTAATAAAACAAACATTCTAGGTGCATAATTTTTGCGATGACATATGTTTTAATTTCAATACAATAATCAGTTATAATTAGTTGTCTTGTATAGCTTTCTCTCAGAGAAAGTTTGATTTTCGTGCAATTTTTTTTCGAGTATTTTGCGTCATTATTTGTTATTGTGTGAAAATTGACGGGGGCTCACCAATTTTATTAAATTCAGAAATGCCTCTTTGTACATAAATTCTCGATATTGAATATATAAACTCTTCATAACTAATTTAGAAATTAGAAATTAAATTAAAAATTCGGAGTTTCAAAGTTTGTCTCGCAGTAGAAATGTGTTCTTGTACATAAAGTCTAGACATTGAATATGTAAAATCTTTAGAAGTCATTTAGAAGTTAAGAGATAAATTCAGAATGCAAATTTTTTTAATTGTCTTCCTGTACACAAAGTGTGGACATTAAATATGTAAATTTTTCTCCCAATGTCTACCCAACTACCCCCTAAATAACACAGATGTTAGGCATCCATTAGCTTCCCAAGAACCACATATATATGTATATTTACTACTATTTATATCAGATACAAATTCTATAGATTGCTCGTCTCTATAGATCGCATGTTCTACGTAGCAGCTCAGATATACACTAATTTGTTTTATCCTCCTTCTCCGTTTACAGTTTTTTCATAGAGAATATTTTTCTTTATTAATAAAATAAAGAATATAAAATAATTTATATCACTAAAAATTATTACAGAGGCTTTTCAATTTATCTCCATGTACATAAAGTCCAGACATTGAAAACTCTTCCTAAGTCGGTTAGAAATGAAGAAACAAATTGAACGTACATGTCATTTTTCAATTCGTCTCCCTTTGGCAAAATTTAGGCATTGAATATGTAAATTCTTCTCCCAACGTCTACCCAACTATTCCATAAATAACACAGACGTTAGACATCCCCTAATTTCCTAAGGAACCACATATATGTTTGCATTTACTTGTATACATCAGATACAAATCCTATACATTGCTCGTTTCTATAGATCGCGGGTTCTATGTAGCAAATCAGATATACACCAGTTTGTTTTATCCTCCTTCCCCGTTTATAGTTTTCTCATAAAAGACATTGTTTTTTGCGTGTCAATGTATTCAACGCTAGAATATAATTTTAATAAAATAATTTATAACCTTCAAAATTATAAAAGAGATTTTTCTACTTGTCTCCAGATACATAAAGTCTAGAGATTGAATACATAAACTCTTCATAAGTCATAATTTACAAATTAGAAGTAAAATAAGTAAATTAAAATTTCAAAATTTGTCTTCCTGTACATTAAATGTAGACATTGAATATGTAAATTCTTTATAAGTCATTTGGAAATGAAAAAATAAATTCGGTATTCAAATTTTTTAAATTTGTCTCCCTGTCGACAAAGTTTAAACATTGAATATGTTAATTCTTCTCCCAACGTCTACCCAACTATTCCCTAAATAACACAGACGTAGACATCCCTTAATTTCCTAAGGAACCACATATATGTTTGCATTTACTTGTATACATCAGATACAAATCCTATACAATGCTCGTTTTTATAGATCGCGGGTTCTATGTAGCAGATCAGATATACACCAGTTTGTTTTATCCTCCTTCCCCGTTTATAGTTTTCTCATAAAAGACATTGTTTTTTGCGTGTCAATGTATTCAACGCTAGAATATAATTTTAATAAAATAATTTATAACCTTCAAAAATATAAAAGAGATTTTTCTACTTGTCTTCATGTAAATAAAATCTAGAGATTGAATATATAAACTCTTCATAAGTCGTCATTTACAAATTAGAAATAAAATAAGAAAATTAAAATTTCAAAATTTGTCTTCCTGTACATTAAGTGTAGACATTGAATATATAAATTCTTTATAAGTCATTTGGAAATGAAAAAGGATACAAAGTAGAACCTTGCACATTGCTTCCTCATTGTTTTTTTGCTTTTTACAAAGTTTCCTCTCTGAGGAAGCTTTGTAAAAATCGAAAAATAATGAGGAAGCAATGTGCAAGATTCTACTTTGCATCCTTTCTTAAATTATTAAATTACGCTGGTAATTAAAGCAAAGGGAAGCAAAAAAGTGTGTTATTCAATTTTGGCTTCCTCATAGAGGAAGCTTTGTAAAAATCGAAAAATAATGAGGAAGCGATGTGCACGATTCTAGTTTGCATCCTTTCTTAAATTAGATAAATAAACATGTTGTGAATTCGCTTTTTCTATTTCGTTATTCCATTATTTCGTTATTATTAGAGCGTTTTCGAAAATAAATGTGATAACGTATATTATTAAAAATAATTCAAGATTCCATAAAATCACAAATTTCATACCGTTTGTCACTAAATTATACATATATAATGGCTGAATATTGTTTCATTAATATACAAAATTTGTGCTCGCTATCTCAAGTTTTTCAAAAGTTACAATAGAGCGATAATGTCAATTTTTTGAAAAATTCAAAATTCCATAAAATCTGAACCACTTTACCGATTCGAGCCAAATTCAATACCAAACAGCATTGAGTGCACCTACTCTTATAACGAACTATTTAGCAAAGTAGACTAAATTTTACGAAAGTTAGAGCGACCACGTCCTTTTTTCAAAAAATTCAAAACGGCATAAAATCGAAATTTTCGCATAGATTTTGTTGAAAATTGCTACAGTTGAAGAGGGTCTACTGCTACACTAGTGTGCCAAATTTGAGCGCGATATACAAAACCGTTCTTGAGTTATCGGCGTTCGAATTTTCGGAGTTGTATACATACACACACACACACACATACATACATACGGACATTTTTTCTAGATCATTTTTCTGGACATTTTGGACAATTCTAAGTGTCCTGACATAAAAATCTCGAATTTTTTTTTTCATGAAAACAAAGCTTCCTCTATGAGGAAGCAAATAAATTCTGTATTCAAATTTTTGAAATTTGTCTCCCTGTCGAAAAAGTTTAGACACTGAATATGTTAACTCTTCTCTCAACGTCTACCCAACTATTCCCTAAATAACACAGACGTTAGACATCCCTTAACTTCCCAAGGAACCACATATATGTTTGCATTTACTTGTATACATCAGATACAAATCCTATACATTGCTCGTTTCTATAGATCGCGGGTTCTATGTAGCAGATCAGATATACACCAGTTTGTGTTATCCTCCTTCCCCCTTGAGAGCCCAGCTTGCTTCTCTATTACCCCCAGGGAAGTACTCGTAATTAACGCGAAGCAGTCAGTATGAGACTGTGCTGAGGGGTGCAAACGCACCCTTGTACAACAACTACGTATACATATACATGGCATAGTGTCATGTGGTATATATGCTCGTGTCTCTTGCGCGGAACGTTATAGCCCTACCGGAATGCCTTCACGATGTTTGGTTCCGCATTCAACCCCTCGGTAAGGACTAACGCCCGCGTAGCTTGGATTAATTCACTCCTTCGTCTAGAGAGAGAAATGTACCCTCCGATCCGACACTCACTCGCCCTTTCCAACGTCTCTCTCTTTATCCATATTTCCGGATAAGATGAGTCACCACTGATCCTCAAGTTGAAAGGACAAACATATCGCGTCATCCGTATGGAGTCTGATGGATTTTGGGTTGCCATGTCGTCATGACGCATACTTATTAGGGTGGTCCATCACAATATATGTTTTTTTTTACGGGGCACCCCTCAAAACTGTTCCCTATTATGAAAAACAAATCCTCGTATATCATCGATGAGATAAAAAAAAATATGTAGATGTCGCGACGGAATTTTATAATTTTCTTGTTTTTAAACTTTTATTCAGTGAAAATTCCACATGTATATGTTTACATATTTTGTATTACATGAGGGTAGAGTTTTAGAGTACGAAATAATTGCAACGAAATTTAGAGGGTGAGCAAGTGTTTAAAAAAAATTCAAATTGCGAGAAAATTTCAATCCCTAAATGGATTAACTCAAAATTAAATCCCAAATCTTGTCTGATATTGTTTAATATCAAGTTTTAATTTTGGAAAACATTAATAAACACTGGAATTGCATTAGGAATGTATTCTTCGTTTTAGTTATACGACAGAAAAATAATAATTTACACGTAAGAATCAGAACAGTGAATCTTTCGAAAGTGACAAGCAGAGAAGGGTTCAAAACTTATGACACTTTGTTTTGTTCAATCAAAAATGCTGCTATAGGGTTAATGATTAATTTTTAATAATTGATTTCAACCCACAAGTCTTTCCTTTTATTAATCCGTTTATTTATTGCAACAGGTGTTTGGAAAACAATTTCAAATTACACAAAACGTCAAAATGTTTAACCCATCAGTATTTAAAAATTGATATAACGTTTAGACCGTATATTTATGTAACAAAGAATTTAAACAAAAAGTAATAATAATTTATCTCAAATCGCATTATTGTTTCGGCCATCATAAAGATGTCTATACTTATAATATTAATTATTGCATTTTGACAATAATGAATATTATCTCAAATATTTTGGCATCGCGAATCTGTCCGATCAAAGTAGTAACACCTCGTAATATGGAAATGTTGTGTGACAAGCTGTTGTATGATATTTAAATCGTCAAGGGAAATATATTCACTCAGCACATACGTGATATAATAATGTAGAATATTGAGGATGCTCGACGCTCGTCGATGAACCTCGATGCACGTCATCAACGTTCTCGTCGCGTATGTGTCATGAGAGTTTCATATAGTGCACCCTTCGAGTATTCACGACCAACACGACGATTTGTGGGTCGACACGCTCCTCGGATGTTGGATCTACTACTGCTATTCTCATCGATGAATTTTCATTAATAAAACTGGGTCGATGGGTGGAAATAATAAAAAAGTGAGGAGGACTATGGTGATGATCGTGTGTAGTGATTTCTCGCTTTCCACATCGATCATATTCAACACTATAATCTGTTGTCGTTCGCTCTGTCTCTACCTATGATTCAGTGAGTATATGTTTTATCCACTTGCTGTCATACGCAATATACTCCATACAAAGTGCTGTAGATTGAAAGTCGAAAGTAAACAGGGATTAGTATAATGGAGTGTCATGAGGATTATAGTTGTAATAAGGTATTGTATTCGCGGCATAATTGGTCTATAATGCATTATAAGAAGCTCCGTATACAAGAATGAATTATTTTATATGGATAATTAATTGTTCTTGGGATAAATTGAAATAATTGGTTTTTTCGGTCAAATTAATAACAAATTTAAAGGGGTGTATTTAAAGGATCAAAATAGATCAATATACCGAGCGAATTTTTAAAAAATTGTAATTTTTGTAAAAAAATTAAAGTTTTGAATAAAATGGCTATTATTTTGATAAATAATGGTATAGCGACTACCACTATTGCTTTTTTTTTGTAATCTGTAAAAAGTTTTTTCAATCCGAGCGGCAAAAGTTGCAATATTTTGGCCTTGTTTTCGGTTATTTTTTAATGTGATTCCCAGGGCCGAAAAATGAGGTATCGCAACTAATTGAGGCTCTTAGTTTCGGCGAGTTATTTCAAACAAGAAATTTGAAAATCGGTCGATACAAAAATAAAAGTTATTTCAAGTTGAATATTTTGAAATTTAATGATTTTTACTTTACGAGAAATCCGTAGACGCAAAACAAAATGTCGTCTTGGCTTACTGAATAGGGATTCCTATTAATTTAAGCAACGATAAAAAAATTTCATTGACGAACTCAAAAAGTGTTGTTTTTTCGATTTTTTCTTGTATTCTCAGTATGATTTATTAATATTTTCATAATAATTCTTCCATATTCGTGATCAGCGAAAAACTTTCAATGAGATTTGTACCAGTGAAGTAAAACAAAGCAATTAAATGTATCCCCAGAACCGTAAAAAATTCTGTATGGGAGGGCTGCAACGCAGAATTCAAAATTTTTATAATTTCCATAATTCCGTGTGTATTTTTGTACTTTTATACTCCAAACCTATCAACGCCATTTCGTGTCATAGTTTCGACAAAATCCAATTCTGACATCCAGCATGAGCACAAAATAAAAAAAGTAGAACCTTGCACATTGTTTCCTCATTATTTTTCGCTTTTTACAAAGGTACCTCTACGAGGAAGTATGTTATTCATTTTTGGCTTCCTCATGGAGGAAGCTTTGTAATAATCGAAAAATACTGAGGAAGTAATGTGCAAGATTCTACTTTGCATCTTTGTTTTAATTAGATAAATAAACATTTTGTGAATTCGTTTTTTCTATTTCGTTATTATCAGAGCGTTTCCGAAAGTAAATGTGATAACGTATATTTTTTAAAATAATTCAACATTCCATAAAAACAAATAAATAAATTTTATTGTCACGAAGAAATTAGACCTCCCGACTTGGCGAGCTTGCGGAGTATACTATAAATTGGTTCACTATTGAATTTACATTTTCACACGTAAACTAGCCTAGTACTGATGTCTAATTTTTTTTGGTAAAAAAGAAAAATTATTTATTAATTTTCTAATTACATTGTGATTTTTCTTCGTTTATATATTTTTATTTTAAATGCAAAAATGTTGTTGTTCCCTGTTACTCACCCAAAACGGTGGGTAAAAGCGCAGCTTTCTCGCACTAACATCACAAAGTACTATTTTCATTCGCAATCGGATATGTAACAATTTGTCAAATAATTTCGAATATAAAATTAAAAGATGCAAATAGCGGGTTAATTAAATACAGATAAATTTTTTTTTCGTTTTATTATTTTTTGTGTTCTATCTCTCAGTGCATTCATCGGTTTTTTGCTCGAAAAAGCAGCGGCCGTACGACCTGCTTGAGATAGAAGCAATATTTATCGAGACAAACAGGAAAAAAATGAGCATAATATTTCCAATTTCATCGATAGGATATTTTATTTAGATGATACCGTGATCGTTATCTGGGCCCACCTTTGATTTTTTCTCCATTGGTACATGGAAATACGATAATACAATGATATTAGAGCAGCAATTATCTATTTAAGACTATCCAGTAACAAAGTAGCATAGTAGAAAACTCCGTATCAGTTCAGTGCTGATATAATCAATGATCGAAGACAAAAAAGCAGAGCTACTATCGCTGTTTAACGGAGTATATAAAGATTTTTGTTTTGAATTATTGCGTAGTGTGCTGCAAAACGCTCAGTCATGTTTCTGCAAGCGGGTCTTTTTGTGCTGAGCCTCGTAGCCATCGCACAAGGTAACGTATTCATACAGAATCTTCATATAAATGTAAGATTAATAGATCATTACATTTGTATTAAAATGGATACGCCACTGGTGGTTAGTGTACTGGCCTCTAGTCCCGAGCATTGATAGGTCGCGGGTTCGAATCCCAGCGCCGTAGAGGGTTAGCCACTTTGTGATTTTAGCCGATTGAGTAAACGATCGTCTTGTACACGGCAGCGGTGGCGGCGAAATCTCTTTATATTATATTTTTTTCATATAACTTATTTTTTATATACTTTTTCTTTTGAAGGTGCGCCACGTATCATAGGTGGTCATGATGCACCGAACCATAAATACCCGTACCAGATTTCTTTCCGCGATAGAAACGGTCATTTCTGCAGTGGTTCGATCTTGAACGAGCGTTGGATTCTTTCGGCTGCTCATTGCTTCGCAGGGTATGTATTATTTTATTTATTTTAATTTTATATTTATTTACTTTGGACGAGACAAGCTCTTGAAAACAATTGTATTTGAATGCAGAAAAGCCTACCAAAATACATACAATAAAATAATAGATTTGCAAATAGATGCATTGATAAATAAAGAATTGAAAAAGAGTAAATCATGTAACTATGTGAAGCTGTGCGACAGGTAAATAAATAATTGTGAAATTATTTATTATGAATGAAATTATTCACGCGTTTGTAATTATTATGAATAACTGAATATTTTTTTTTACAAAAAATAACAATACTTTGTAATGATTCAGATACTGAAAACATGTCTGCTTTCTTGAGTTTTAATTGTGTTCTGAATAAACGGTGGCTGAAATGCTTTTTTTCTAGAATCTTTTTCACAGTTCATGCTGGTACCAACTACTTGAATGATAGAGGCACCGTTTATGAGCCGGAATTGTACATCATACACGAGCAGTACAAGGACTTCTACCATTATGACGTTGCAATGGTTCGACTTAAGAGCGACATTATTTTCACTGACTTTGTCAAGCCAATTCCTCTTCCGTCTGAAGACCTCCAAGAATACGGCAAAACTGCAGCTTTTGCGGGTTGGGGCAGCACGCAGGTAATTAAGCCCGGCCCTTATTTTTTTTATTTTACAAATAATTTTAAAAAGTGCAACGTTGCATTTGCGCCCTCATTATTCTACACTTTTTACAAATCTACCTCAATGAGGAAGTACGTTCATCAATTTTGACTTCTTCATAAAATAAGCTTCCCTGATAGATAAACGTGCAGTGCTGGATCAGTACGTCATGACGTTATAGACTCTGCTTTATTCGGACGCAGCTGACGAGTTTCTGACGGCATGCCGTAAACACAGTTCCACCACTGTGCCGTCACTGTGTTCCCAAATGTTTATTTGGGTTTGTAAGAAGTGTAAAATGAGATGAAAGCAATATAAAAGGTTCTATCTAGCAACCTTGTTTTGCATAAATTTGAAAAACTGAAGTTTAGCAAAATTTTAGTCGGCATGAAATAATAATGAAAAATTCAAACTCTTCTATAATCTGAACCCTTTTATCGATATCCACTAGATTATGTATCTAGCACCACTGAATATTATTCCATTTACGTACAAAATGTGGGCTTAGTAAATCAAGCTTTGTGAAAGTTAATGCAATAACGTAAATCTTTCGAAAATTAAAAAATCGAAATATTAAAATAACACATTTTGTACCATTCTGATGACGTACATGAAAATCACGAAAAACAATCTGAGAGTTGAAATTTTTTTTGGTTTTCAATACTTTCTATCTTACAAACTTTGTATGTGATGAGATAATAAAAAAATACCCTACACATGTAAATAAACTTTTTGTCATGTATATTATTATAGCTGTGGGGTCCATCACCTAATGCACTTCAAGAACTCGACTTGAAGGTCCTGACGTACCAGCAGTGCAAAGACGCTCAAAGTGCCATCAGTGAACGTCATATTTGCACATTGAACAAGTATGGAGAAGGAATTTGTCACGTAAGCATTAAAAAGAAAAATTGGCATGATTTTTTAAGTCAATAATTCTTCCTTCTATTCTGTAAGTCCGATTGTCATGATCAATTGTTTCCTTTTACAGGGTGATTCCGGTGGCCCTCTGGTAGTCGATGGTGTGCAAGTTGGAATAGCATCGTGGATCATGCCCTGCGCTATTAATTACCCAGACGTTTATACCCGCGTTTTTTCATACAAATCTTGGATCGTTGGAAATATGGAACGTTATGCTAACGTCTAGAAATAAATACGTTTACTGGACCAGCTTCCTGTAAGAATGCCATAAATTTTGTCATTTTTATGTAACAGCCGAATGATCAATAAATTATAATATCTTTGAATTTAATATTAGTTGTTACGTCCCGGTCATTTTTCTTGTCCCATTTCCAATAATTATTATCCACTTTACTTATTTTAATTAACTATTGCTCTTAACCCTTAGATATCTGATACTTCTCCTTTTATTAGCGTCTTTTATATAAAAACCAAAAGCATATTATCTAGACGCTGATCTTTCAAATGTACCGAACGTTAATATTAGATTCTCACAAATTCATATCAGCTCAATCAATTCAATCAGCTCATATCAATTCAATCATTCCTGCTCTCTTGACTTTTTGCTGGACGCGCGTGCAGCGCGCTATCAGTATCTTTGGGCCGCATCACGACCATCCAAAATTCCCTCACTACACTAACAATCTATGCCTTCCTCCTTTCTATCTTAATTTCTTTAATCAGCTCCAATTCAAATCTCAACCAATGAAGTTCTAAATCTTATTCTGTTAAGCCTTTAAGGTATTTAGTGATAAGACAAATAGTTATTATATGGTGTTAAGTACGCGGCTTGAAACTGTGGCGATTTATAATCTAATATATATATTCCGCGATAATTATAATAATAATAATAAATCTAGTGTTAAATTGAATTATTAAGATAATAAAACCCATAACGCGTGATAATCCAAAATATTAATTTCGATTATTAATCGAACGACGTACCCTCCTTATACAAAGATAGGTATATATGCGACGCTTATCTTGGACGTAACATTTTTCGAATCCAAGTTTAGGCCAATAGAATTGCACCATTCTACGTCTCGTGATACAACCTGCACAGTTTCAAACTGATAATTTTTTGATAATTTTATCTCTTGGTTGCTGTAAACACAAAAGAAAAAATCATTCAGCCGCGATAACCATCTGTCAAACTGACAGATTGAATTTAATTGTGGCAATCAAAGGATTTTCATCAAAGATGAGTTCATTTGGAGTTGAACCTTTGGAAACTATCGATTTCTAATATAACAGGTACCTGTTAATACAATAAAAAATTTTTAGTCCGTTGTAGAACGTTTTTGACGATTCGCTCAACGAGTGTAGCATTATGTCTGCTGTATCCTGCGGCACTGACTTCTGTTTAAATCCTTCCTTGACAAAAATCCGGCAACCAGGGTAATTGACTTTCACATTGGATGTATTTGTTACAACCTCCTGTCAAGGGATTGTAGCAAATTTCGATTAGGCGTGAAAAAGATAGCTTCCGAATACAACATGGATAAATAACTATACATGAACTCGACGATACTTGAGTGTCTCGCACACTCAGAAAAAAGTATGGTTAATTGTACTATACACATGTTTCCCTGAGAGGACGGTAATGTTTTTATGGTTACCGCAACAATAAATAATGTACCCAACGCCTAAATTATGAGACGAATAACTATTTGTATAGTAGAACTCACTATACTTGATATGTTTGTCCCATGCATTTTTCTCAGTGCAACATGAGCCCAAAGTGTTTTTCGCGAATCGTAAATGAGGCCGAGAATTTTACATCGAACAGAGGGAATTTTTATGCTTTTTACAGTATTAATTATGAAACCGAGACGTGCTAATAAACTTTGCGTTTCATCAATATTCCTCTGACATGTTGTATAACAGACCCCGATAAGCAAACATGTTGTGAATTCGCTTTTTCTATTTCGTTATTCCGTTATTTCGTTATTATTAAGCGTTTCCGAAAGTAAATGTGATAACGTATCTTTTTAAAAATAATTCAACATTCCATAAAATCACAAATTTCATACCGTTTATCACTAAATTATACATATATCATGGCTGAATATTGTTTCATTTATACACAAAATTTGAGCTCGCTATCTCAAGTTTTGCAAAAGTTACCATAGAGCGATAATGTCAATTTAAAAAAAATTCAAAATTCCATAAAATCTGAACCACATTACCGATTCGAGCCAAATTCAAGACCAAACAACATTGAGTACATCTGCTCTTATAACCAACTATTTATCAAAATAGAGTTAATTTTACTAAAGTTACTGCGACCACCTATTTTTTCAAAAAATTTAAAACGGCATAAAATCGAAATTTTCGCACAATTTTTGTCGGAAACCGTTCTTGAGGTATCGGCGTTCGAATTTTCGGTGTTACACGCACACGCACACGCACACGCACACGCACACGCACACGCACACGCACACGCACACGCACACGCACACGCACACGCACACGCACACGCACACGCACACGCACACGCACACGCACACGCACACGCACACGCACACGCACACGCACACGCACACGCACACGCACACGCACACGCACACGCACACGCACACGCACACGCACACGCACACGCACACGCACACGCACACGCACACGCACACGCACACGCACACGCACACGCACACGCACACGCACACGCACACGCACACGCACGCGCACGCGCACGCGCACGCGCACACGCACACGCACACGCACACGCACACGCACACGCACACGCACACGCACACGCACACGCACACGCACACGCACACGCACACGCACACGCACACGCGCACGCACACGCACACGCACACGCGCACGCGCACGCACACGCACACGCAAACGCACACGCACACGCACACGCACACGCACACGCGCACGCGCACGCGCATGCACACGCACACACACACATACACACGGACATTTTTTCTAGATCACTTTTCTGGACATTTTGGAAAATTCTAAGTGTTCTGATATAAAAATCTCGAAAATGTTTTTTTTCATGAAAACAAAGTTTCCTCTCAGTTGAGTTGAGGGATTTATTTCTCAAGTTTGAACCTAGAGAGTAACATCTCTCCAAATGCTAATATCATTTTCATACTTTGCACATCAGTTAATAATTTTGCCATGAGGGTTTTTCAAAAAATGTCATCTGGACTCCGGTAAAATGATGTTGTAAAGAAAATAAAAAAGCAATACTCTGGGCTGTTTATTCTGGATTATGCACAAAGTTGAAACAGTTTAAATCTGGATTTTACTGAAACTATCTATTTAAACTTTGCAAAAAGTAGTCAAATTCCTAAAAAAAAAAACTGTGTAAAAAATTTGAGACGATTACATATACGTCAGTTATCCTATAACCCAAAAAGATGTAGTAAGTTAAAAAGATAGCCAGGTGTTAAGGAGAAGAAGAAAAAAAAGTTAAAAACTTGAGCGGTGCACTATGAAGCTGTACGAAAAGTTGTGTAGTAAGTGGAAAACATTTGCATTTTATATTGTAAAGTACAAATTGTTTATCATTTATTATCTTTTAAAAATTAAATAAAAATTTAAAAAACTAAATTTAAAAAAATCGATATAAAATTGGAAAACAAATAAATAAATTTTATTGTCACGCAGAAATTAGACCTCCCGACTTGGCGAGCTTGCGGAGTATAGTATAAATTGGTTCACCATTGAATTTACATTTTCACACGTAAACTAGCCTAGTACTGATGTCTAATTTTTTTTGTAAAAAAGAAAAATTATTTATTAAGTTTCTAATTTCATTATGATTTTTCTTAGTTTATATATTTTTATTTTAAATGCAAAAATGTTGTTGTTCCCTGTTACTCACCCAAAACGGTGCGCAAAAGCGCAGCTTTCTGGCACTAGTATCACAAAGTACTATTTTCATTCGCAATCGGGTATGTAACAATTTGTCAAATAATTTCGAATATAAAATTAAAAGATACAAACAGCGGGTTTAATAAAATACAGATGAATTTTTTTTTTCGTTTTATCATTTTTTGTGTTCTATCTCTCAGTGCATTTATCGGTTTTTTTGCCCGAAAAATCAGCGGCCGTACGACCGGCTTGAGATAAAATCAATATTTATCGAGATAAACAGGAAAAAACTGAGCATAATATTTCCGACTTGATCGATAGGATATTTTATTTAGGTGATACCGCGATCGTTGTCTGTGCCCACCTTTGATGTTTCCTCAATTGGTATCAACGACATGGAAATACGATAATACAATGATATTAGAGCAGTAATTATCTATTTAAGACTATGCAGTAACAAAATAGCATAGCAGAAAACGCCGTATCAGTTCAGTTCTGATATAATCAATAATCGAAAAAAAAGCAGAGATACTATCGCTGTTTAACGGAGTATATAAAGATTTTTGTTTTGAATTATTGCATAGTGTGCTGCAAAACGCTCAGTCATGTTTCTGCAAGCGGGTCTTTTTGTACTGAGCCTCGCAGCCATCGCACAAGGTAACGTATTCATACGGAATCTTCATAGAAACGTCAGATTAATAGATCATTACATTTGTATTAAAATGGGTACACCACTGGTGGTTAGTGTACTGGCCTCTAGTCCCGAGCATCGATAAGTCGCGGGTTCGAATCCCAGTGCCGTAGAGGGTTAGCCACTTTGTGTTTGAGCCGATTGACTAAACGATTGTCTTGTACACGGTAGCGGTGGCGGCGAAATCTTTTTATATTATATTTTTTTCATGTAACTTATTTTTTATATACTTTTTCTTTTTAAGGTGCACCACGTATCATCGGTGGTCATGATGCACCGAACCATAAATACCCGTACCAGATTTCTTTCCGTGATAGAAACGGTCATTTCTGCAGTGGTTCGATATTGAACAAGCGTTGGATTCTTTCGGCTGCTCATTGCTTCGCAGGGTATGTATTATTTTATTTATTTTCATTTTATGTTTATTTACTTTGGACGAGACAAGCTCTTGAAAACAATTATATTTGAATACGGAAAAGCCGACCAAAATACATACAATAAAATAATAGATTTGCAAATAGATGCATTGATAAATAAAGAATTGAAAAAGAGTAAATCATGTAACTATGTGAAGCAGTACGACAGGTAAATAAATAATTGTGAAATTATTTATTATGAATGAAATTATTCACGCGTTTGTAATTATTATGAATAACTGAATATTTTTTTTACAATAAATAACAATATTTTGTAATGATTCAGATATTGAAAACATGTCTGCTTTTTTGACTTTTAATTGTGTTCTGAATAAACGGTGGCTGAAATGCTTTTTTTTCTAGAATCTTTTTCACAGTTCATGCTGGCACCAACTACTTGAATGATAGAGGCACCGTTTATGAGCCGGAATTGTACATTATACACGAGCAGTACAAGGACTTCTACCATTACGACGTTGCAATGGTTCGACTTAAGAGCGACATTACTTTCACTGACTTTGTTAAGCCAATTCCTCTTCCGTCCAGAGACCTCCAAGAATACGGCAAAACTGCAGCTTTTGCGGGTTGGGGCAGCACCAAGGTAATTAAGCCCGGCCCGTATTTTTTTTTATTTTACAAATAATTAAAAAAAGTGCAGCGCTGCATTTGAGCCCTCATTATTCTACACTCTTTACAAATCGACCTCAATGAGGAAGTACGTTCATCAATTTTGACGTCTTCATAAAGACAGCTTTCCTGATAGACAAACGCTCAGTGCTGGATCAGTAAGTCATGACGTTATAGACTCTGCTTTATTCGGACGCAGCTGACGTTTTCTGACGGCATGCCGTAAACACAGTTCCACCTCTGTGCCGTCACTGTGTTCCCAAATGTCTATTTGGGTTTGTAAAAAGTGTAAAATGAGAAGAAAGCAATATAAAAGGTTCTACCTTGCATCCTTGTTTTGAATAAATCTGAAAAACTGAAGTTTAGCGAAATTTTAGTCGGCATGAAGTAATAACGAAAAATTCACATTCTTCTATAATCCGAACCCTTTTATCGATATCCACTAGATTATGTATCTAACACCACTGAATATTATTCCATTTACGTACAAAATGTGGGCTTAGTAAATCAAGTTTTGTGAAAGTTAATGCAATAACTTAAGTCTTTCGATAATTAAAAAATTGAAAAATTAAAATAACACTTTTTGTACCATTCTGATGACGTACATGACAATCACGAAAAAAAATCTGAGAGTTCAAATTTTTTGTTGGTTTTCAATACTTTCTCTCTCACAAACTTTGTATGTGATGGGATAATAAAAAAATACCCTACACATGTAAATAAACTTTTTGTCATATATATTATTTTAGCTGTGGGGTCCATCACCTAATGCACTTCAAGAACTCGACTTGAAGGTTCTGACCTACCAGCAGTGCAAAAAGGCTCAAAGTGCCATCAGTAAACGTCATATTTGCACATTGAACAAGTATGGAGAAGGAATTTGTCACGTAAGCATTAAAAAGAAAAATCGGCATGATTTTTTAAGTCAATAATTCTTCATTCTATTCGGTCAGTCCGATTGTCATGACCAATTGTTTCCTTTTACAGGGTGATTCCGGTGGCCCTCTGGTGGTCGACGGTGTGCAAGTTGGAATAGCATCGTGGATCATGCCCTGCGCTATTAATTACCCAGACGTTTATACCCGCGTTTTTTCATACAAATCTTGGATCAATAGAAATATGAAACGTTATGGTGACATCTAAAAATAAATACGTTTACTGGACCAGCTTCCTGTAAAAATGCCATAAATTTGGTCATTTTTATGTAACAGCCGAATGGTCAATAAATTAATAAATTAATCTTTGAATTCAATATTAGTTGTTACGTCCTGGTCATTTTTCTTGTCCCATTTCCAATAATTATTATCCACTTTAATTATTTTTATTAATTATTGCTCCTAACCTTTAGATATCATACTTTCGGTACTTCTTCTTTTATTAGCGTCTTTTATATAAAAACCAAAAGGGTGTTGTCTAGACGCTGATTTTTCAAATGTACCGGACATTAATATTAGATTCTCACAAATTCATATCAGCTCAATCATTCCTGTTTTCTTGACTTTCTGCTGGACGCGCGTGCAGCGCGCTTTTTCTGACAATTCTGACATTTTTATGTCAGAATCGTCACAATCGTAAAATTGGACAAAATGTCTTGACATAAAAATCTCGAAATATTTTTTTTTTCATGTAAACAAAGCTTCCTCAATGAGGGAGCAAAAAAGAAATAGTACATTACGATACGAGTGCGAAAAAACTTTTTCTGACGAGTGTTGCAATAACACGAGTTAAGAAAACGTTTTTCGCATGAGTATCGTACAAAATTTTATTTCACGAGGTGTGTAAACGACGTTTGACGCACACGAAGCGTGCGTAAAACCGCGTTCTACGCACTGAGTGAAATAAAATATTTATCGAAATTATGCCGACGAATTTTTCATCGTATATTTTCTACCTCTGATTGCAACTGTTTTATTACTTTTTCACAACACCTTACAATATACGTACATACTTAATACATATCACATGTCAAACTTGACTGTTACAGGCAACATTCTTCAGCCAATATAACGGCACATACTGAAATCAAGATTTCGCTAAAATGAAGAGCTCCCGTTTCGAAGGGTCGATGATGGAAGGAGTGAGATCGTTTTGTGATACGTGAGAAGAGTGCAGACGTGTATGTGTATATAACAGTCAAGGCATCGAGGCCAACGATAAATCAGTGCTATCAGGCGATCGCAGACTAGGCTTCGATCTTATGGCTTGTGGCTCGCGTCTTGCAACCGCAGCATATAGCAAAAGCAGAGAAAAGCCAAAAAGACGTATATAATACATCAGCGGAGCGTACGAGTGATCAAAATAGTGTAGAACGAGTATAAAGCCGCGAAACGATCCAGACGATGACGACGACGACCCTCATCCTTTATGCCATTTTCGCAGAGTCGGGCATTTTCAGCGATGACGTCACGCATCTTTACGGACCATTGGACACCAGAAGACAGAATGCACCCCAACGATTCTTCTCCAGAAAAACCCGGAGGTTCGTACTCTGTCATTCTTTTTCCACGTCGCTTTCTCTTTCTGAATTTCTTCACCGGATCTCTCCCCTCTTGTACACCCCTCGTTGCTGATGCGGATGAGACTGCAGCCAAGGGTAGAGCCGACAACATAATTCCGGGGTGAGTGTATCCTGCCGCAGACACAGAGTCCAAGGAACTGGATTATGGATATTTTGCTTCCTCATAGAGGAAGCTTTGTTTTCGTGCGAACATTTTTTTTCGAGTTTTTTCCCGTGCAGAAATTAGTTTGGGCCGCCGCGATTAAATAAAGGGCCTTTTTAGGTATAAATGTGGCATCCATAATAGGGAATCCACTCTAGAACCCTACTAGGCTCAACAGAGACGGCCACGACAAACGTCGGGGCCTAATCAGGCTTAAATGTGGAACCCTCACTAGGGTCGCCCATATTGAGCCTCTAAAGGCCCGTACTTTGAAGCGTGACTAGCCTACACGGGAAAAAAAGATTAGTTGTCATAACCAAGTAATGAGTTGACACAACCAATCGATTATTCTATTTCCCTTACAACTCAAATGGTAATACCAACGATTCGAATGGTAATACCGACGATTCAAAAGGTAATACCGACGTTTCGAATGGTAGTCCCAACGATTGGATTAGTTAACCTAACTAATCTCGTGAGAACTAATCGTGAATAGTTGAGGTTACTATTCGATATGGTTGAGGCAACTAATTTTTTAGACATTGGGTACAGTAAATCGAAAACGTAGTTGCCACAACCAAACATTTCTTTCCGTGTAGTAGGGCCCCTACTACAATTAGGGCCATCTAGAAAGGGCCAAGTTGGAGCCCCAACTATATTTCTGCACGGGTTATGTCGGTACACTCAAAATCGTCTAAGACGTCGAGAAAAGTGGTTTAGAAAAATTGTATAGATGGATGTGTGTGTGTGGCCCTCACTCAAAATTCAAACTTACATATCTGAAGGACTGCTTTAATAATTGGGATGAAATTTAGCAAACATATAAAGCAGGTTGACGGCTTTGTTTGTGGTAATTTAAAAAAAAAATTAAAAATATGTTCTAATTTTATTTGACTTTGCAATTTTTCAAAAATTTCTGTACGCTCTCTAGCATCCGAAAATTTTTAACTGTTGAGCTGAATAGTTGTTTATAAATAAAGCTACGCTAAAGGAGGATCGCTATTGAATTTGGAATGAATCTGTAAAAAAGTTCGGTTTTTATGGGATTTTGAATTTTTTAAAAATATTTATTTTGCTATAACTCACGTCAAATCTCACTAAATCAACTGAAATGTTCTACAGATGAAAAATAACATTCGGTGATGCTACTTACCAAATTTGATTGTGATCGATAAAGCGGTTTGGATTTTACGTGATTTTGAATTTTTTAAGAACTATATAAGTAATGAAAAAAGTTGCAAAGTAGAACTTTGCACATTGTTTCCTTATTCATTTTTATTTTTTACAACGATTCCTGTATGAGGAAGTCTAAATTAATAAAACGGCTTACTCATAGAGGTGGCTTTATGAAAAATGAAAATTAATGAGGTAGCAATGTGCAAAGTTCTACTTTGCAACTTTTTTTTCGTAACGCTCCATGTCGAGAGGAAATTTTTTCTCCAGGCCTGGTAGTTTGTGGGAAGTTTTTATAATAACTAACTCTTAAACGTGCATAGCGCGCTTCCTGAAGACTTGCGATTACGAATATGATAAACATTTTTTTTAGTACCCCAACATTAAAAATTTATAAAAAATATAAAATTCGTCTAAAGTTGCTGATTGGCGTTCTGAAGTTTGATTAATCGCGGAAAAACAAACATAAACCGAATTCGCTACTTCATTATTTCAAATAGTTCTGGTTGTTACTTTTAGTGAATCTAAGCATTTTTAGAATATGCAAAAATTCTCAGTTTTTCGTAAACCAACTTAAAAAATCTATGGAAAACTACAAAGTCCATAAAATTTGATTTACCGTTGAGCGTTTTGAAGTTTCATTATTTATAAAGAAAACAAATATAAGCCGGAGTTGTTGCTTCATTATTTCACATAGTTCTGGTAATTTTTGTGAAATTATGCATTTTTGGCGTATGCAAAAATTTTCAATTTTCTCGAACCCACGTTTAAAAATCTATAAACCATTTAAAATTCAATACAACTTGATGCACCATTGAACATATTGAAGCCTGATTAACTACCTACGAAGAAAAAAATATAAATCGAACGCTTATACTTTTAGTACTCTATTATTTTTAATAGATCCGGCCATTATAGTAACACGAGACATTTTGTACCAAGATATTTAAAAAAATCACTTTTTTTTTTTGTTAGACGCTAAATCTATGTATTTTGCCCAGTTGAATGCGAATTCGCTATTCTTTTAACAGGAAGATCAACATTTTTCATGAAAAAAACTTTAAAAAGTGCCAATATTAACATTTTTTTGTATTTGTATTATGATTAATAAGATTTCCATCAAAATTCTTTCATATTTTTAATCGACGGAAAATATCTGAAAAGATAGAATCGAATAGAAAATGACACATTGAAATCGTAAAATAGTATTTAAAATCTTAATCCCCGCGTTCAGTAAATTTAATTGTTAATTGCAGATTTTCATTGCATTCTCTACTTCCACATTTTATTACCCAAATATACTTTTTTTAAAAATAGTACTCCTGCCTCGAAATTTCCAATAATCATTTTTTTGATAGAAGTAGTAGTACGAGTGTTTATTGACAATATTTACATTTGACATATTTTTACAATTAAAATTCTATACAAACATCGAAGTACAATTGACATGCAACAAATATTGCTAATGCATCATCGATCGAGGTCCTTCAGCCCCAGATATGTATTGTTATTATTTAGCATATTTTCCGTAGGTTGGGTAACAAGATTTTGAGATTCTTTTTTTTGTCGTTGTGTATTCTAAATTTTCATTGTGCAATCGTTCTAAATTTTGATAAATAGTGTGGGTAGGAAATACGTGCCGTGATAATTTTTTAAATTTTTTCCACGTAATAAAATGTAATAAAATTAAATAAAAATAAAGTTAATATTTATTTACAATTTTCAAAAAAACCTAATTTTATATCTACAAATAATTCAATAACTATGAAATGTGCAATATTCTTTTAATTGTCTTTTACCCGTTTTATTCGGTTATTTGTTGATTTCATAAATTTTGGTAAATAGTGTAAGTAGAAAATTTGTGTCTTGGTAGTTTTTAAACTTATCTAAAACTATAATAAAATTAAATTTAAAAAATTCATATTTATTTCTAATTTTTAAAAATCCTTATTTTATGTTTACAAATAATTCAATGACTATGAAATGTGCAATATTTTTTAAATTGTCTTTTACACTTTTTATTTGGTTATTTTTTGATTTCGTGTTTTAAGTTCCTGTGGAATTAACAGATACTACAATGGTCAATATTATATAGGGGCGCACGTGTCTGGTGAGGCTTGCGCTATCGTGTGGGGTATCGGAGAGTTTCTGGAGTCCGGTTGGCATCGAGCGACGAGGTAGATTAGGGTTGCAAGCACATTCTTGAGTCTAGCTATAGCGTATGCCCGCGCGTGGCACGAAATCAGGCATTTGACACGGATTACCGTGGTCGTGCCAACGGTTTATCAACTCTCAAGCTTATACATCTATATAGCTCGTAGTATTATCCAACACTTGCAGAAATTCCAACATGAATAATATCACCACTTCCGCTCTGGTGAACAGATAAATACGTTTGAAATACAACACGCTTGGCTTTCCAAACAGTTAATTTCATTTCATTATAAGCTTTTAATGAACACAGAAAATATTAAAAATACTGCTGGAAAAATTAAAAAAATTTATTATTCAACTCGAAAAACTATAACTAGATCGTATAAAAGATCTTCACATCTTTTCCAATATTTTCAAATATTTAAAAAATATATCTCAGCCATTTTTACTGAATAATTTCGAAAAAAATAATAATTTCTGCGAATATTTAAGAATTTTTGCGAAAAATATTCTACGAAATTCTGAAACATCACTTTTCACACACCAGTTTTCCAAAAATATTTTTATCAGTGCTCGTATTAAAAATGTACTTCGAATTTCGAGTGTGATAGAATTTTTAATGGAAATTTCAATAAATTAAGCTACGTAATAAAAGTTTTTGCGAATTTAGATTTTAACGAAATTTCACGAATTCACATTTGATATTATGTAGTATAAATTCTTTAAAAAAAAAGAACCATAATTTTTTTTTGCAAATCCTCACACATAATCGCTTTGTCATATTTATAATTATTTCTAAGAGAATAAAAAATGTAGAATGGCAAAATCCACTCGTAATGCTCATGCAGTGGCATATAGAGAATGTTGATGCAACGGTACAGCTCGAATGAACGCATATATCGTACCACCGTCGAATGAAGACCTATATGTGCCTACGAGAGAGAGAGAGTTACAGATGGTTACTCGTCGAGTCATTAATTAGACTCGTTATCATAATTATTACAGAGTAAGTCGGTGGGTTTTTTTCTTTAAAGACGTAGTGAAGCAAAAGATGCTCATCGTCCATGATGGGACCACACATGGTCTTTGCAATTATTAGCGTCCTGAAGACTAGTAGAATAAAAAAAAAATTATACTTATAGTTTCTTACAAATTAATCGATTCATTATCATTTCGCGATATAAATCCATACAATCAAAATATTTAACTGATGTCATAATTTTAGGCCAAAATTCCTCTTGGATACATTAAAATAAGAAAATAACAAAACAGATATTACAAACGTTGAACACCTTTTTTAAAATCTAAATGGTAGAAAAATAGAACTTGAAAAAAAAATATTTTTTTCAAATTTTGTCATGTGTTTTTCTTACATCAAATAAAAATGTTAGATTCATTCCTAATTAAATCAACTTTCATCCAGATTTTGTGTATTAAAATTTATAATTATATATGGAATTAAATAAAAATATGTATATCCTTAAATCTTTTTATTATTTTTATATTAAAAGATATTATTCCTCCAGAGCAGCCAAAAAAAAGAGGAACTATTTCGTACTAAATATTTATACCATTAAAAAACTGCGTATAAAAACGATTCGTAATATTGCACAAAAAAATGCACATCCAGGATTAAAGGTCTTATATTAAAACATATTATTCCTCCAGAGCAGCAAAAAAAAGAGTAACTATTTCGTATTAAATATTTATACCATTAAAAAAATGCATATAAAAAGATTCGATAAATCAATACAATCAAAATATTTAATTGATGTCATAATTTTAGACCAAAATTCCTCTTGGATACATTAAAATAAGAAAATAACAAAACAGATATTACAAACGTTGAACACCTTTTTTAAAATCTAAATGGTAGAAAAATAGAACTTGAAAAAAAATATTTTTTTCAAATTTTGTCATGTGTTTTTCTTACATCAAATAAAAATGTTAGATTCATTCCTAATTAAATCAACTTTCATCCAGATTTTGTGTATTAAAATTTATAAAGATATATCTAATTAAATAAAAATATGTATATCCTTAAAATCTTTTTATTTATTTTTATATTAAAAGATATTATTCCTCCAGAGCAGCCAAAAAAAAAGAGTAACTATTTCGTATTAAATATTTATACCATTAAAAAACGGCATATAAAAAAGATTCGTAATATTGCACAAGAAAATGCACATCCAGGATTAAAGGTCCCGAGTAGAAATTTCATCAGGCATGCCTGCTGTCACACGAGGTCCAGATCAGTTTTACATACGGTAACCTTATTTGGGGCCGCCGTAAATTCACCTGCTCAGGTCCATGTAAGGCTGAGATATGGCATTCGTACTTAATAATGCCGTCTTTCCACCAGATCAGGCTGATGTCAGGCTAGATATGGTAATCTTATTTAGGGGTCGTCGTAAGTTCACCTGATCAGGTCCATGTAAGGCCGAGATATGGCATTCTACCTTAAAAATGCCGCCTTTCCACCGGATCAGGCCCATGTCAGGCTTTACATACGGTAACCTCATATAGATATGCCATTCATCGACCTTATCCATTTCGCGTAAGGTCTTTCTGTGGCATTTGGACCAAGATTTTGCCCAATTTACCTTTACTTTCCCTGGTCAGATCCGCATACGGTCTTCGTATGGCATAGTTTTTTTTTTAAATATGCCGTAAGTTTACATTATCAGGTTCGTGTAAGGGCTAGATACGGCATTCGTTAAAAATATAAAAAAATTATTGTTATACAAAATCAATCTTTTCAGCACCTTGCGTGTGCTGGATTTTTCCACATCTTTATCCAATCGAGAAGTACTCGAAATTCTCGCTGAAACTCACGTTTTACGGTACTTTACCGCTAGAATTACTTTGAAATCTATCCAGGTACTGACCGTCAAACGCCAATACCTGGATGGGTGACCGCCCTATCATGTTTGAATTTTGAATATTTCGGTTGTAGTCACAATAAATGGATGTACAGTCTTGACGTGTTTTCATTTTAAGTATACTTCAAATAGACAATAAATATATAAACTTTCTAAGATGTCAATGGCCGAATGGGCTAAGGCGCAGAACTGTCACCCAGAGGATCAAGGTTCGATTCCCACCAACGGCAAATAAATTTACATGTGTTTTCTTCATCAATTAATATGTACTGAAAACTAAATAAGCTCGAATATCCAATAGAAAGTGCAAAATAAATCGAATTCGAAGAGCGCAGATAATTATTTTGTAATTTATTTGCCGTTTTTATAAGTAGGGCTTTAGTAGGGCAGCCTCTATCCGGCCCTTATCTGGAAAACTTAATCTGGCCCTGATCATGCGCTGCGTTACTTTCCTGTAAGGCCCGTATAAGGTTGCCAGGCAGGGGCCTTAGATTTAAATTCGGCTACCACGCTAGGGCCTGATATTCCCCGTAGCTGAATTTCTACTCGGGGTCTTATATTAAAAGATATTATTCCTCCAGAGGAGCCAAAAAAAAGAGTAACCATTTCATATTAAATATTTATACCATTAAAAAACTGCGTATAAAAAAGATTCGTAATATAGCACAAAAAAATGCACATCCAAGATTAAAGGTCTTATATTAAAAGATATTATTCCTCCAGAGCAGCCAAAAAAAAAGAGTAACTATTTCGTATTAAATATTTATACAATTAAAAAACTGCATATAAAAAAGATTCGTAATATTGCACAAGAAAATGCACATCCAGGATTAAAGGTCTGGCAGTTTGTAATCTCCTGCAACATATATGTGATTTAATTTGAATGAAATGCAGAAAAGTATAATTTGCGGTTCTTGAATGTCCATCCTAAAAGGTCAGAGCCTGGTATGAAAACCGCAAAGAAAATCTTCTTTTTTTTCAGCACTCTTTTTTTAAAGGTACACGAGAAACACGACAAGATGTTTTTTTTTTTTTTTAGTGCTAAGGAAACGCGTAAAAAGTATCGTATATACACGAGGAACGTCGTCGGTTAAGTGAATTGCGACGGGTTGGGTCACTTGTCTTGGAGACCGAGCAACGACTACACACAACATTCCTTTCATTCTGAATCCTTTCACTTTTTAACCCAGATTCATTGTTGGAGAATTGTATAGAACGTCGAGGTCCCCCTCACGGCTAGAGTTTGTACCGTCGCTGTCACGACGCAAACGAACGATTCTAATTAGCCACCTGAGAAGTCCAGGATTGTAGCGACGAAAAAAAATAAAATAAAAGAATATTCCGGATGAACCCACAAGCGTACATCGCAGACGTGTCGTCCTCACGGCGAATATTTTTCCTTTCTCTCAACTCGAGAGTTTTCCCAGCGACGAGACGAAGCGCTGCTCGTTCAAATGCGTAGAGGGCTCTGACTCCGGGTTTAACTATATTAAGTGCGAAAGCACTGCTGCAGTCCCGAAAGCTTTTTTTTTTTTGCTCTTGTGTACAGCTTCACCGGTAGGCGTAAAAAAAAAACGAGTGAAAACCATACCAACGTGAAGCACTTGCTAGCTGGCACTCTAATCAAAGTAGGTACCTAATGCTAATGAGTTTGCTCGTGGCGGATTAGCGACTCACCGGAAACGGATTTATTAAGCTATCCCGGATAGGAAAAACTTGAAGCATGCGATGACATAAACATGACATGTGCTGCGTATGCAGTAAAAAGTAAATTCAAGTTTATATGTCGACTTTACACGGAAATTGCAGAAGGGATAAATTTAAATGTTGGATCTTTATTTTATAATATTTTCTGGCTTAAAAAAAAGTGTTACTTTGCTCTGACTGTATGTTTTCTGTCAATTTTAAATGAAAATTACGGAAAGGATAAGGAAAAATGTTGGATTTACATTCGACAAAAAATTTGCTGTCATTATTACACAAGAAAAAATAATTTTTTCACACTTTTTGTATAATTCCCAAATATATAGAAATGTGTAAATTCTACAAATTTACAAAATCTTACTGTAACCTTTTAAATTTAACATCACAGAAAATTAGTTACGAAAACCGAAAGACCTTTTTCTTCCAGCCAGTGACAATTTCACGTTTTTTTAACCCAATGAAAACTTGCAATAACTTTAGTTGTCTCACAATAAATTTGTATACGTAAAATAATTTCGGTCATAAATAAATTGAAAATTTTGCTAAAATAGCATGAATAACAATCCAATTTAAGAGATATTTCTACGGTAACAAGATCAAGTTAAAGGTAAATATAAGTATAAAAATAAATTAATAATCGATAATTACTTTGAAAACCAATTTATTGGAGTACGGAATTTTGTAATCTTTATCGCATTATTTAGGGAAGAAAAATATAGTCAATGAAGCCTGAAAATGTATTTTTTATAAAAATAAATAATGTTTAATACTTAACCGCAGATTTATCAAGAATTAATTTTTATGGAAATTAAGAATACAAAATTTATATGATGAGCAGCTTGATAATAAAATAGGAATAAAATTTATGGTGAAAAAATAAATATTTTGTGAATGTCTGGATTTAGAAGCTTACATTCAGCGCACTCAAATTCTCTGAAAAGGCGCTTCCGTTCCCTTTGGTATTATGGACAGTTTTTTTTTCTTTTTTTTATCTTTTCGAGGACGAAAAGGTATATTGTTCCTGAAATCCCGGGCAATCCTCCGCAGGAAGGTCTCCTACGTACGAATTGGCCGTGGAAGATCTCTCGTTCAGCGGTTTTGTTCCATAAAGTGTGGGTACGTAACACACACACACACATATGGGTTATTCCATACCAAGTGGGCCACCCAAATTAGCATGTTCGCAAAAAGTGTTTATATAATTTTTTCAAAAGTTGTTTAGAGTATCACGAACATCCATAAATTATTTCAGAATTTTAGCACCTATGGTTTGTCCAAAATTTAATAACGATTTTTTCATTTTTTTCATTTCATTTTTTTGTTTTTCAGTTCGCTGTGTATTGAAAATTAGCGATCGTATAAAAAATTTGTTCCTGTATAAAATTTAAGTTTTTGAATGTTCTTTTTAATAAAACTAGCTCCGCGCCATTTTCCGGTTGATGTTTTATTATTTTATTACATTTTTTGCTAACTGAAGATTTTCTCTAAAACGAATTATTGGACGATTTTAGGAAGATGAAAATGTCTTTGCCTCTATTTTTGCCACTACCTATCTGTCGCTACTGTAAAAGCTTTCTGTCACATTTGAACATTTAAATTGAACATTTCAATTTGTCCATAAAAACTTTCAATCACGAAAATTAGCTTACATATTTTTTGCTTCCTCATAGAGGAAGCTTTGTTTTCGTGCAAACATTTTTTTTTAAAAGATTTTCATGTCAGGACACTCAAAATAGTTCAAAATATCGAAAAATGTGGTTTAGAAAACTTGCATATCTTAAGAACGGGTTTAACAATCGGGCGGAAATTTGGCACACATGTGCAGTAGGTCGACGCCATTGCTTGTGACAATTTAAAAAAAAAATAAAAAATATGTTCAAATTTCATTTAACTTTGCAATTTTCAAAAAAACGTCTGTACGCTCTCTGACATCCGCAAATTTTTAGCTATTGAGTTAAATAATTTATTGTGAATAAAGCTATGTTAAAGATGGATCGGTATTGAATTTGGAATGAATCGATAAAAAAGTCAGGATATTTTAGGATTTTGAACTTTTCAAAAAATATTCGTTTTGCTCTAACTAACGTCAAATCTCACAAAATTAACTGAAATTTTGTACAGGCAAAAAATATGATTCAGCGCTGCTACATATCAAATTTGGTCATGATCGGTAAAGCGGTTTGGATTTGACGTGAGTTGGAATTTTAAAAAAAATTACATTTTCTTATAACTCAGGTCAATTACCAAATTACCAAATTTGATGACAATCGTTAAGTGGGTTATGATTTTTGAGCAATTTGAATTTTTCATGTTTTAACAGATTACAGTTTAGAACGATATCACAAAGCGAGCTAGAGATTTAAAAACGTGTCTAGTTTTTTGTTGTATTTTTTCTTTACAAAGTTTTCTCTATGAGGAAGCCATATAGGTAGCTTTGTACACCGAGAGAAAAGATTTCGTTGACGCCAAAGAAATGGGTGGGTTGATTTTTTTTTCATTGATTTCAACGAAATATTTCTTTGATTTCAATGAAAGAGTGCATTTGAATTTCAAACAGAACATTTCATTGCCTGTAAATAAAGATTTACTTAGTGAGTATATAATAAAGAAACAGTTTCATTGTTTTAAAGAGACGTTTTCATTGGTTCAAAGAAACGTTTTCATTGATCTCTCTCTCGCACCTAACCTCACTTTTTTGTTTTCCGGTTCTCCCGAACGAACGGCTTCGAGTTTCGAGGAGCCCGAAGCGTAGTCTATTTCTGCCGAACTTCCTTACATACTCACAAAATTTGAGCTTTATCTGCCGCGTACTTCAGGAAAAAATAGGATTCGAAATTTTGAGCTGGTAAGAAGAAGGTTTCATTGAATCAGCGACGATATCTTTGAAATCAATGAAAAAGGTTCATTGGTTTAAAGAAATGTTTCTTCGAATCAATGTCACTACTTTTCATTGAGTTTGAGATCATTCAAAGAAAAGATAGTATTGAAATTCAAGTATTTCATTTCATTGGCAAAGACTTCCGTGAATCAATGAAACTTTTTCTCTCGATGTAAAAAGCGAAATACAATGAGGAAGCAATGTGCAAAGTTCTACTTTGCATCCTTTTTTTCACCATTGTTTCCTCACTGCTGCTCTTTTTTTCTGCCTTCTCCCGGCCTCTGTCTCATGATGTACTGGAGCCAGAGATCAATTTTTTAGATTTTAAGAGCTTTCCCTTCAATTACTTGTGTCGTCTACGATTTTTTCCTGCACGGCATAGAATTCGACTGAAGTACGGACGTCTTTTCATATGCATCACACTTCAATCAATACGCTCTGTCGGGATTTTATAATTTGTCTTAAGCGTTCTTACGCGACAAAGTTGCAGTGGCCTTCTCGAAATAACCTTAACAAACTCTCAACCCTCGCAAGCCCGAGAACTGTCAAAATACGTTAATACGTCTGAAGCTATACTCATCGGTTAGCACAAGTTTCAGTTAATCCGACAGCTAATTGGAGAATAAATAAACCGACAACAATACTTATATCGAAAATGCGAGACATCCCGTGCAGAAATATAGTATGGGGCTCTAACTTGGCCCTTTCTAGATTGCCCTAATACTACCCTTTAGAGGCTCATTATGGGCGACCCTAGTGAGGGTTCCACATTTAAGCCTGATTAGGCCCCGAAGTTTGTCGTGGCCGCCTCTGTTGAGCGTAGTAGGCTTCTAGAGTAGATTCCCTATTGTGGATGCCACGTTTATACCCAAAAAGGCCCCTTATTTAATCGAGGCTGCCCGAACTGATTTCTGCACGGGATGTTACGCACTAATTTTTTAAGGAAGGAAGATTTTCCATAGGCGCTCTAAAAAAATGTCCGCCTTTTTTTGACAAAATAGAGTAATAATCTTTTTTCATTAAGATAGACCATTCCAATTTTTCTCAAAATTTTCCAGAATTTCTATTATTAGGCTTACAGACTTCAGAAAAATATATGTCATGGCAAATGAATGGTCCACTGGGTATGGAATTCCCCATATGTATATATGAGTATATATATGGGTCATATATATGCCATATGGGGCATTCCATACCCAGTGGGCTATTCATTTGTCATGACGTATATTTTTCTGAAGTCTTTAAGCATAATAATAGAAATTCTGTGAAATTTTGAGAAAATTCGGAATGGTCTATCTCAACGAAAAAAATATTATTACTTTATTTTGTCAAAAAAAAGGCGAAAATTATAAAAAGGCCTGTTTTTTTGCAAAACGACACTTTGTTGTTTAACGTCATATAACAAAATTTTAGAAAAAAACTACAGTAACATTTTTTATGTACGTTATGTAGCCCTTTACAAACTAAACGAATTTTATCGTACACGGAAAGAAATGTTTGGTTATGGCAACTACGTTTTCGATTTGCTGTACACAATGTCTAAAAAATTAATTGCATCAACCATATCGAATAGTAACCTCAACTATTCACGATTAGTTCTCACGAGATTAGTTAGGTTAACTAATCCAATCGTTGGGACTACCACTCGAATAGTTGGGACTACCATTCGAATCGTCGGTATTACCATTCGAATCATTGGTATTACCATTTGAGTTGTAAGGGAAATAGAATAATCGATTGGTTGTGTCAACTCATGTCTTGGTTATGGCAACTAATTTTTTTTTTCCGTGTAGACATTTTTCGATAGGACTGTTCATTTCCAAGATATTAACGATAAAAATAATATCAATACCGAAAAATTCAAACTTTTACAAAAATTCCTCTGTCGGAAATATTGGTCGTAGCGCTAAACAAAAAAATATGTCTCTTCTTTTTCAAAATACTTATTGATAAAAAATTGTCGAAATTATTGATTGAGCTGGAATGGCCCATATGTATAAACACATGTGGAGTAGAGAACGCGTCGTGCAGGTAGATTGACCCACACGGTAACGTGAAAGTCGCCCACAATCCATCCAGGAAAGTGGGCAGCTCAGTGAGGGAGTCGGATCTTGTAAAAGTAGTAGTAGTGTAGTAGTAGTAGTAGTAGTAGTAGTGGAAAAGGCGAGTCGGAGGACGACGCAAAAGCTGGCAAAAGAGCGCAAGGTGCCTGCCCCACCGTATCCAACCGAGGATTTATTAATCGTCGGTTCGTGCACGGCTTACATACATATCCCTACTATTTTCATCCTCTTTTCATCTCCTTAGTCCATCTCCACGTTAAAAAAAATTCTAAGCTATGTAGACGGCTCTCATGGTTTTTAATATTCGCTTTTAGTTGAAAGATCACCTGCGTAATTCTTCATTTTAATATAATTCAATTATTTTATAAAGTATCCATGTATGTTCGGTGGACCTTTGGTAAAAGTTTTTACTTCGAACTATTAGAAACATAAATTTTTAGGTTGAACTGTCAGGAGAAGAAAAGTCCTTAGATTTAAGTTTCAGAGAAAAACAAGTCTTTAGGGTGTACTGTCCGGGGAAAAAATCTTTAAGTTGAACTTTCAAAGAAAAAAAGTCTTTAGGTTGAACTATCCCTTAGGGGGCTGACTTTTTCCTCTAAGGGGGAAAAATCTTTAAGGCGAACTATCTGGGGAAAAAAGTCTTTAGGTTGAACTATCAGGGGAAAAAAATTGAAGTTGAACTGTCTGAAAAAAAAAATTCATTAGTTTGAACAACTAGGAGAAAAAAAACTTTAAGTTGAACTATCAGTGGAAAAAATCTTCAAATCGAATTATCAGAAAAAAGTCATTAGGTTGAACTATCAGAAAAAAGTCATTAGGTTGAACTATCAGGGAAAAAAATCTTCAAGTTGAACTATCAGAGAAAAAAAAAGTTTTCAGGTTGAACTATCACTGGAAAAAAAGGATGCAAAGTAGAACTTTGCATATTGTTTCCTCATTATTTTTCGCTTTTTACAAAGCTACCTCTATGAGGAAGTATGTTATTCAATTTTGGCTTCCTCATAGAGGAAACTTTGTAAAAAGTGAAAAATAATGAGGAAGACATTGCTTCATCATTATTTTTCGCTTTTTACAAAGATTCTACTTTGCATCCTTGTTTTTATATTGGCGAAAAGTGTTTGCAATTCCCTCCCATTTTACGAAAATGTATTTGACCTCAACTTAATGTGCAACCTTAATCGAAATAACGAAAACGGAGTTTATGCTCCTCTTTTGTGTAAATTTTCATCTCGATTCGTCACGCCGTTCGAGAGTTATGAGCAATTCTATTTTGGGACAAGCGGTCATTATAAATTTTAAAAAATTAAAATTATATATGAAGCAATGTGTAAAGTTCTACTTTGCATTCTTATTTCCATTGAGTACAAACTTTTGTCTCGCATTATCAACTTTTGCTGATGCTAGAGCGAAAATCGTTTTTTTTTGTAAATTTCAAAATGTCGTAAAATCTGAACCACTTTACCGATCATCGTTAAATTTGGTACGTGGCATAGCTGCATGTTCCTTTTCATCTGTAAAACATTTCAGTTAAATTGGTGAAATTCGACGTGATTTATAAAAAAAAATTATTTTTTTCGAAAAATTCAAACATCTATAAAATCTGAACCGCTTTACCGATTTCGCCCAAATGCAATGCCAAACAACATTGAACGTATATTTATTTGTAAACAACTATTTAGCAAAATCGTCTAATATTTACGAAAGTTAGAGCAACCACGCTCTTTTTTCAAAAAATTAAAAGTACCATAAAATCAAAATGGCTGATTATTTTTTTTTAAAATCTCAACATTCAAAGCGGGACAACTACTCCACTTGCGTGCCAAATTTGAGCCATATCGCTCGAACGATTACTTCATCGAATTTTCGGAGCCCAGAATACACACACACACATACATACCGACATTTTTTTCCAAACCACTTTTCTCGACGTTTTGGACAATTCTAAGCATACTGGCATGAAAATCTCGAAAAATTTTTTTTTTCATGAAACCAACGCTTCCTCTATGAGGAAGCAAAATCATCAATTTTAACTGAGATAAAAAAGAAGTCTTTATGTTAATCTGTCAGGGCTTAAAAAACTTCAGGTGCAAATGTCAGAAAAAAAAACAAATCTTTAAGTTGAACTGTTAGGAGGACAAAAATCTTTAGATCGAATGATCTTCTTCACATTAGAAGTATTTATAAAGATTAATAGGCAGATTTACATTTGTATGAGTAACATGGAAAACGATCGATCTTCTCTCGGTCTTTCTCTCTGGAACCCTCGCGAAGTGTCCGCATCCCCGCCTATCGCTTTTTCCTACCTTTCCCTCTAGCACGTTCTCGCGCTCGTGCCAGAAGATTGCGAGGATATAGCGTTACACGCGTATAGGTAGCATGCACAGCATCCGCAAGAGTCGTCAGTGCGCGCCGATTCAATAAATACATATATATCGTCCACGTCAATGCGAAGTCACGATCGCGGAAAATATAACATTACCTACTCGTCTCTGTACGAGTGACTTTCCCCCAACGCAACATTACCGCGCTAATGTTTTCACCGGTGTTCTCCACCTATTCGTTAATATAACAGACAGTGCAATTCGAAACTCTGTCAAGCAAAGTTCTCGCGAGTGGCATCCAAAGGTTTTCTCCAAAAAAATTATTCATCATCAAGTGCTTTATAAACAATTAATATTAAACTTTGAGTTTAAAGCTTAAAAAAAGAAAATTGTGAAAATGCGGCTTCAAGCTGTCCTAGTTCTTGCGCTCATCTGCGTCATTTCCGAGTCTTATGGGAAACCAACGATCTATAAACGAAATGAGGATAATATCTTCGAGCCCGGTAATTAGTTCACTGATGGCGAAGGAAGGAAGCTTCGTGATTAGTTATTTTTCTTTTTTTTCTCCATTTTATTCGTTGCTCGTTTGCCTTGAAAAATAATTTCCTCTACTCTTCAGTTCACATAAAACTTTTTATAAAGCTATTTTATTTTCGATTCCTCTTTTCCGTTCCAAATTTTACGTATTTTTTTTTCTTTTTTGCAAAATGTTATTTAATTATTTGAGTGCTTTTATTTAAGGCTTTATAGTAAGATGTTTATGTATATTTTTAAATGGCGAGTGATTAGGTACATTTTTATTTTATTCGTTGCTCGTTTGCCTCTCAAAATAATTTCCACCACTAGCAGTTTGATTCAAATTTTTCATGGATTTATATTATTTTTATTAGCTAAACGAGAGACCAATTTCATGTCTTTTTTGCAAAATATTCTGTGAATATTGCGGCGTTATTATTATGTTCCATAAGAACATTTTTATTTTTATTTTGAAAAGGCAAGTGAATGAACACATATATTTATATATTTATTTTATTTGACATGCCCGTTGCCTCTGAAAATTATTTTCTCTATTTGTTAATTCACTTGACATTTTTCACACATCTGTGTTAATTTTATTAGCGGAAATTAGCTGCGTATTTCATCTTTAACAATTTTCTCTTGCATAATATTTCTAAATAATTACAGTAATTTTGCTTTAGATTTTTAGATACATTTTTATTTTATTCGTTGCTCATTTGCCTCTCAAAATAATTTCCACCACTAGCAGTTTGATTCAAATTTTTCATGGATTTATATTATTTTTATTAGCTAAACGAGAGACAAATTTCATGTCTTTTTTGCAAAATATTCTGTGAATATTGCGGCGTTATTATAATGTTTCATAAGAACATTTTTATTTTCATTTTGAAAAGGCAAGTGAATGAACACATATATTTATATATTTATTTTATTCGACATGCCCGTTGCCTCTGAAAATTATTTTCTCTGATTGTTAATTCACTTGACATTTTTCACACATCTGTGTTAATTTTATTAGCGGAAATTAGCTGCGTATTTTATCTTTAACAATTTTCTCTTGCATAATATTTCTAAATAATTACAGTAAGTTTACTTTAGATTTTATAGTAACAATTTGATTTTTGCTTAGTAAAATAATTGAGCGATTAGATATTTTTTCTATATTCTTCGTGCTCCTTTGCCTCTAACAATAATTTTCTCTACTCTTATGTTTACTATTTTTATCAGTTGAGGCTGTTGCAAATTTTGAGAAAATTTTCTTTTCTTCGTTTTGCAAAATTATTTGTAATTATTGTAGTACTTTTATTTAGAACGTTATTGTAATTTTTTTAACGTTTATTTTGAAAAGCAAATAAGGCAAAAATCGAAAGTTCGCGCGTGTGATTTCTCCTCGACTCTCTCGCATTTTTAAGAGAGAGCGAGATCGAAGGAGGTCTTGGCTACGCTGGAAACACCGATGAGAAACGTAGTCTCCACGAAAAATAAAAACTTTCTCCTTAATTGTTGCGCGCGTTAATTATCGCGAGAAACTCGGTGTTATCTCGAGCGTTCCTCCCACGCGCTCCATGGAACAGTTGCTTGACAGTTTACAATCTTCCTTAGGAGTCGTTATAGAATTTGCGCATAAGGTATAACGTCATCGACGATTTACCTCGCGCAAGGACGTGGAATATTATTATTCATTCCCAATACGAGTTTCTCCAGCCTCTCGTTCTCTCCTCATACAAAGGCGTGTCTACTTGAACCTGGAAAATGCGTTTTGCAAATAATTTTAACAACACTGTTAGAAAAGATTAGAAGTTTTTATTCATAAACTCGTAATCGAAATTTAATATACAATTGTGGTATAAAATTCATGTACTTTTCCAGTAAAATTAAAGCAAATTATTAAAATTCAAGTACTTTTACTGTAAAATTAAAGTAAATTATTGAATGTACCATACATTAATTTTACATTACACTTGTATACTAAATTTAATATACTAGTTTATGAATAAAAACTTCCAGTAAAAGTACACTAAATTTAAAGTAGATTTTTTTTACAGTGAATATTTGGTCAAATACTTTCATTTATTTTAAATAAAAATAAAAAAAAACATAAATAATTTAGATTTAATAAAACGTGTTAAGTGAAATTTATCGTTTTATACTTTTTTTTTCTGGAAAAATTCAGAAAATAAATAATAAACTGTAAAAAAAATTTACTTGAAATTTAATGCACTTTTATTGGAAGTTTTTATGCATAAACTAGTATACTAAATATACTATACAAGTGTAATGTAAAATTAATGTATTGTACAGCACATTCAATAATTTACTTCAATTTTGCACTAAAAGTATTTGAATTTTAATAATTTGCTTTAATTTTACTGGAAAAATACTTGAATTTTATACCACAATTGTATATTAAATTTCGATTACGAGTTTATGCATAAAAACTTCCAGTCTTTTTTATCAGTGTATAAATAATAATAATGGTTTAATGACTCATTTCGAAATGGTCGGCATTGTTGCAAAATTATAATAATTACCAAATTTGTGTTACATTTATTCGGTAGCTATTTTTTTTTTTTGATAGATTTTTATTCGTACTTAATCTTTTAAGATTAAGTGCGAATAAAAATTGCGAGAATAAAATCGCACGATCGATACCAAATAAGGAGGAGAAGAACTGTCGGTGATCTCGAAAAGTGAATTCGCTTAACTCGACGCTGACAGGTGGGAATAACGGAACGATGATGTCACGCAAATGCGTGGGTTAGGATTATAGCAAGACGCGATCTCAATGCCGGTTGCTGAGATTTTTTCACGTTGTCCTTCGCGGTTCATTAGAGTAACGAAAATAAGGCCTGAGGGTTCAGTGTCTTTTGAGGGATGAAAAATGAAAGATTATGGGTGCAGCGTGGCGCCTATTATTCGAGAAAATATATTGGCTCTCCTTAAAAAGAAAATGTCCTCTCCTATATTTTTTTCTATGGCCATTATTTTCTCAAATTCAGTGAAAAAAAAACGTAGAATTACGCGCTAATGAAAAAGTTAACCGCCGGCGAAAATTGGACGTCTGTTAGAATTTTTCTATCTTCTTACGCTTTGAGAAGAATTTCGTCTGACTTTTACAGAGAAACAGCTAATATATTTTTGCTAATAAAATTTTATGAATTTTCTATAAGTGACGTTAAAAAAAGTATTGCTAAAAATGTTAATTAAAATAGAAAAAAGGAATGGCCATTTTTTTACCTACGTTATGATCAATTTAGTAAGAGGAATAACATATTAAATTATCTTTCGAATAGCACTGCTCTTATAATATGGAAAAAAAAAAAAAAAGGCCAGTTGCGATTTTAATCATAATCCGATATTTTTTGGTTGTGCAACGATCGGTCGAAATATGTATTCCCACATACTATAGTATATTATGCAACAAGGGCGTAAAATGCGATTTTACACACGAGCAGTGATCGTCGTGCATGAGTGCCCGGCGCGATCACGCGAGTGGGTAAAACGTACGCCCGAGTCGCATACGATATTTTTTAGCATGACGTGCGTAAAATTCGCATTGTGTTTAGGGGAATACAACGCGGGGGTCCAGGGGCGAAGCCCCGGTGGGGTGCAGGGGTGAAGCCCCTGCCGGGGTCCAGGGGCGAAGCCCTGGTCGGGTGCAGGGGTGAAGCCCCTACTGGGGTCCAGGGGCGAAGCCCCGGTGGGGGGTTGGGGGGGGCGAAGCCCCCCACTGAAGACAGAAATAGATTTATTATGCATTCGCAAAAAAGACAGAACGTGTTTAATTGTGAATAAACTTTGTTTATAATTATGATTACTTTATTTGGTAATATAATTATTAATTATTGCATATAACATATAACATCACAGAGAAAATGCGCTCAATAATACTGAATTTCTGATTTGAATTTCTGAGTTACATTTCACGAACTATTTCTTTTTTTGTAACTGTTATGGTAGTTTTCACTTTTTTGGAAGCTGGAGCATTATCTTCATCATTAATAGCGTCCGCGATTCGCATTGAAATTCTTCTTTTGTTACCCGTCGAATCTTCGATATAACCTTCCGCGGTTTGTCCCGACTTCCAACCACCGTGGCGTTTTAAAACGTTAAAAACGTGGTAAAGAAAAGTAAAAGTAATTTTTTTATTTTACGCACACTGTTTCATAAAGTTGCATTTTACGCACTCATATGGGTGTGTAAAAACGAATTTTACGCACACTATGCTAAAAAGTTTTATTTAAATTATTCTAATTATTGGAGTCAGCCAATTAATTATCATAATTATTAAAAACAAACAAGACACAAGTCTATTTCTCTTTTTTTTTTCGAAAAGCGAATCCTAAAATGCGTCCAGAAGGGTTGTTGAAGGGTCGGAAAATCATTTTCCCAGAGAGTCATAAAGGCTTAATCTCGATAATTGAAGAGCTTTGAAAGGGTGTTTGCTCGTTGCGCAAACAAATCGTTACACAGTTCAATGCACGAATGGATGTGCAACGAGCGCGATCGAATTTTCCAATCTCATTAAGCCGTTCGAATATCCGACTACGAGTCAATAAAGTCATGTAGTAGTTCAATTCGTCAAGTGACTCAACACGCAATTAAAACCACGCGCATCGCCAATCAATCGCGATTTTCGATGGACATTTTCAGTTGCGTTAAGTTGATAGTATGGAGGTCACGTTTAGTTAATAAGATTCGAGATGTAAAATAGCTACCGAGATAATAATTAAGAATAACATAAAATATGACTTTCTTTTGCCGCAGTTATGGTTCCAGTATCTTCGACGGTGATTCCCCTTCCGGTATACAAGGTGGGCTATGGATTTGGCTTCAGTTCTAAAGACAAGAAATATCAATCTTCCTACAAACCGGATGGTGTTGTCAAATTAATTACAGGTAAGAGATGAAATATTATTGAATTAAAAAAGGATGCAAAGTAGAACCTTGCACATTGCTTCCTCATTATTTTTCGCTTTTTACAAAGCTACCTCTATGAGGAAGTATGTTAATCAATTTTGGCTTCCTCAGAGAAGAAGCTTTGTAAAAAGCGAAAAATAATGAGGAAGCAATGTGCAAGGTTCTACTTTGCATCCTTGTTTTATTTTATTCTTATTTTCTGATGTTTTACGAAATGCAGAGCGAAACCAGTGAATTTTTTTAAAATTCAATTTAACGTAAAATCCGAACCGCTGTACCGATCATCACCAAATACGGTACGTAGCAGGGCTGTATGTTATTTTTCCTGTGTAGAAAATTTCACTCGAATATTTGAAATTTTACCGGAATTAGAGCAAAACGAAAATTTTCCGAAAAATTCAAAATCTCATAAAAACCGAACCGCTTTACCGATTTGGCCCAAATTCAATACCAAAGGTCGCATCACTTTGTTGAATTTTAATACGAAGTTTCAGCCCGATAGTTAAAAATTCGTTCGAGCTAGAGCATTTACGTACTTTTTTCAAAATTTAAAAATTCTTATAAAAATGAAATGTGTCAATCGATTTTTCCGAAATTTATACCAATTGAAGATTAGGTAGTACTGCACATGTTGTTTAAATTTGTGCTGATTCGGTCGAATAGTTTAAAAGTTACAGTCAAATGCATTTTTGGCCTTTCATCACACACACACATACATACATCCGGACAATTTTTCTAAACCACTTTTCTCGATGTTTTAGACCATTCTGAGTAATCTGACATAAAAATCTCGAAAAATTTTTTTTTCATACAAACAAAGCTTCCTCTATGAGGAATCAAAAACTGAAGCTTTTCAAGAACATTAAGGCTGTATCAGTACGATAGTTAAAAATTCGTTCGAGCTAGAGCATTTACGTACTTTTTTCAAAATTAAAAAATTCTTATAAAAATGAAATGTCAATCGATTTTCCCGAAATTTATACCAATTGAAGATTAGGTATTACTGCACATGTTGTTTAAATTTGAACTGATTCGGTCGAATAGTTTAAAAGTTACAGTCAAATGCATTTTTGGCCTTTCATCACACACACACACATACATACATCCGGACAATTTTTCTAAACCACTTTTCTCGATGTTTTAGACCATTCTGAGTAATCTGACATAAAAATCTCGAAATTTTTTTTTTCATGCAAACAAAGCTTCCTCTATGAGGAATCAAAAACTGAAGCTTTTCAAGAACATTCAGGATGTCATACATCCTTAATGTTCTTACGAGCGCTGCGTTTAGTCAATACACTATTGTCCGATTGAAATAAAAGTTCTTTATGTCTATATAACTTTGGATTCAGACGGTGACTGAAAATTCTTCAAACTTCGCCATAATTTGCGTTAACTTTTTAGGTAAAGCATATTCAAAAATTGAGGTCCAAAATTGGATTTCATTTCATAGTCGTATCATCTTAATGGTGGATTTATCAGTTTTTTATTGGCTTCGATAATCTGTAAATGTCATGGAATGCAAATAGAGGAAAATTAACGGTGGAAGAAATCCTGTTATGCAAATTTATTTATGATGTTATGAAAAGGAACGAAGTGCAAGTATAGCATGTGGGGTAATAATTATTGATAAATAATCTGGGAACTTAAATAATGTTTTAAAAGTAAGATTATCATATTTCGATAGTTTTTGCAAGGTTACTGGAAGATTCTGTTACTGAAAAAAAAAAAAAAGATTCCGTCTCTCACTGGCCATAAATAATGCGATATACATATTTTTTTTTAGAAATTTATAATTTCTAAAATATTTAAGAAGAAATTTATAATTTTTATTTATACATTTCTAAAAAAATATGAACTGCATTAGGTATTAAGTAAATTGCCGAATAGTGTTTAAAAGTAATGGGATGGCTGCAACTTTGTTCTCAATAAATTACAGGAAATATACTAAATAAAATATGATACGTTTTCTGGCGCGCTCCCATTTTTTGTGAAATTTTTTTAAATTTGCTTTTTTACGACAAAAAAACGTAATTTATTTCTTGAATAAATATATGAAGAATGTACGTACATAAGCCAAACGCGACCGAAGTCGATTGCTTACTCAATCGCTTCGCTCTTACAAACAAGCAGCGAGCTATCAAAGCGGCTTAAAGTTTTAATAAATCAAACGTTCTTGCAGCCAAGAAGGAATTGGAGAAGAAGGCATAAGAGGGAAGACTCAACGAGGCCAGTTACTACGTTCAACAGTGCTCGAAGTTGACCTCATTAGCTTCGTGACGTGACTTACCCGACGGATTCGAGCCTACGACGCAAAAGACGAATCAAATGAAAGTTTCGAGGAACCCTCGACTCTGCAATTCGTCAGACAAAACTCAGAATTCGAACAAAACGAGCGTCAAAAAAGAAAGACCGAAAATAAATTTTCTTCCTGACAAGACGTCACGAAAACTAACAAATCTAATCAACACCCATCATCTTCGTATTTCAATGAGTTGACTCGATCATCGATCGGATCAAGCGTAGAAATAAGAGCTTCACACCAAAAACTAATTTATCCCAGCCTCAAAGTTACATGACGAAAATATCGTCTAAAAGAATATCAAACTTAGAAGTTTATCGTGTTTTTTTTTGTTTAGACATTTTATTGTTTTATAACAATCTGACAAATTCGTTCGCTAGTGGCGAACGTTTTTATGGATAGAGAAACACCACAGTGACTAATTGTCGGATATTAACGATTGTGTCGAAGGGAAAAGATGGTGAAAAATGTATCTTACTCGCCATGGAATTATACTGTACTGTTTAGGAAATATCTTCGTTAAAGCGAAATAAATTTTAATCCTGTTATTACGCGACTTCCATGGGTTGATCGGCTGTAAAAAAGAATAATAATTGTTGTAAATGCTTGTCGAAATTACGTTTTAAACAATAAAGATGGATTAAACCTTTTTTGGAGACCTGTTTTTTACTTACGTAATTCGTTAAATAGAAATTCGTCCTGATATTCTTTCAGGAACTGCGTTGATCGATGTTCGTCCAGAAACAGCGAATAAACTCTCTTAACGTCGTCAATGCTGACCTGCAATTAGATTTTTATTGTATTAAAATCTGCAGAAAGTGTTTGATTTTTTTTCTACACACCTCTGTGCTTTTTCTTTTACGACTAACAAGCGATGCTGTGGTAATCAATTGGATGGCGTATCTCAGAGATGTTTCTGATGCGATTCTCGTCAGAACCGTCAAGGCATCGTCCGCCATTTCACAATCCTCTTCCTCGCATCTTATCTTCAAGATTTCTTTAAGATCTTTCTCTTGGTAAGGACTGGTTGGAACAATTATCATACGATCGAGAAGATCGATGGGAATGCCGTGAGGACTTTTGTAATTAGTGCCTCTAATCCTGGTGATGCCTGATTGAATAATCAATATATTTCAAATGTTACCAAATTTGTTAATAATTTTTTTTAAGAACGAAAATAAATAAAAGTATATGCATATTATTTTTTTAAACTGCCCCTTCAAACCTATTTAGAATATCATCAAATTTGTAAAGCATTTTTTAAAGGACAAAAATGCACCGTAATTGTTTTTAACTGTTGAACATTCACTGTAAATTCTTTTTTCTAAACCGTCTTAGAATTTGTTTGTAATTTGACATATTGTACAGCTACTGTGTGAATATTTTCGAATCTATTATTATTTCTTTAAATTCTGATTCTTTTTTTAAAGTCGATGTATTCTGAAAATTATAGCTGAAAGTCTCAGCAACGATTTTTCGGAGTAAAAAAATTTTTTTATTATCAAGAACAAAACTCTGTATGTCCACAGTATCTAATATTATTGTATATAAACCTTTATGTTAACAAATGACCAAAGAAAAGCCTGAAATTTAAAAAAAAATACTAACCCCTGTTTGTAGCCATAATAACAACTGGTGCCATTTCGTTCTCGAGCGCCCGATTCAAAAACGAAAAGCATTCAACATCCAGCATGTGTACTTCATCGATAAAAAGTACTCCAGGCACGATTTCAGCTTTGCCCTCTTCCCTCCATTCGGCAACTTTGGCGTTAATCTGATCGCGTACCTCAGATTTTATTTCTCCGGTATCACCAGAGAAAAGAGCCAAAAATCCATGAGTTCTGCTGTTTATAACATCGATTTCGTGTAGGGAAACGGTGTGAACGACTTCTTTGCGTTTCTGCAATTCACCCTCAGGACACTGAACGAAACGAGTCTGAGATCCGGTAGCGTCGTAGTCTCGAGCTCGAGTGAAGGAACGTCCAAGACGATTTATCTTTCCTGTCGCTTTGTCAATAGTTATTACATCTCCAGCTTGAACTTTTTCCTTCATAAGGCTATCAATCATTTTGTTGCCCAATTCGTAGATCGTCTCCATTTCCGTCGTTTTCAGTGTCAATTTGCCAACTTTAGCGCCGACTCCAGTGGCTGGTCTGTCTACTTGAATCTCCACAACTTCGCCCTCGATTATTTCCGTTTCTTCTTTTATTCTAACGCCTATGGACTTTCTGATGGCTTGAGTGAGAGCTTCGGTTTTACTCATTTCCAGGGAGTATATTTCAGAGCCAGCCATTGCTGTGAATGGCGTGTCGCTTCCCAGAGCCTGAGCAAGACCCATAGCTATGGCAGTTTTACCAGTTCCTGGCTGACCCGCAAGCAATACTGCTCTTCCTGCTATCTTGCCATCTTTTATCATCTCAAGGACTACGCCCGTGGCTCTGCGAGCCGTGAGCTGGCCTACCATACCCTGGGATACCTGTATCATTGCCTCATTATTAGTAATTAATCTTTCTAAAATTATTTTTATTTATATTTGTAAAAGACAGTCAAAAAACATTATTATTATTATTAATTACACCTGTAATTCTGTAAGCTGTGAACTGGTTTATCATACTGGAATACCTGTATAATTTATTATTATTTTTTTGATAAATTATATTGTATTCAGGGTGAAGGACGTCAGTCGATGGCCAATTGGCAAAGTACCAAGTATAAAGTAATAATCTAAGCTAATAATATAAATACAATAAGAAACTCGGATTATGTATATTTTGTCAATAAATCAAGATTACTACTACTATTTTGTATTTATATTTATAAAAGTTGTTAGAGAAAATAGATTACTACATGTTATAGATATCTATTTTTTGTTGTTGCAAAAATCAAACATTTTGGTGATTGTGTGGCATTCTTTAAGAGTAATTATTCAGTTTTATTTAACTTAATATTAGTCATATGGGTAAGAAAAAGCTGCAAAATAAGTGTGGGGCAATTTTTGGAGCATTTGTTTCTCTGTTAAATCTTGACTTCTACCAACTTTTTTTTGGTGCTACAGACTCAGCTTCAACAAGTTCGATAGATCCAAAAATTTGGAATCATCATCAAAAATCTTTATTAAGCAACATTCTAATTTGATTTATGGTAAATTTCTTGTTAAGACATTTTTTTTAAAAGTAAGATGGTAAAACAAATCTAAACAGGGCTTTAGGATTTTAAACAGTCCTTGACAATTTTTTTTCATGTGATACAATAATTTTTTTATAGTTTCTAAGAAAAGAATGGTCACATGATGAATTTTAACTCCCTTATAATAATCGATAATTAAAGCATTTAATAGTCTTACATTACGAGGCTCAAGGCTATCAGTCAAACCCAATCCTCTGATGTGAGAATGTGCTCCGATACGCTCAATCCTTGTGATCTCCCGAACTTCCTGTACTTTAGCTGCTGCAACTGCCTGAAATAATAATTAAGAGGTGAATAATGTGTTTCATCTCATACAATCAATATGTATATAATCTAAAATAAAGAAAAAATAAAGAAAAGGTTAAACAAATTTTTTCCAGTCAAACGACAAAGACTAAACTTTCTTTAAAAATTAAAAAATTAACGGAAAATTATTAGCAACCCGTCATTGACAAATTGCAAGATCATAATAACAAATCCTTATTTATTTACTTCATATAAAAAAATCACTTCCGAGGAATCTTGAAATGAATAACATATTTTTAACTATAAAAACGAAAATTGCTTTTTGCAATTAGACATTCAATTACATTTTTATCCATGCATAATCAACAATTGGGATACCCCCTTAAGTTTGATCAAAGATGTGTTACCATGACAACCAATGTTATCCAAACCTGGCAACATCTTTGAGACCACAAAATTTGTATTAAATTAAATATAAAGGCTATAAAATCGTTTTTTCACACATTTCTGACATCAAATTATTCGCATTATCACGCGTAGCAAATTTTTAAGGTTATGACCAAAACTGACGTCGGAACGACGAAAATCTCCTGCGACTCTTTGATCGATAATTCCACTTACCCCACAAGCCTTATATAAATTTTAGACATCCCTTTTTTAATACGCAAACATCAACACATTAACAATACCTAATAACAACGTTAAAATCAAAATTCTTTAACTTACCGCCATGATTCACACTTGTTTGTAACCGCACAACACGCGTGCTATTCGATGTTATTCACTTCGCCGACAGACATCGACTGAATCACGAAAGAACGAGACTCACAAAAAAGTGCTACATGCGCGCCACGAAACGTCAAAAAATATAAACTCCTGTTCAAATCAAACAATTATCGATACTCTCATAATTCAATTTTTCTCAACATTTCAAACATTCCCGCGCTTATTCCAAAAACAGATCTTTTGCGTTTTTTAATAATCTACAATTTTAATGACGGAAAATTTATGAATTTGGGATGGAATTTCCAATTATGGAATATTATTAAAATGCCCTAAATTGGCGGCGTGCGATTGTCGCGCCATCTGCGTACTTGTCGAGATGAATGAACTCCCGAAACTCGAATGCACGAAGAGATGCGAGAGGACGTACGGACGCAGTCTCTTCAGGGCTCAACAGCCGAAAGAATCGTGCCGGTTTGACCTTTCGTAAGGCAGTCGTGACCTTCAATCCGAACCAGCTATTAAAAACTGTGCGGTGGTATACCAAGTTTCTCGTGATTTCTCAAATTTTAACTCGAACGTGTGAAAGAGGTGAGTGCAAGTTTTTTTAAAAAACTAAGTAAAAATAAGATCCTATTTGCGAGTGGAGAGATTTTGCGAAACACGCTGGAATTTCAAGTACACGCGGGGAGAGTGTGATTGGAGTTTTTATGAATGGGAACCATCGGTGTTTTTATTCTGAACGAGAGACCGACATTTCATCATCTTATCTACTGCTCCGATCGGGTATCCCCTGATACTTATTATGTCTAGTATGATTATTTTTGGCAGTCGTCACTGGAATTATGACGATAAGAAGTCTTTCGATGTTTTGTTCGTCAATAATTTCATTTAAAAAAATTGAATTAGATTAAACTTGTGATTTTTTTAATATTCCAATCGGAATTTTATTATTTTTTTCCGGAAGTGAGTAGTTTGTTTTATTTTTTATTTATTTATGGTTTTATTCGTTTTTATTTGAGTTTGGCAATTTTTTATAGATATAATATTATTAATTGTTAATTATTCAACATTTGAATTGAGTCATTTGCTTCTGTGAGTAAAGACAATTTTTTTGGAGCAAATTTCAGCTGAGATTTTATTTGCTATACTTTATCTAATCAATGATCCGGGCTAAAGGTTATTTAAAAAATCCTCTGGGAGATTAATTGACACCATTATGTTATCAATAACAAAATTAAATCAAAAACAGTTATCATTTTTTGGATTTGCTACTTTCATTAGTCAAATGAGTACTCAATTTAAAAGCATTGTAGCTCATTATATGCCTCAAAAGGTTCTCTAAAAATTCACAACATAGAATTTTTTTAGTGATGCCAGTTTAAAAATTGCAGGTAATTCAATCAGTCACAAAAAATGTATTTATAAACAAACAGCTGTAATTTTTTAACAGTCAATAGTAAACAAGTTTTGCGTGGTGAATAAATAGAGCAGTTTTCAAGGAACAATATTATAACAAGATCACAATTTTTGTAAGCAAATAAAAATTGATCGTTGTGAAAATGCTCACTGATAAGTTAATATTTCTTCATTTATGTTAAGGTCTCACAATCCTATAAAATTCCTCTTAAATATTATGGTTTAATGTATTTGGCTTTGCATCAATTATTATAAAAATTCAGCTGCAGTATAAATACACAGAAACTTCCTCAAGGGTATTTTGAGTAAAGTGAGGAAAAATAAAATTTCAGATAATTGCAAAGATGTCAAAGGAAAGGGCATCCAGGAGATTTTATAGGGTGGACAGTTGTCATGACTTCCTTGATACCATGGATCATGGGCATGCTGCACTGCAAGAAAATAGATGGAATTTTGAAGTAGCGTGGGAAGTTGCAAATAAAGGTACAAAAATATATACATAAAATTTTTACATCATTTGCATTGAATCCAGATAATATATATATATTTTTTTATTCTACAGTTGGTGGAATTTACACTGTTATAAGATCCAAGGCCTATGTATCAACAGAGGAAATGGGTGATCAATACTGCATGATTGGTCCTTACAAAGAGACTTGTGCCAGAACTGAAGTTGAGGAAGCTGATTATCCACATCACAGTCCATTGCACAAGGCAGTTCAGGTCATGAGGGATCAAGGATATAAAGTAAGAATTTTTTTTTAATGATGAGAAGAAAATCGTTGTCGTTAAAATTATCAATGAAAATAGCGAAACTGACATTGCGTCTAATCACCTGTTTGCATACATGCTCGTAAGGCAAGGCTTGGCCACTTTCCAAACCTTGAGACTGTTTTGATTGGAGGTCACGCACACCATCGTAATTCGACGTTGGTGATGCCACGTGTTCTTGTACATTTGAGCTTCCGCGCGTAAAGTTCACCTATAAAAAGCATTAACGAAAGTGCTTGACTCACACAGTTGGAAACATGTCAACAAGATTAAAGAATGTATCCCTTTAAAAAATTCTACGAAATAATTATGTTTTATTTCAGCATTTTATGAAAATCAATATTTTCGACAAAATAATTTTTAATTATTTTTTTACAGATTTTTCATTCGTTTAATTGTGTTAATTTTTACACAACGTCTTATCTAGATATTTTATTTATTTCGCGAGATTAAAGTATGTTGAAAAAAAATGTACGAAATTTTTATGTTATTTTATTTCGTGAAAATATTTTCAATTTTAGTTTTACAGACATTTTATTTTATTATTATTTTCTAAGGAAGATGATTTTTTTTTACAAAAAAGCTTTTACAAATTAGGTCATTTATTTGCAGTCGATTTAAATCACTCACTCGTATAATTTCTCAGGTGGTAACAGGAACGTGGCTCGTAGATGGAAATCCTCAAGTTATTCTTTTCGACATCGGAAGTGCAGCATGGAAATTGGATGAATATAAGCAAGAATTGTGGAACACTTGCAGTCTCGGTATTCCTCATCTCGACGTCGAAGCCAACGATGCAATTATTCTCGGCTATCTACTCTGTCAATTTATAACAGAATTCAAGTAAATTAAAATCAAAGATTCATCCTTGCTACGTTGATTGGAATTGAAATAATTTTTTTTCTTCCATTAACAGAAAGGCTGCTGAGGAATATTCGACTGTGCAGCCGCGCATTCTCGTTCACTGCCACGAATGGCAAGCTGGAGTCGGCTTAATAGCTTTGCGCACAAGACACGTCGAAGTCGCTACGGTTTTCACGACACACGCTACGCTCCTTGGAAGGTATCTTTGCGCTGGAAAAACAGACTTCTACAACAATTTGGATAAAGTAAGTAATTTTTTATATCATTTTCCTCCTACCTAAAACAGAACTTTATACCTCCCTTTATTAAAAAAAAAACACGCTATCTACACTCAGAGAAATCGTAATAGTACAGTCAACTATAAAGTGACAACTATTCATTTTTATTACATGCAACTATTTTTATAGTTACGATAATTACGAAAATAGTTATCGTAACTATTTGCTAGTTATAGTAACTACAAAAATAGTTATAGTAACTACGAAAATAGTTATGGTAACTATTTGCTAGTTATAGTAACTACGAAAAAATAGTTATGGTAACTATTTGCTAGTTATAGTAACTACGAAAATAGTTATGGTAACTATTTGCTAGTTATAGTAACTATTTGATAGTTGTGTCAACTATAAAAAGATTGTTGTACCAACCATAAATCAATAGTTGTCACTTTATAGTTACTAATACCATCATTTTCTCTCAGTGTAGTTATTTTCACTATAAATTATTTATAACTATTTTTTTGAAGGATGATAAACGAATTGCATTCTTTAAAAATCCTTGAAAGAATGTAATCACGGCCATTATAATAATCTTTATTTTAGAAATTTTTGTTCTGTTCATTGATTTACTTTGCATGACTTTTGAGAATATGGACAGGAAGAGCCTTTTTTAAATCAACTGTTCTCACATTTTACTGTCAATATAGTAGATTATTTTTAATTATTTGTCGATAATTAATGTGAAATAGTTTAAGAAGAAAATTGATTGATAGCGTGAGTCTTACGGTTGTGGGAATTTAGCCTGAGAACTTTGACTGAGACATTATACATTTTAAAAATTGTGTTCCGTTATCAGTTTAATGTCGACGAAGAAGCTGGAAAACGGCAAATTTACCACAGATATTGTATGGAACGTGCGGCAACCCATCTCTGCCATGCATTCACAACAGTTTCCGATATCACTGGTTACGAGGCAGAAAATTTGCTTAAACGCAAACCCGACGTGATCACACCTAATGGACTGAACGTCAAGAAATTCTCGGCTCTTCACGAATTTCAAAATTTGCACGCTGTGAGCAAAGAAAAGATTCACGAATTTGTTCGCGGACACTTTTACGGGTATGAATTATTTTTTAAAAATCGCTAATGACAATGATAGATTCTCCCAATACTTTCTAAATATATTATGTTTTATAAAAACATTAGATTAAAAAAATTATATATTTGAGTTTAATAATATATTTTTGTGTTATTCATTAATTTTGTGAATTCATTTCAGCCACTACGATTTTGACTTGGATAAAACTCTCTATTTCTTCACCGCTGGTCGGTATGAATTCGGCAATAAAGGAGCCGATATCTTCATCGAGGCTTTGGCGCGGCTCAATCATTACCTAAAATCTTCAAAGCCCGACGTCACCGTTGTTGCATTCCTCATCTTTCCGGCGCGGACAAATAATTTCAACGTTGAATCATTGCGTGGACATGCCGTGAGTTTACGAAAAAATATATATATATGTATATATACTATATACGTAATTCGATCCGACGAAATATATATATTCCATCGAAACCAGAGATTCGATGAGAGATTTGCTATCACGTGTGCAATTTTTCCAGGTCACGAAATCCCTCAGGGACACGATAAACGAGATCCAATCGAAGATGGGCAAACGCATGTATGAGATGTGCCTTGCTGGAAGATTACCCGAAGGTCAAGACATGTTGCTGAAAGAAGAAGTGATAAAGATTAAAAGGTACCGACGCTTTTAAGTATAATCCGTATCCTTCCCGATAAAAATGACATATTACGATTCCTGGCACATGCGATAATTCGCATGTAATTGAAGATCGAAAATTTAATGGCCAATTTATATTAATGTCGGAAGTGATGACTAATTGATTGATAAATGAAGGAAGACTGACTGATATACAATTGTTTATTAATTTATCATCCTTTCATTGAATGAAAATATCTTTATTGAACTTATCTCATAAATTATTGATTAAGAGAATGAACTCCTGGTGACTGATTATAATTCTTTAGAGATGGACAGAATTGGAAAGAATTTTTATTTAAAATGGTCTAACAAATCTAGAAAGATTGTTTGGAAAAAAATTCGGTGTATATGTAGCAGGTTTAGAAAATTCAAAATTCCATATCTCAAGAATGGCTTTTTCAATGGAATTTATATTTAGTACCCCATTAGAGCAGATACGCTTCTTTATTTTTAATAATTTATACAATTATTGTAACACCTGTTCAAATTTTATTATTCATTTTTCGAAAAAAAGTTGTAACTTTCTGGAAATCGCAAATTTTTAGTTATCGAACTAAATAGTTCCTTGGAAATAAAGAAATTTCGCAGGAACAATCAGTATTGAATTTGTGCTGAATCTATGAAAACTGTGTTGAAACTGTATTGGATTTTAAACATGAATTTTTAAAATACCTTCTTTTTTTTGAGAATATTTTGTAACCGCCTTTCTCAACATTAAAAATATATATATATTTTTTTCTTTTTGGCACTTGTAGGTGTTTGTATGCTCTGCAACGTAACGGTTTGCCGCCCGTGACAACGCACAATGTAGTCGACGATTGGAACGATCCGGTGTTGGCTGCGATCCGAAGGTGTAACTTGTTCAACACGGTTCACGACCGCGTGAAGGTAACTCGATACATATTTGCGTAAAAGAAGAATGCAAAGTTTAGTATTGCAAGATCCTATAACCGGTTTTGTTTCCACAGATCGTTTTCCATCCAGAGTTTCTTTCTTCCACCAATCCACTCTTTGGTTTGGACTACGAGGAGTTTGTACGAGGATGTCACTTGGGTGTATTTCCTTCGTATTATGAACCATGGGGTTACACACCAGCAGAATGCACGGTTATGGGAATACCGAGCGTCACGACCAATCTTTCCGGATTTGGATGTTTTATGCAAGAACACATCGCCGATCCCATGAGCTATGGTATCTACATAGTTGATCGACGACACATTGACGTTGAAGGAAGCGTTCAACAACTAGCTCAATATATGTTCGACTTCGCGAGACTGAATAGACGACAACGTATCATTCAGCGAAATCGAACGGAACGACTCAGCGATTTACTTGACTGGAGAAATCTCGGAATTGTACGTTTTTTAAATTTTAATATTAAGGATCCATTGCACATATATTTCCAATCAAAAGCGTGATTCCATCAGAATTTTAGTAGATTTTGACTTTTAAAAATCCGACGAAAATTAATGTCAATGGAGATACTAAGAATATTTGTTTTTAATAATAATTATGAGAAAGGTTTGTTGTTAAATAAGTACAGAAAAAATAGATTCGTGGAATTTCTCGATTTTTTCGAATATAGATTAATTTTTTGATGCTCTTAATTTTTTTTTCATTCCTTGGAAAATGTTTGGGGAATCACGATTTTTTAATTAGTTTTTGCAGAATTATTCCATAATATACATAAAAAGTTTCAGCATCATTGAACACAATATTTCATGACAATAAACTCTTAACAAGCCAACACTTTGGAATTATCAATATTTCTTATATCTTCATTTAGAGACTTTTTTCAGCTTTCACGATTGATTTCAATTTTTATAAATAATCTAAGTCAACGGACCACGGTTTAAAAAAAAGAAAATTACTAGTTACGGCTATTAAATTTTCTTTCTAACGTTTATCTTAAAATTTGTTTTGTTCTTGCACAGTATTATCGTCAAGCAAGAATTAAGGCTTTGACTGCCGTTTATCCGGAAATGGCATCAGAACTAGGCGACGGTAGTTACAATAGAACGTTTAACTATCCAAGACCTCTCAGCGAACCTCCTTCACCTTCTTCTTCTCGTATTACAACGCCCGCTGCTTCCGTTCACGGATCTGACGACGAAGAGGACGAAGTCGATGAGGAAAAGGAGGTAATTTATGTGTTTCGGAAAACTGTTTTATTTTTTAAAATACTTTGCGAATAAAATTAACTTTCAAATGGCATGTATAAGTGTATCAACGATTAATCGAATTTTTTTAAATTTCAGCTCGAAGAATTGAGACAACACAATAGCAGATAAACAGGAAACCGGCAAGCCGGAAGTATTTGCCCTGAAAACTCTGACGCACGCATCGTAAATCAAAAACATCTTCGGAGCAGTGCCAAAAATCCCAGCAATAAGTAAAAGAGACCGAAGTTTACAAAGAGCCTTTTCAACAATTTACGTCCTCCGAAAACTATTCAAGAAATATCAATAATCAATCACAGCAGCCCTTAAACATCACACAAGGATTTCCAGAGAATTTTCAGCGTAATAAATTGTAATAGGCCACCGAAAAAAAAATAATTCTACGAGAATTTAAAGATTATTTACTCGTGTTATTTCCCATTATAACATTTTATCAAAATCCCAACGAATCATCGCACTGTAGCTACGAATACCAAAAAGAATCGTATTTTTGTGGTGTTTAAGGGAGAATCATGTTTTCTAGGCCTTCACTTATTGTACTCGAATAATTAGCTATCATCGACCAATTATCTCTAGTTTTCATAGTATTACATACATCTCTACTAACTATTCGTTAGCTTTATTCATGTTTATTTTGCTCTTTAATACTCACTTTCCTTATAGACAAGTTTTCACGTTATCATACGCAGTAATGGGCAATATTCGAATAGAAATGTATTCATAATACTTTTCTATTTAAATAACTCAATAATTCTCAACTAAAATCAACAATACGACTTTTAAACATTATTTTCAATTACTTTTTATTATTCTATAAAAATGTAATAATTCTAGCATTTTCATATGTGATTCCTTATAGATATTCAGACCGAAAAGCATTTTAGTTACACTTTTATTCGAATATTGTCCATTCTTGATCATATATAAGGAATGCGATGAATAATAAGTTACGAGCTCACTGGACTGTCAAAAGAATTTTTAAGAAAATGTTGTGCCCGTCGTCACTTGGATCGTCTTGTTATACCTAAAATAATTATACGATATGTTGAGAAAGAAACGATTGAAATATTTTTATTGTTATAGAAGATTGAGATTATCCATTATATTTTTAATCGAACTCGTTAGGCAAATAAAAGGTTTTATAGCTTTTAGTTAAATTGCATATGATTGAAAAATCGTCGTGAGAAAAAAAGGGGGAAAAATGGATTATCGATTAATGGTGTTTCATGTGAAGTATTATATATATTAATTATCAACATAATATACAAAACGGAACACTAAAAAGTTATACATGGTGTTTTTTTTACGAAGGAAACGTTACATCTGGCAATCTACATAACTGGGTCGCGTTCATTCGTCGGAGCGCAACTTAATATATATACAAATTAGAAAAGAACAAGAGAAACAAAACGATTAGCGTATTAATATTTAATTCTATGTCTTAACGTAACAATATACAAAGCCACTGAAATACTAATGAAGGTCACAAACGCATCGAACGATTAATCCTAATATAAAAAAAAACAAAAAAAAGCAACGAAAAGAAAAAAGAAAAAGTTATATCAATGATTTGGAATGGATGGGTTTTTACACAAATGCGGTTAGATACGTCTACGGGTCTAATGAGATTCGATATTTCATGGTTTTCGTTTCTTTTCTAAACGGCCCTTTTTACTCGCATGTCAATTCTAATCTACGGTACGTCGTAATGATTATTATTTATTATTATTATTAATTATTATTATATATTAAAAAATGTTGATTACTAATTACAAAATACTTCATTCGCTGATCCACATAATTTATACCACAGTAAATGTGTATTATTAAAGAAGAATAATCAGTGTGTAAAATATAGACTTTCTGCTGTCTTTTTGTAATGTTTTTTTTTTCTTCTATTTTTTTCGAGTCAAGTCGTTCAACTTTGCTAATAAAATCGTTGAATCCCACTCGTCCCGATAATGGACGCGCGCGATGACAACTGGAATTCAATGGACATTGAAATAATTTAATTCGGATGACGAAAACATTTGAATAAATAATGAAAACGTGAACGTAAAGTCACGAATAAATCCACATATCTCGCTGACAATCAACATGTTACACCTGATTTTTTACACTAAATGGCACAAGTAAGATGATTCAATATTCCGGAGGATTTGAAGCAAACGATGCGTATATACTGTACATGAGGGGAGGGCAAAAAAAAAAGTCGCAACGCACATTCGACGAGACTACAAACATTAATAATACACATTTCTAATACTTTGATGCCATTATATTCACACACGCAATTTTATCATTCTAAAAGAAGAAAACTCGGTATTTCGACACGTTACTTGTTAATTGAGCACAATGATAATATAGAAAACAGAAAAATTAAGGGGATCCCTGGAAATGCGACAAATGCATCTTCTTTTGTTCATCTCTCTTTGTTTCATTTTTTGTTTGTTTGTTTTTTATACTACGATTACAGAGCTTACGTGGAAAAATATGTCGGTCAATTCCTATGACAAAATACATAGTCGCTATTGCAAGGTAACATTTTTTTTTCCTTTTAGGCTGATGTAGATATTTTTGTTGCTGTTTTAGACTGAAAATTTCAATGATCGTTGCGAATTTGTAGGACTCACGTCTTACTCTGAAATACTATATCCGCACGTGTTAATTTCCGTTTAAAGCAGCTCTATAAAAGCCCATTTATAATTTATTTACTTTTTTTGTTGTTCCAGGACAATTAACAACTAGACGCGTTTTAAATATATTTTCTGATTTTTCTTTAATGTATTGGCGTGTTAAATACCGCATACTTATTCGAAAAATTCATCAATGCTTTAGTCTCATGCGAAGGAAGAGTTTTTATTTATTTAAACCTCTTATTTTATAGACCACAGGTTGGTAAAGCCTTTGGTTATATAAAAAAACACTATTCGAATACCGTTCGTTAATACCACTTAATATTTCGATAAATACGCATCTGAGTAATTAGTCTAGCCTACTAGTCTTTAGTAATTGGCATTTTTCACGGCGTATGGCCTAAATAGTAGAGTTAAGTTCGACACGAAACATTTTTCTTTTATTTCATTTTTCTTCAATAAATACGACAACGTTTGGAAATATTTAACGCGCTATCACGGGCCTATTTTATTTTCGAAACTTTGCAGCAGTTTCGAAGAATCCTGCTAGGAAAGCACCGCGAGGGACGCGCCAATTCCATGTACAAACATCAATTCAAGCCCTCCAGGCTCACAAAAAACACTCTTTTCTTTCCAACTCAATTTCACATCGCAAAATGCAGCGCATTTTCGTGATTCGCTAACAAATAGACGAGCGACTTATCCTCTTCGTTTTCCTGGTGATAAAAAACATTCTAGTCCCTACTCGCCTCAAAATATCAATTTATGCCTAATATATCATTTACCAAATAATTTTTTAACACGAAATTTCTTATCTATATTTTTGTAATAATTTTTCAGTCCTTGAGACTTTTTTTTCAGTGGAATTGGCTATAAGATTTTTTAAAAAATCAAATATATCAATAACTTTGTATAATGCAATAAAATTTTAATATCGAAGACTATGCGATTGGTCGGTAAATTTCTACGAGTTATTTTAGTGAAAAATCGCTCGCCTCGATGTGAAATTGGGACTTTCTCCGCATATCGACAATCCTGCTTCTTACTATAATAAACGTGGTGCGTTATTTAAGTAATGACTTGTACAACGTTAGAGTGTGACTGCTCTGCAACCCTTATCAACGTCTACTCTCGCTATGGCTCAAAAAATAGCTGCTTATTAATGAAAAAAATCACGTGATCGCTCCTGAAGCCTTTCTTCAAAATTTTCTCCAGACTCAAAACGAGAGAAGTCGTCGTGAGTTTAGCGAATCGGCGACATTATCGCGAGTTAATTTCTCCTCGGCTGAGGGAATTATTTGAGGAACGAACGCGCGACTTTTCTAGGACATACGCGCAGGCTCGTGGCAATGAAAATATTTATCTTGAGGTACGTTGTTTAAATTTCTGCGTAGATCCTCGACTGGACGGATTCTAGGTGTGATTTGATTGCGTACCCGTCATTCGTTGCTGCATCATACTAAGCAGCAACTCCGAATACTGTTGCATCATGTTAACAACTTTTCCCTGATCCTGACCAGCCAACAATTCCTGAAACTTGGCCGTTGCATCGTTGGCACTTACACCGTCCGCATCGCCACCGCCGCTGCCATCTTCTTCCTGACTCGCTCCTGCTGCTACGACCAAACGAAGCGTTCGCATGGCTTCGTTCACTGAGGATTCCAGTCCTCGAAGCATCGTATCCCTGTCCAGAGCCTCGCCCGAAGGATCGCCGGTGCTGTCTATCGTCAGTCTCTTGTAGAGCTGTACTACGTTGTCCGCCGTACGAGTCAGCTCGTCAGCAATCGTATTACACAATTGTGTCGATACTGCGAACAAGAAATTTGTTTGTTACTTCTCATTTTTTCAATTGTTCAGTCGCTGGAATTTGTGCTTTTTTTTAAACAATGCTATAATAACGTAAAGAAGTTTGCTTATTTTTTTGCTACGAAGCTGCAAATGGAGTTGTCAAACCCCATTACTTTTTTAAATAATGAATTATAGTATAATTATTGGCATAATTATTATTCGATAATAATAACCTGCGGTGCTTTTGAAGGTGTTTTCACGAAATATTGTGAAGAAATTTCTTAAGAACATTGTAGAGAAAGAAATAATTAATTAAGTTTATTTTCCAAAGCATTAGGTATATTTTCACATTTTTTGAGGAAAATTTATGTAATATTTTAAGGACATTTTTTAAGTAATTGTTTAAAAATTACGACATCTTTTTGCAAAAGCTGCAGATAATTTTTACAAAATAATAGTTGTTAAGTCGATTGTACAGTAAACGTTTATAAAATGTAATGACGGAGGTTTACAATCCTGACTGAAAACAACTTTCTCGTGGAATGAAGCTTTGTAAAGTTTTTTAAAAAATAATTCACTAGATTTGCGGAATCATTTATTAAGAATGGCAGACTTCCGGTTTTTTTTCAAGCATTTATGGAATTTTCTTTTAAAATGATTTATATGTCAGAAGAGAAAAATATAGAAAAAAATTCAAGGTTAAAAAAGCTTATTCTTTATGAATTTTTATATTACATTTTACCTTCTATTTCCAACTGAAAAAAAAAGGATTTCGTTTTGAGCAAATAAATTTGATTAGTTTTTGTAAGATCTTCTATTTTACTCAAAACACTCAAAAAGTTCCTGAACTGACAGAATGCTTGAAAAATGCCAACAAAAATGAATCCAACAATTAGAAAGCTTGAAGCAAATGTTACAAATTATTCGAAGAAAACGCACCTATAACATATTGAAATAATTCGGCAAACGGCCGTCAACAATAATAAAGTAAAACAGTTTGAACGACAACATCGTGCAGCGTGCAAATCAAATGGTTTCTAAAAATCCGTACGAGACCATGCTATTGTGTTTCTTATATATCGGAATTAACAACAACTCCTAGAATTCTATGCCAGGATCGGGTCGCTAAAATATCAATTACAAACTCTCCGATGAAACATGTATATAAAAAAGAATGATTTAAGCGGTCGAGTTGTCTGATAAAATGCATGATGCTGGTGTGGGCTCAAACTCGATGAAAAAACTGTGATGTTTCGCCAAATATCTAATAAAAATTCAACGATATAAATCATTCACAAATGTTTCATAATGTAACAATAATTGTGATACAGAAAAACGATCCTGGCTTCTATGTATCAATTATTTAGAAATCCGGAGTGACGGAAAAATCATGTAGCATATATACAGCAAAACTACAGACTAGTATCAGAGTCTGTACTATAATCTCGACTACAATTGATTTTTCGTGTAAAATTGTCAATCATAGCATGATCACTTACAAATTTATGTCAATATATCTGTTATTATTACTTTTCACATGACAGCATTCTCAATAGGCATCTTTAGTTTACCTAATCTGTTATCCGTGTCTACTGCAATATTAAAGCGGGGATTAAGTGAGTGAGTGTCAGAGTCAATTGTGAACGACCACTCGAATATTAGTCGGTGATTTATGAGAAGAGTTAATGAGGGTATGGATCAATAATCGTAATAATAATACTCACATTCAGCACTGGCAACGTCAATGGCACGATCTGTGTCTTTAACCGGTAACTCTTGCGGACTCGGCTCCAGCTGATTGCGGCTTGCTACTGATAGTCTAGCGGTACCTTGGCCGATAACGCCACCCGCTCTCCCGTTCGTAATCACTGTACTCGAGCCGGACCTTCTCATCGCCGCACCAGCGATGCTCAGACTGCGGAAATTATTAGAAATTATAGTAATTATAGCAGCAAGACATATAAGACCTTTCGCTTATAACGGCTTCGAATATTCCAATAGTACGAGGTAGGTAATATGAATTGCTATTTTCACTAGCTGCATAATATGCATTTCTATTTTTACGAGCTATTTTTTAAATTTCTTAATGTATTGTTCAAAGTAATCAGAAATATATACTATCAGATAATAATTAATAAGATGTTCAGTTACTGAAATCGTAAGAAGTTATTGTAATATTACCCGATATAAGATTATAAGACCTTTCGCCGCTCAAAATAATTTGAAAAATCTATTTTTTGGTAAAAATGAATTATTGGACAATACGAAAGGTCCGGACGGTGAGATTGTGAAAGGAGTTATAGTAATATAACATTTGAAGTTGTGATTTGAAAGACCATTTTGCTCTTTTTTATAAATATCCTAGATACTTGGAATAATTAAAATTCCTATTTTTACAGGATCCAATTATACAGAAAATTTTGAAAAATTCTTTTTTTATAGCATGAATTAATTATTGTGTAAGGTCAAAGATCAAGTTAGTGATAATGTGTGAAATTATAGTAATTCTAGTCAAGATGGAACTTATAAGATATTTCTCTCTTGGCGTCTTCAAATATCACCGGAACTCAATATGATATGAATTTATATTTTGACGCGCAGGTATTTTTTTTTTTTGTAAATTTATAAAAACATAGTTTTGTAAAAATAGCTCTCTTCATAATTAGTGTATTATCATATACTTGTTTATCTCTATCCGTTTATACATTTGGAATAGGAGGTTTAAAAACAAATAAGTTCACTCAACCGTTTACTTCACTTATACTCATTTTTTTGTATCGTAAATAATATTTATTTTTATTTTCTTACCTAGCCGAGGAATGGTCGATGCTGATACTTCTAGGTCTCGGTGGAAGTGCTGGTTTTCCACCGTTACCATTCGAGGACGTATCCTCCGAGCTAGAATCTTCTTGATTTCCAACTTGACTTAGATTCACTGAAATTATTTTCAAAAAAAATGATAATAATTATATACCGTAATTATTGCTAATAAAATTTATTTTACAATAAATTAAATGATGTTTGTCGATCTACATACCACTTGAATAAGCTCCTTGCATGCCCCGCCTCCTCAAAACTAGAGGAAGATTATTGCTCGACGATATCGTGGGCTTTATTTGGTGATTCATTTTGTTTTGCGAACTTATAGTCGGCCTCATTAAACCGCTCATTCTGTTGTTCGCCGCCTGATTGTTCCAACTTCGACCGCTGACTGCCACGCCAGCATCAGATTCGGAATCACTCTGCTAAAAAATTTTTGATAACGTATCCCAAATTTTATTGGTTTGCTACAATTTGTTTTTTATATTTAATATTTGATTTTTTTTCTTTATCCGTTCACTTAGGGAAGTTGTTCGCGGGTAAAAGTATTGAATTCCTTTATTATAGTATACAGTATATAGTAATCAATTTTTAAAACCGTTTCTCTTATAATTTTCGATTATTTTACCTGATTTAGAACACCGACACTGCTACTTCGAGTCATATGAGACGAGTGACTCTTCGTCGAAGAGTGTCTAGATTGGGCGCCTGTAATTCCGCTTCCAGGACCGCTTCTTGACGACGCGTTAACATTTTTATTGCCTAATTTTCCTGTAACTGTTAAAAACGATTAGTAATTGCTTGATAAAAATAAATCCAGTGATCTTTGAGTTATTTTAGAAGTAATTAGACTGGACTCGATAAAATGTCGGGCGATAAGAATTAAAAAAACGTTTAATATCATATTTAAATAGAAAGAAAAAGAGTTTTCTTATAAGTAATTCTTTCTTTAGCGCAGCCATGTAAGTTGTTATTTTGGCAAAGCTAATCGAGGCTCAATAACCAGATAAATTGATAAGAGAAAAAAAGGCTGCGGCGTTATGATAAATAAATAAGAATTGATAATTTTTTTGTAGAGAGATTTAAAAGAGCATAGAGGGCAGGAAGCTTTGAGGGTACCTTGTACTGGGCCATGCAGTAACCGGTTTGGTGGGCTGACGGAAAGGTCGCTCAGCGAACAGGCACGTCTCATGCCACCCCCTTCTTCTTCGCTGTCGACAACTTTTGACGACAGTCTCCCCCCATTACTGGCAACTGTTGACAACACGCACACTCATGCACTACGAGGGTACTATTTGCAGAACTTGCACATTACATAATATAAATAATAAATCAAATTATCCGTTACACTCGCAAGCATCGACATCAGAGTTTATAAGCCCTCATTATCTGTTCTTCAGAGAAAATACCGTTAAATTTCTTTTTTTTTCTCTTTGCAATTAGAAAAAAAGATTGAACATTTTTAACGTCAAGTTGTAAGTAAAAAAGTAATTACTCAATTATACAATAAATGTTTATCAAATGGAATAATTGAGGCTTGCGACTCGAAACGTATTTTTTTTCGTAGGTGAACAAAATTTTGCCCCATCAGATATTGGAAAAAAATCTTTATTGCCATTTTTTTTCTAAGTAAATTCTAAGTAACTCATAATCCGGTTATTATGAAGCAATGAATCAATTAATGCATAAATTGACAATAAAGAGCATATTCGAAATGTTTGCAAGTATATCGGCGTCGGCATTTGTTAACTGCGAAAATGAATAAAAATATTAATATTTGTTTACGTGAAAGAATAATAATTAATTAACGTAACGTTATCGGGAGTTAGGAAGATAAAATGTGGGAAAGGATTTGGTAATTTTATAGAAGGATTTGACACTGAAGGATCCATGCGGTAGCTCGAAAATCATGCCAAACGAAAAAAATCTGTCAAGCCACATCTAATGCCTAAAATCGCATTCAAACTGAGAAGTAACTGCTGCCTTTCGTTAAAACGAAACGAGTAATGAAAATTAAATACGATTTTTATGAACCGTGCGTGAAATTTGTTAAAAATCCAGCGACGAGAGCGCGAGAATATTTCTCTTTTTCATTCTTCTCATTTTTTTTTTCACCTCGCGCGACATCGTTGACAAATGAAACAATTAATAATAAATTAACGAAGCCATCTGACTTTCACATCAACGTGCGACGACGAATCTCTGCTACGTACATCGACAACTACGAGAAACATTTTTTTTGGCTACTGCAAAAATATTTCTCTCGTGACTTTCTTAAAGTACCTGCGAAGTGATGCTTCGAAGGCAGAATATCTTGACTGATAGTCGGCAGTGTCTTAGTCCACTTCATTTGACATCGCGAAGCTGGCGGCCACATGCGTTTCGGTGAATTCGCGCAACTAGAAGCGGGAGTCGAAGATCCGCTTTCCATAAACGATTTGTCCATCGCTGAAAGATCGGCACAGTCGCTGTCTTCGCCTCCAGAATTGCCTCGAAATTCTCTCCTCGAAACAGAGCATCTCGTGTCACGTTCAGCCTCAAGTTTAGCAAAATTTTCATTGGTATCTCGGCACTGCGTCAACCGGAAATGTTTCTCTTTCATAAAATACTGTTCACGTCTAACTAAATTCTCAAATTCTTTAGATAACAATTTAACAGTTCCTTCGATTGCGCGAGTGATTCTTATATCGACGCTCGTGTCTGTGTTGTACTTTTGCAAAGAACTGGAGTTTTCCTGAGTTTCTAGTGACGTTGATTCGCCGGAAGGAACGCCATTTGGTTCCAAAGAGTCATAAGTCTCGAAAGTGTCTTTCGTAGGTATTTGATTCTCGAAGCAACTTATTGGCGAGTCTTGTTGGACGTTAAATGACTCTTGGCTCTGATTGGCTTCGGAACTGTAGGCAGAATCGTTCTGGGAACTCAAAGGAGGTCTCGAAATGTTGTAAAAAACTTTCCGCGGGCTTTGATCTTCGATTGCCGACAAAGATTGCGTAAATTGATCGGAATTCTGCGGTGTTGATTCTTCCTTTGTTTCCTGTTGGTTGTCATTTTTTTCCTCAGGCTGGCGATACTCCAGATGATTTGCTGAAGCCGCGTCGTCGGAACAGGGAAGATTTTTCAAACAAAGCGTCGGCTGCGAAGGAGAATCCAAATTGTATTTGTTCCAAGCGGGTCTTGCTCTGTTTCGCATACTTTGAGTTCGAGAAAAATTTCTCTTGGGTTTTGGGGGTTTATGAGCGACGAAATCGTTGAGAATTAGCATTGATTGCGGTTCTTTTGAGACTTTTAAGCTGCTGCTGCTTCGCGAGATAGTTTCGGATTTTTGAGCGCCACGAAGAGCAGAACTTTTGTGAGTGCTCGTATCGTCAACGTTAAATTCGTAGTAAATACAGGTGCGATTTGGCCGGAAGTTTTCTTCGGTGTAGCTAATTCCGTTCTTCACTTCACTGAGACGCGTATCCTGAAGAGATTTCGATCTAAAAACCGCGCGATTTAAAGCTGGGCTTGTCGCAGATTGTTGATTATCCGAATTCGCACTCGCGTCTGCATTATTAGGATTTCCACTGTAAGTTTCGGAATTCTGTCGTTTTCTTTTGTAGTGAGAATCAAACAGCATCTCGAGAGGCGCAGATTTAACCATAGAATCGGAATCGTCAGTTAAAACGCTTTCCGTGCTTCTGTGATCGGCATTTTCTTGCAAAGGAAACATTTGGTAATCGGATTCGTCGGTAAGAATGCTTTCCTGGCTTCTTCCCGCTTGCATTTTTCGTCGGGAGAGAAAAAAGCTCGCGCTCGAATGTCTGTCATTCTCATAATTGCTGCAATCGAGAATTTCAGCGCTGCCTTTGCAAAAAGACTCGACGGAAGCGTCGGACAAAATGCTTTCCTGCGAATGCGTAAGAATTTTCTTGGACAGACTCGAATAGTCGTAATTTTTGTGCTCCACGTGAGCGTCTGCGTGAATATTTATGTGATATTCACTCACGCATCTGCGCGGAGGATTTTTGAAGTCACCTTCCAGAGAATCGTCGCTAAAATTGCCATTTCCTTCATCCGCTTCGTCCGATAGTTCTCCAAGATTTTCGGCGTTTCGCTCGTTCATTGCCGGCAAACTTTCGAAGGATTTAGCAATGTTGTCGATCTCTTCTTCGTTGTCATCGAGGCCAATAAAATAACTGCAGGATCTTCGCTTTTGGGCGAATCTAGCGAATCGGTTGGCGTTTTTCTTGCATTGCTCCTTAAGGGCTTTTAATTCCTCGCATACCGGAGATTCTGGCAAGGATTGATTGGCCTTGTTCAAGGACAGCTTGTACTTTTCAGTTTTTTTAAGCGTCAATGTTAACGGACGTGACGGGCACTTTGGTCTCGTGCGCTCGTTAATACACGACATTGTTTGACTTTTTGGCAAACGATTTTCATTTGGTAATACGAGTTTCGTAAAAGCATTCCCAACACCCGTTACGTTGTTAGTAGTGTATTGTTGTTGTGGCTTTATTATTATTTTGGGCTTAAGGTTTGGCATGGGTTTGCAAGGATTAGTCGGTTTCGCGTATTGCAACGTTTGTGTCGCGGTTCTGTTGTTGTTACCTGTCCCGATCCGGTTCTGTCGGTGATGCTTCTCGGGTATGTGGCTGCTTAAATCCGATATGCTCTGACTCGATTTTAACGAAGATCTGTAGCCAACCTGTTGAATAGAATAACGAATTGCGTGAGGACGATAAGCGTTAAGGGGCTTTTGGTGATTTCGTCTTTTTATTTAACTTACGCTCTGCAATTTTCGCCTCGTTTCTTCTATTCGCCTCTGCAATTCTTCTCTCTTTTTCGTTACGTCTGTGTCGCCTCTTGAGTGTTTCGTTGCGTTCACAACGCCTGCGTTTCGGGTTTTGTTTCCTTGGCTTTCAACAACGGTGCCGCCACCACCACTCGTTCTGCGATAATTAAGATGCGTTAAGGCAAATTGTAATGAATTTAAAAGAATGTGATATCGTTTTCTTTTTTAAAAAAATGTATCGTTATAAAAATATTTAAATGTATATCAATAAGCTTGTTTACTGTTTTTAAAGATGATTTAAGTAACTGACCTGCCATGGAATTGTGAGCTTATACTCGTATTCTTTCGGTTGGTTGGCTCGTCAGCCCCGCTGAGAGATTCGAAAGCGTTCTTAAGATACTTTTCTCTTTGACTAGCGATCTGATCGAAACCTTCAGAACTCGCCTCCGACAGCATCGATAACGGATTTCGCTCGGCGCTTGGTGTCGACGCACCGCCTTCCGAGTCGGAATCGTCCTGGCTGCCGGATGCGGTCATCTCGCTGGTTCGACCATTTTCGCCTCTCGGTTTCTTGCTTCGCCTCTGAGATCTGTTGTCATCAAATTATTAAGATTATTATTGACAATACCGAAAATGTTATTCCGCAGATCAGGTAAAAATGAATTAAGCCTTCGCTACTAAATCCATTTTTCATTGAAAAAAAATATATTTAAAAAAAATATGAACACTTCCAAGTAAAACTATTATAGCAATTTTTGTGAAAATCTACATTGTTTTCCAAAACGTCGATTAGATTCTTTTTCATTCAAATAGACACTATACCAATGTTTATTGCCCCGTTGAATACGAATTTGCTATTCATATTATCAAAAGATTAAAGTTTTCATGAAATGACTAAAAAAATTTGTTATTTTTCAATTTTTTTGGATTGTCCTAATGATTCATTAAAGTTTGCATAAAAGTTTTCTATAGCAGCAGAAATGCATTGAAATCGAAAAAAATCAAGAACACAGGATAACGAGGCAAAAACTCACCTTCGAAGTTCTTCGACGTCCATGGCATTGACTTTGAATTGATTCGAGACGGTATCCTCGGGAGGTGGATAATACATGAGCCGATGATGCGATTTTTCGGAGCCTGTGGTGCCGTTCTCGCCCTCGGAGTAATCTTCGACGTCGCCATCGTGTTCGGTACTCTCGTGATCCTAAATAACGTTTGGGAGAAAAAGACGCTCGTGTGGAGTCGAATGAATGATATTTTACAGTGCCATCTTATGTATTTTACAATGACATCTTATCGTTACAAGCAAATTACTGAACATTCAACGATGAAAAGCGCAACGATTGATAGAAATGAAAACATTGAGTGCCAAATTAAAATGAAATAAAAGCCTTTATGATTTGTAATGATTTCTAAGATTTTCAGTTCTTTTTTTTTACAGAAGTTATATGAATACCTCGAACTTAAAACTGCCAAGACTGCTGTCGTCGGTGTGATGTCGACTCCTCGATTGACGGGTCAGTTCCGTGCTACCTCTAGTTATTGTCACGTTACCACCCATCACCTACGTGAGCGAATCGTGTGCGATGAAGAAATTAGAAGAAAAAAATAGAAATAATAGTGAGAAAAACATTCACATATATATTTTTTATGATTACTTAATCATAATAAAAAAGGCAAAAGCGTTTGCAAGCGAAAGGCGCGACGCATGCGACGACTTGTGGGTCTACTAAATGTTTCTAATGATATGCGATGATCTGTTAGTACCTGTTTTGAATCGTCAGTCAATTCCCTGTAACTATCTGCGCATGGTTGAAATACTTCCTCTTCCTCCTAAAAATCGTATTACAGTAAATGGTTATTGCGTGATAATGATTTATGTAGTTAAGCATTTAATTAGCAGTTAATGAGTTTTCGCGGTGAGCAAAATAGCGCGATTAATTGGTCGTCACGGGTTGCGAAAGGATGAGCAGAGAGACAATAATAAAAATTAAATTGGTTACCAGTGAATTTCGTAAAATACATTAGTAATATAATTGTTCGTTGCTACAAAGATTACAAAAGTAGCTTTTACTAATTCTATAAAGTTATCAGTAAGGTAAATAACTACATATGCAAATAAATAAATAAATATAGCAATTATCAAATGAAAATCATCGATCGAGTGAATCAATTAGAAACATTTGTATATTAATCAACCTATTCGAATAATATTGGGCTTAGCGCCGAAATTAATAATATTAATAATCGATTAAGTACATATATTAGAAAGTTCGTGTGTTAATCAAACTACTCGAAAAATCTTGGCATTTATACCGTGACTAATAAGATAAATAAATAAGTAATAAATAAGTGAAAATAATCGATTAAGCTGATAAATAAAGCAATAAATAAGTTAACATAATTGATTAGGTAAATAAATAAAGCAATAAATGAGTGAATATAATCGATTGAGTAAATAAATTAGAAACATTTGTGTATTAATCAAACTACTCGAAAAATCTTGGCCTTTATACCGTGACGAATAAGACAAATAAATAAGCAATAAATAAGAGAAAAAAATAGATTAAGCTGATAAATAAATAAGTGAAAATAATCGATTGAGCAAATAAATTAGAAACATTTGTGTATTAATCACACTACTCGAGAAATCTTGGGCTTAGCGCCACGACTGACCCTTTTAATGAGAATTGTGTCCCGTCGATAGTCGCTGCTGCACTTGGTTTCAGTTCCGCTGTCGATAGAGCTGTCTTTCGAACCCCCGCCGCCTCCGCCGCCGTCCGAATCGTTTCCACCTCTGGGCGGCGGAAATGGAATTATCTCGTCGCTGTCGTAAACCGACTTAACGGTTATACCGTCGCCCTGCTGGACTCGTTGTGCCCATCGACCTTTCGGCAGGTCGACGTTCAGGGATCTCACACCGGAACTCAAACTCGGCGCTACGTCGTTTGTACTCGAAGTCGTGTTTATCTGTTTCTTCGCCCACAGAGGCAATTGCCCCACGCTGAAACGGTAATCAACGCTCGCGTTTTGCGGCGAGGGATTCGCATTCGGATCCAAGAATTCCGGCGGCGGAGAACCGAACGTCTCGTTATCCAGCTGAATACCGCCACCGGTACCGTTCACTACCGAAGTCGGTCTTCTGCAAAAACGCAGCAAAATTGCACGTTAGTTCTTTTATTTTTTTTCGATAAGTAACGTTATTAACACGCTTTGAGGAGCTTAATTAACGTTTTTCTCACGCTCGTCGTGATTTATTTAAACATTGCTAATTGAACATTTTACTGAGTTAATTATTATTAATCTATGAAGTCATTTAAAAAGAAAATAAGACGCTGTCAATTATCATCAGTGAGGTTACAGTGAACTTCGGATTTTTTTTAGGCTTTTTTAACGAGCTTGAAAATTATTTAGGTTTCCCATAAAAATTTCCTCATTACATTTGAAATTAGCGCTAGATTTTTAAAATATAAAAAAGACAACTATTTCAAAAAAAATATTTTTTTTTAATGCACGTCAGTTCTTTTATTTTTTTTCGATAGGTCATGTTATTAACACGCTTTGAGGAGCTTAATGAACGTTTTTCTCACGCTCGTCGTGATTTATTTAAACATTGGTAATTGAACATTTTACTGAGTTAATTATTATTAATCTATGAAGTCATTTAAAAAGAAAATAAGACGCTGTAAATTACTTTCAGTGAGGTTACAGTGAACTTCGGATTTTTTTTAGGCTTTTTTAATGAGCTTGAAAATTATTTAGGTTTCCCATAAAAATTTCCTCATTACATTTGAAAATAGCGCTAGATTTTTAAAATATAAAAAAGACAACTATTTCAAAAAAAAATATTTTTTTTTAATGCACGTCAGTTCTTTTATTTTTTTTCGATAGGTCATGTTATTAACACGCTTTGAGGAGCTTAATGAACGTTTTTCTCACGCTCGTCGTGATTTATTTAAACATTGGTAATTGAACATTTTACTGAGTTAATTATTATTAATCTATGAAGTCATTTAAAAAGAAAATAAGACGCTGTCAATTATTATCAGTGAGGTTATAGTGAACTTCGGATTTTTTTTAGGCTTTTTTAAGGAGCTTGGAAATTATTTAGGTTTCCCATAAAAATTTCCTCATTACATTTGAAATTAGCGCTAGATTTTTAAAATATAAAAAAGACAACTATTTTTTAAAAAAATATATTTTTTTAATGCACGTCAGTTCTTTTATTTTTTTTTCGATAGGTCATGTTATTAACACGCTTTGAGGAGCTTAATGAACGTTTTTCTCACGCTCGTCGTGATTTATTTAAACATTGGTAATTGAACATTTTACTGAGTTAATTATTATTAATCTATGAAGTCATTTAAAAAGAAAATAAGACGCTGTCAATTATTATCAGTGAGGTTACAGTGAACTTCGGATTTTTTTTAGGCTTTTTTAAGGAGCTTGGAAATTATTTAGGTTTCCCATAAAAATTTCCTCATTACATTTGAAATTAGCGCTAGATTTTTAAAATATAAAAAAGACAACTATTTCAAAAAAAAAATATTTTTTTTTAATGCACGTCAGTTCTTTTATTTTTTTTTCGATAGGTCATGTTATTAACACGCTTTGAGGAGCTTAATGAACGTTTTTCTCACGCTCGTCGTGATTTATTTAAACATTGGTAATTGAGCATTTTACTGAGTTAATTATTATTAATCTATGAAGTCATTTAAAAAGAAAATAAGACGCTGTCAATTATTTTCAGTGAGGTTACAGTGAACTTCAGATTTTTTTAGGCTTTTTTAACGAGCTTGAAAATTATTTAGGTTTCCCATAAAAATTTCCTCATTACATTTGAAATTAGCGCTAAATTTTTAAAATATAAAAAAGACAACTATTTCTAAAAAAAATATTTTTTTTTAATACTTCAATAAGCAAATCTGTTTTAATATTTTGCAAATAAGTCGGGAATATCGCGTGGAAAAATTTGCCCAAAATAACTCATACTCTGGTTTAAAAAATCCTATAATATTTCCATAAATGTAGGATCGAGAAAATGTGAACTCACTTTCCAGCGCGCATAGCCTGCTGAGCGAGTCGTGCTTGCATGGTGACCACCATATCGTGGGGAACTCGCCATACGAAGACGCATCCGTCACCGCTCGCCGACACGAGGTGACGGCAATCGGGACTGAATCGCAGCCCCGTTACAAGTTCCGAGTGACCCAGCATCGTTGCCATGCACTCTCCGCTATAGTAATCGTAGACGCAAAGAGTTTTGTCAGTGCAGGACGTAGCGACGTAAATTCCCGAAGCGTCTATTGAAGAATTGCAAAATTAGTGATAATAAAAATTGTACAGGGATCGATAGATCGTTAATATTGATTTTAACGAACCTAAGACGACTTTAATAAGCGAACCGTCCTCGCCAACTGAACCCTTAAAGGTTTTGCTGTGTTTGCCCGTCGCTACATTGTACACTCTGATGTTGCGGTCTTGGCAAGCAGTCAAAACATGTTTTTGGCCCGAATCGACTTCCATGTCGTAGAGTGTAGTCTTTCCTTGAGCATTATTGTCTCGGACAAACTGTGGCGGGCCTCCAGGTGTCTATAATTATTGAGTAATTTTAAATATTTGAAAATCATTATTTTTATTACAAGTCAATTTTATTAAATAGCAGCAACATTTTGAGTGTAACAACAATAATAATAATACCCATGGAGAAAAAAATATGCAGAGGAATATTTTTAGGTGTATTAAATATATTTTTTTATGAAAATGGTTTATCTTTTAGACATTTTCAAATATATTTGGAATATATATAATATATCTCAAGAATATACTTTTCCACGAAATATGATATATTTTTTATGGTCGTATTGTTAATTTTAAGGGAAACGTAACCACAATTCAGGCAAAAAAACAATTTCTTAAGTGAGTCTATCCATCTCTTGAATAAAATTTCAAAAAACAATTACTTTATCATAAACAACAAACAAAATTATAGCTACTTTAATGAATGGAATGTATTAGGTTATAAGTGGGAGAAAAACACTTAAAATATCTTTTACCTCGTCTCTAAACTCAGTTAATAGAAAACGTGTATTTTGCCGTCCATAAATAACGTATAGGCTGTAAAGGGTAAGCGGCGAGTTAAGTGCAATGAACTCTTACCGCTTGAAGTTGCCTGAAAATGATGCTTTTATCGGCGCCGCACGAGACCATCTGTATCTGGTCAGCTTGGTTGTTGTGACTAAAGAATCGTACAGCTGTTATTGACGAGCTGTGATCATCCAAAGTTTGCAAAAAGTTGTAGCCCTGATCGACACTGAACACGTGTATGAGACGATCTCGCGAAGCGCTTGCCAATAGCCTCGGTGAGTCCATGCAGTATCGAGAGAATCTCGAGTATTCGAGGCAAAGAACTTCAGCGTCATGAGCCTCAACGAGGCAAACTTCGTCGAGCGAATTAACGTCGTGAATCCGAATATTTCCAGACCTGAGAAGAAAGATAAATAAGGTTTAATTATGATTATGAAAAAAAAGGGAAAACAAAAACAAAAAATGGCAAAGGTTGTTCTTAAGATACTGACAAAAATATTTAAAAATTGCAAAAGTAAAGCTCCCTTAAAATTCTAAAAAAAGAAAGGAAGAAAATCGCAAGGATAAATTCTCCCTTAGGATTCTGATTTTTTTTAATTGCAAAAGTTTTCTTAAGTTTCTGTAAACAGATAAAAACAGAACTTTGCAAATATACTCTTTAAAAAAAAAACAACACAAGGAAAGTGCAAAAAAAAAAGGTCCCTTAAGGCTCTCGCCAATGTGGGAATATCCGCACCTGTCTCCAGAAGCAAGATGTTTGCCGTCGGGACTGACCCTTATCGACCTGACACCGTTGCGCCCGTCATAAGAGGCGTCGCTCTTCTCTGTAGTTCCAGCTGCCGCAAGATCGAGGTCTTTCAAGTAGGTTAATTCAGGATCCACGTACAAGACTTTAAGTAATTCCTGCAGGAGAAATAACGGTGCATTGATTAATGGAAGTCGTATCGTGGATCGATGTCTCGGAGGACATGTTTATTATGTTGAGCCTACTTCTGTTCTCATTTATTCCATCCTATCACTATTCCCAAGGTTCATCGTTACTTTTTTAATTCCACTCCTAACTTATTTTTGCACAAATCAATATATATATATATATTCATAATATTTTATCTCCTTTAAATTTCATAATTATTCACTCTCCTTTAAATTCAGCAAAACGCGTTTTATTACTTTTCTGACGGTCAAAAAATTCATATAATAATATCTTCTATGATTGATTGATCGTAACGGTGTTGCGATCATGGAAAAAAAAATTCCTAAATCAAATATAACCGATTGTAGAAGAAACTCCACTTTTAAATCTTGATCTTTTTTCATGAGAACCATTTACAATTTTTGATATTGACACTTGCAGATTTATTTAAACGATCAAAATACTGTTACGGATAATTAATGGCAAGGGATTTTTCATAAAATTATTTTTAACCCGAGAAAAAGTGGAACTTTTGGATTCGTTTTCAAAAACTGTTTGATCTCGTGGTGTAAATTATTAGAACGTACGTTGCTATATATATTTCGCTTGTAGAGTGTGTCGTCGGGTGGCAAATCCTTCTGAAGATTCCAAACTCGGATAGTGTCGTCGCTCGAGCAAGTAATGAAACTGCCTGGTGGCATAGCGTTCGCAGAGTCCTGTCCGGTTGGATACATTTCAACGCCCCATATGCAGGCCGAATGGTACAGGAAGGAATGAGACTTTCCAACTCGTCTTATGTCTCGCACATCCCATACGTAGATACTGTGATCGTTGTATACGCAGGTGAGCTTGTTGTTTCGCTCGTCAAACGCCAATGCTATAGCGTCCGGATACCTCGCGTTCGCCGGATGCTGGGACATGTGACTGAACACACCAGAAGACGATTTAGTGCCCGGATTTCATCGATTGGAGCGTTTGCTCGGATAAAAACGAATTGGCAAATAAAAGATAAAGCAAATAAAATCTATTTTCCTTCTTCCTGTATCGGAAATTGCAGCAGAATATTGGAATATTTTAGATGCTAATAAAAATGTCATTACCACATAGAAAATAAATACACCTAAAATATATTCGACATTTAGAACTATTTGTCAGTTTTATGAAATTAATCTTTTTTTTTCGATTGTGTATATTTCGTATCAGTGTTCTATGTGTTTATTATTTCTTTAGATACACTGAGCGAAGAGTTTGTTAACAGTTAACAAATCTTGGTTAAATATGGCGAAATGAACCGTTTAGTTATTCTTATTGAATCTCACTTGAGCCAAGTAAGATTTGCTAACTATTAACAAATGTCAGTGAGCTTCATTTGCGACAAGCAAATTTTATTTAGCTCAAGTGAGATTCAATAAGAATAACTAAATGGTTCATTTCGCAATATTTAACCAAGATTTGTTAACTGTTAAGAAATGTTAACAAACTTTTCTTTCAGTGTATATGTTTACGGTACAATTTGTTTATTTGCAACAATTATCAATAATTAAAAAAAGGTTTTTGATATTTTTTCAGAAAATAAAAATTCATATTTCTGATAAAAATGTAGAAATTGGAAAATAAGTAGAGGACTTCGCTTATTAAAATATTTCTTGTGTACTTTAGTGGAAAGGATCTGTTTAGTAGAACATATTTTTTATAAGCTCTGCAGGTTATTCTATTTAAATAATATTTTCCAAACAAATTGTACCATAAATAATTCATAGAAAATAAACGAGCTATATATTATCTGCCAATTTTTTTTCCCCCAGCAGATTAATAATTCAGAGTTTTTGAACCTACTTTATGGTTAATCCCTGAGCAACATCAACACCCAAATAATGAGTGCGTGGAAGTGTCGTAACGAATTGTAGACTTGCAGGGCTGAAGCACCTGACAATCCCTTCGGCACAGCCAATAAAGATGTATTTTTCACCAACGGCTATACAATTGGCGCTGCTTGTCTATTAAATACATAAAATAAATAGTGTTAAAGAAAATGCTTTAGTATTTCATATTTCAGTGTAAAAATCGCTACGATTAAAGTTCGAGCAATACGAAGTTGCAGCGAAACTCACTCTGAGTTCGACCCACTTGTCTAGGAGCCTTCTGTTATTGAATTCGCAAAGCAGGCCAGTTTTGGTAATGGCGTATGTCGAATCTGCCATCTCGCCTCTGCCGCAGGCAACGTCGACGAAATCGTTGTTCCTTTGCTCGCCTAATATGGCTGATCGGCCCATCAAAGGCACTGGTTCTTTGTACTGGAAAAGTAAATGGTCACTTGATCGTGAGCTGATCTCGCGTGTTCTATCTATCTCGTCGCGTATAGCCAAGAGCTGCTGCTCTCGCCGAACGAGATTTCTCTACGGTGGGTCAGCAAATGCAGAACGTAGATAGCGGGCAGTTAGGTGGGCAGGAGAAAAATTGATCTATCGATCAATCAAGAAGAAGCAATCAGAGTCACAGTTAACTTTTTCTCGATCACCGTTTTTTAAATCTTCAATCGTAATGACTCCTCACTGCTTTCAATGTAATTGGATCACAGAAATTTTCTGACAAACTATAAATACGAGCAAAACGGAAAAGCTGCATCAAAACTCGAATGTTCAATCAAATTCCAGTCTGTGTTTTATAATTTTTTTATATTCTCTGCTAACGAACGAACTTTTGAAGAACCTTTTTTACTCCATCAATTTTTTTTTGCTTACACTGGAAATTTTTCTGTAGGTTTATTACATACCACTGTGGGTTATATAAAATTAAGAGGAAAATCAAAAGGGTAGGAAAGTGTGAAAAAAAATCGGCCAAAATATAAATTTTTAGAACAAAATCATTCTCCTTTTAACATTTGTTGCTGTCAATTTTTCTACACCGAGGAAAAAAATGTTAGAATGAACTGAATCGTCGTACACCCTCGTTCAGATGAATTTTTAGTTGGTATAACAAACATTTTGGTTACCGCAAATATATTGTTACGACCGAGCAAATGAAGAAACTGGATATTTGTTTGTGGGGCGGATATTATTAATTACAAAGGCTTCTATTTATCTTTAACGCTTTTGTTCGCACGTCTGCTCGCAGTCAAAGTCCTGTCAAGACTCTCTTCTGTCTCGTTTATTGTGAAGTATATCAAGTATTCGTTTGTTGATCGTCATACCGTGTGTTCCTATGAAGCCTAATCTCTATATTCATAATAATATTTTAAACAACTGAATCAAATAATTATTGAAGAAACTAAACATTTGGTTGTCCTAAACGAAAAATTCGTTTGAACGAGGGTGTACGTCGATTTAATTCTACATTTTTTGTCTCAGTGTATATGTTCCATACATAATACTGCAGATTATAAAAAGTTGCGAAGGAAATTAAGTGAACGAAAGAGAGAAAAAACATTATTTAAAAAGTGGCTCCACTGAAACACCTCGTATACTCATAAATTATAAACTTAGAGTAAAAAGCAGCCTTCAAGTCCCAACTTACCAAGTCTCTCATTTAACTATTCGAACATGCAAAGTGCAAAGGAGTATCATTGATAAAAGTTCGTACCTTAGCACTGCGAGAGTACTCGAGGTACCAAAACTTTACGTGTCTGTTGCCCACCGTGACAAAGTAATTGCCATTCTCAGCGAAAGAAACGGCTTTTACTTTGCTCGACACTTTGTTAGAGGCAACTTTGACGTTGTTTCTCCAGTCCCAGACGTTGACGATCATGTCGTGCTGCGAACCCACAGAAACGACGTACTTGTTGCTCGGTGAGAATGCCTGTAAAAAACAAACATAAAAAAACATTAATTACAACTAAAGATTACTGAATGGATCTTTTTTTTCTTACAATTTAAATCACTACAGTAAAAATGCTGTTAAAATGATGGGTTCGAAGAGTCCAGGACTTGGGAGTCGATGGATATATGAGACCTGCTGCTATGGTACTTTCGAAATAGCTGTTTGACCACTCGTGGGCTAATATCGGTACACGAAGTACCGTTGGAACGACGTGATTTAGTATACTCAGGATCTTGGTCGATTCATCGTGTGCCGCTCGCGGCGTAGCTCGGTGCAACTTGCGTCGCCTTCTGCACGCGATTCGAATAATTTTAGGTCGATTAAGGCACCTCACGAGCTCACCGACCGACCGACCGGCGATTCATCGTTCCTGATCATCAGAGAAGATCCCAACTTTTTTCTGTTGCGTCTTTAACAGCCTTTTACTTGCTCGCTAATAACGCGGCTACTTTTCTTCAACGGACAATTACGAGAAAGCTTCGTGTTGCTGTCAAACACGTCGGTCAGTTTTAGACGATAAAAAATAATCATGATAATACACATTTGTGCGCTTTAGCAGTTTTTGAGTAAAGGATATAATTGCATTTGATTCTGTAGATTTGGTAGATTATTTCTACTAAACAAAAGTACATTTTTGACGATAATTCAGATTTTTTTTTTCGAATTGCACGTTTATTTGTTTAAGAAACTGATCACGATAATGCAGAAGCATTTATGTGTTTTAGTTGTTTTTGATTAACCACAATTCAGGAACCTGAATTTCATTCAATAACGTTGGTGATTCCCTTTTTTTTGTTGCACAATTGCGTGTTCAGCGGAAATTTAAAGCCAGCTTATTTTTAACTCAGCGATGTGTGTCTGATGCTAATTCATTTATACGATTAACGTGTATAAGAGATAAATTGTATGTAAGAGATAACGAAACGGGAAGACTTTGATTTGTGCAATTACAGAATGATAAGAATTATCATGTTGCCTTTATAATTATTATCATTATGGGCATATTCAGAAAGTTGGTGATATTTTTATCAACCATAAGTTCTAACTATTACTTTTTAGGCCACATAACTATTTTTGCAGTAGAAATATATAAAATTATATAAAATAATGAAATCGTAACAACTGTGAAATAGTTACAATAACTAATTACGATACATTAATTATACTATAAAATATATTCAAGGTTTTTTGAACCTGTTATTTATTGTCACTAATACCATATTTTTCTGTCGGGGTAATAACTTTAGTACTTTTGGAATTTTTGATAGAATTTTATAGAATAGAATTGAATAATTAGATTTTGTATTACTTTTGTATTACGTTTTTAATTTTTCAATTAAATTTAGTCGATTAATTTAATGAAATAATTACATTTTCTAGACTTGATGCTGTTCGTTTTATGTAATGGGTTGCAACTTTGGCTTAATTACGAAAAAACAACTGCAACTGCCTTGGGCAGCCGGAGGATCGTAAAGCACGCGTGAATGTAATCTCGAGTGAAGTGTGTTGCACTCTGCTTCGATGTCGTAGGAGATAGGCTCGTCCACCTCTATGTAAGGCCACTGACGACGAAGCCGTAACTGTTTGCAATTCGCGATCTCTGAGTGGTTGGGATAGGACGGGTCCGCGGAATCTGGCCGAGAATTCCGTTGCTTAATGCTACAAAGCGGTTCTTGAAATCTCGACCTTAAATGTGCAGTGTGAAGCTGACCAAAACTACTCTGCAGTAAGTTCGAAAGTCATACAAATTTCGTGGGAATTAAGGGGAATGGAGGATACAAAATACGATTTTTTAAAATTCGATATCTTTTTCAATTTTCTGTCAATGAAGACTGATAACAAAATATTTCGGAGTGGATTTGATTCATCAGTCAATATATATGAATTAAAAAATGCACCATGTCAATTAAATTCTTATGCACATTTTTTTGTATTCAGATAAATCGTGGTAATCATAGCAATATTTTTAATGGTTACATTAACTAATTAATACTAGAAAATCATTTTAGTTATATATGTAAACTATAGAGTAGTTGATTTAAATATGAAAATAAAATATGTTGCTTAATGCTACAAAGCGGTTCTTGAAATCTCTCGACCTTAAATGTGCAGTGTGAAGCTGACCAAAACTACTTCGCAGTAAGTTCGAAAGTCATAAAAATTTCGTGGGAATTAAGGGGAATGTAGGATACAAAATACGATTTTTTGAAATTCGATATGTTTTTCAATTTTCTGTCAATGAAGACTCATAAGAAAATATTTCAGAGTGGATTTGATTCATCAGTCAATATATATATTATATATGAATTTAAAAATGCACCATGTAAATTAAATTCTTATGCACTTTTTTTTGTTTTCAGATAAATCGAGGTAATCATAGCAATATTTTTAATAGTTAAATTAACTAATTAATACTAGAAAATAATTTTAGTTATATATGTAAACTATAGAGTAGTTGATTTAAATATGAAAATAAAATATGTTGCTTAATGCTACAAAGCGGTTCTTGAAATCTCTCGACCTTAAATGTGCAGTGTGAAGCTGACCAAAACTACTTCGCAGTAAGTTCGAAAATCATAAAAATTTCGTGGGAATTAAGGTGAATGCAGGATACCTAAATACGATTTTTTTAAATTCGATATGTTTTTCAATTTTCTGTCAATGAAGACTTATAACAAAATATTTCGGAGTGGATTTGATTCATCAGTCAATATATATGAATTAAAAAATGCACCAGGTAAATTAAATTCTTATGCACATTTTTTTGTATTCAGATAAATCGTGGTAATCATAGCAATATTTTTAATAGTTACATTAATTAATTAATACTAGAAAATCATTTTCGTTATATATGTAAACTATAGAGTAGTTGATTTAAATATGAAAATAACCGCATTACACGAAGAATTTTTTTAACCGAACGGGTTAGTCATGCATCCTGAATTCCTAATCATGCATGAAAATATATGCTTCCGCCATGAGTTTACCTTTTGTCAACTAGTAAGAAATGGCGAACTTTTAATTTATTTAAGAACTGTATTTTTATTACCTTTAAATTTATTTTATTACGTCTTATTAGCAAACGAACACTTCTTGGAAGTATTCATTTTTCGCGCAACTGACAATTTTTTTTAGAATATTTGTCGCACCGGTTTTCTTATAAAAGTGAGCGAAGTAAAACACAAAAATGAAAGATTGCAGGTGAACAAAAGTAGCCAGAATTTTAGCAGCCTATAAAAAATTTCTTTGTTTAAGAGGTCGTCAACACATATTTTTTCATACATTACCAGCAACTAAAACATATGAGGCATTCCATATGAAGCGGGCCACCCTGATTTTCAATGTTCGTAGAGTGGATTCATAATTTTTTTCCAGCGTATTTAGAGTTCCCCGAACATATATGAGTTATTTCAGATTTTTATCCCCATAGTTTATCCACAATAGAATACGCTTTTTTTATTTTTATTTTTCTTTCCTTTCGCTGCTGATATAAAACTGAAATTTCTATGTATGACACAACAAAATGTTCCCGGGATAAAATGTAGGGTTTCGCGTATACATTTTGATAAAAATGTTTCCGAATTAACCTGCATAAATTTTCAGGTATTTTTTGGCAAAATAATGCCATATCATTTTTTTTTCGTTGAGAGGGACCATTTTTATTTTACTCAAAATTTCACAGAATTTCCGTCATAATGTTAAAAAAAGACGAAAAAATCAACGCGATAGCAAATTGATATCTTCACAATGTACTGCTCGGTTATTTGCTGAATCATACACAATTCACATGTTCACATTATGAAGGTATCAATTGATCATCGCGCAAATTTTGGTGTAGTTAGTGAACATAATAACGGAAATTCTGTCAAATTTTCAGCAAAATCAAAATGGTCTTTCCGATCGAAAAAAATGGTATGACTTTGTATTGTCAAAAAATGATTGAAAATTTATATAGGTTAATTTGGAAACATTTTTATCAAAATGTATAAATAAGATCCTACATTTTATCCCGGAACAATTTCGTTGTGTCATAGACAGTTTTAAATCGACAGCGAAAGGAAAAAAATAAAAATAAAAAAAGCGTATTTTATTGTGGAAAAACTATGGGGATCAAAAATCTGAAATAATTCGTATGTCTTCGGGGAACTCTAAATACTCTGGAAAAAAATTATGAACACTCTACGAACATTGAATATCCGGGTGGCCCGCTCCATATGGAATGCCTCATAGGCGTAAAAAGTATCACTATTTTTTACCTGACTTTTGTCCATAATATTATCCAGGATTACCACAATTATTTAAATATAGAATAATCTCCAAATAAAAATGTGAACCAACATTTCTGGCGAAAACTAGAATTTCTGGTAGTTAAAATAAAAATAAAAATAAAAAAATCAAATTTCCAAATTTACAATCAAAATTAGATTAAAAAATTTTAATCACAAAATTCATTAAAATAAAAATGTTACGGTTATTGACTGGAAAGTGAATCCAAAACATAATTTAGTCTCCGTCTGTCATACACTTTGGTGAATGAGTGTCAATGACCGAAAACACGTCCACCTTCTTCGAAGATTACCAAATTCCAGGTCAAGCATCTTACCACGCAATTGATGCCATATTTGTGTCCCGTAAACTCGGCGATCTGTACAGCGTTCTGAGGGTCCGAGATGTCCCAGACCCGAACGTTCGGCATGTGCCCGCATTCTCCAGTGGCCAGAAGTCTTCCATCGCCGGCAAGAGCGAGAGACGTTACAGTCTTTCTGCATCCGTTCAACACGTGGGTCTGTGTGTTCTTGCGAGGATTGAAGAGTACAACCGTGCATCTGGAAAAAAAGAGCAACACACAATTTAGCATTTCTTTATTGCTACTAAAAGGAAACATTATCATTATTGTGTGCAAAAGAATATTCGTAGTATTTTTTTTTCTTCTTCTTCTTTTTTTACGACTTTAACGTTACGGACCATTTTTCTCACTAATGAGTCTCCGGGGGGTAATGAAGTAGGGAATAATATTGTGTCTTCGAGTATAATAAACCAGTAAGACGGTCATTATAGTTCTCGCGAAGTACCAAGATTATTACAGTATATGAGAGCTTCCTGGTTATGCTAGCTACTTTGTTCACCTTCTACCGGTAAATTCCGGAACGATGCCAAAGCCGTCCAACGTCTTTTCCGCCGGAAGTTAATGAATGGTTTTGCAAAAAGGATAACAAGAATTCTTGTTATTACAGAACGTGGTATCTAACAGGGAGCAGAAATTTTTATTTAATTTTTATTTAAAGAATATTTAAATTGCAGAAGAAAAAAACGATAATTTTTCGAATGAATTTTCAGTCTTGAAAATTCGATATTTTAAACTGGCGATAACTTTTTTTTGAGTTTACCAATTTTCTATTTTCTTTTTTCGCTGAAAAAAAGTTCGCCGAAACCAAAAAAAATAATCATATCATTACAATACCTTAATTGTTGCATTCGCAAAATCGCCTTGAAAATTGACCGAAAAAAGATAAATCGGCTTGGCTGATAATAGTTATTGTTAACTTAATTACATTTTTTTTTAAATCCATTAATTCAAGAACTCAATTAGATAGCCGAACTAATCAGTTGGTTACACTGTTAGAAATGATTGGAAGTTTTTATTCATAAACTCGTCATCGAAATTTAATATACAATTGTGGTGTAAAATTCATGTACTTTTCCAGTAAAATTGAAGCAAATTATTCAAATTCAAGTACTTTTACTGTAAAATTAAAGTAAATTATTGAATGTGCTGCACCATACATTAATTTTACATTACACTTGTATACTAAATTTAATATACTAGTTTATGAATAAAAACTTCCAGTAATAGTACACTAAATTTCAAGTAGATTTTTTTTACAGTATAGAAAATTCAGTTAGTCGTGTAAGAAATTATAAAGAAATAATATATGTAAAAATTGGAACATCGATCAAGAATACTGATATTCCATCATATTTGTAGTAAAAAGATCTCGTGATTTAATCGGCCAATTCATACTTTTTTAAATTTGCAAAGTTAAAAGTGGCAGAAAAAAATCGTACAATTGACAAATTGTTAAATTAGAGAACGAAAAAAATTGTTAAATGTACTTCGATCACATTTTGAAGCCGACTCCCCATGACATAAAAAAAATGTTCTTGACACAAATTGCTGCAGGATAAAAATTCCGATAGTGAAAAGAAAAAATAATAAAATACAATAAAAGTTTCCTGGTTCATCAACTCGTTTTATTTGCCACCAGAAAACCTCGAAACGATGCCAGAACCCTTTTTCGTCATTTCCGCCGGAAAAGCGTGAATGGTTTTGTACAATAAGAGCAAAATGAGGTCTCTTCTCGTTGGTGCAAAACGCGAGCTGGTATCCAGCTGAGAGTAGATAGTTTTTCGCGGATAGCTCAGAAGTTCCGAGGCTTTCTCCGTGAGACCGACGTCGTGCGTCTCGTCACGGTTGTCGGGCAGGAAACTAGTAAGACGTAGAGACACTAGATCGTCTAACCAGTACCAGAAGCAGCAGTGTTTTGTTGCAGAAGCGTCTTAAGGTTTATATTCGCGTCACGAATATTTCATTCTTTCAGCGAGATCGGAAATATTATTTCTGTATGTGAAGCATTCTCTGTCAATTCAGCCACTTTTTTTTCGACCCTCTCCGATTTGCCCTGTAATTGATTATACGAATGTACCACTAAAAGACACTCTATGTGAATTTTTTCAGATTTTTAAAAATAATTTTTCAGAAAATGTCTTTTTTTATTCAAGTGCAAATATCTCGGAATTTTGAAGTTACTGCAAAAAATGTCAGCACATAAAAGTTGTTGTTTATTGTTAGCTTTCGAGCGGAATAATCCAAATAATTGTTACGTTCCTGTGAGTATGATTTTTTTCCGAAAAATGGAGGAATTATTTTTTAATTAAAAAAAGCATATTTTTTTTACTGAAAAAATTACAGTTTATTGCTGCATAACTGTTGATATCACAAAAAAATCGCCAGATTGGCACCGATCGATCTTCTGGTATTAAAAAATGCATTTGTGTGAAAGTTCCGAAAAAGGGGGGTATTGTTATTTTTTTGATAAAAAAAGGTTACTTTTTTTGGCTAATAAAATTATAGAGTAGTCTTGCATGACTGTAGATATTGCAAAAAAATCATCAGAGTGGTACGGATAGAGCTTACGGTATTAAAAAAAATTATTCGTGTGGAAGTTTCGAAAAACGGGTGAATTATTTTTTTTTTATACCGGAAGCTCGATCTGTACCGTTCTGATGATTTTTTTGCAATATCTACAGTCATGCAAGAATACTCTGTAATTTTATTAGCCAAAAAAAGTAACTTTTTTAATCAAAAAATAACAATGCCCCCGTTTTTTGGAACTTTCGCACAAATGCATTTTTTAGTACTAGAAGATCGATCGGTGCCACTCTGGCGATTTTTTTGTGATATCAACAGTCATGTAGCAATACTCTGTAATTTTTTCATTAAAAAAAGAATAACCTTTTTTGAATTAAAAAATAATTCCTCCATTTTTCGGAAAAAAATCATACTCACAGGAACGTGACAATTATTTGGAATATTCCGCTCGAAAGCTAACAATAAACAAAAACTTTTATGTGCTGACATTTTTTTCAGTAACTTCAAAATTCTGAGATATTTGCACTTGAATAAAAAAAGCCATTTTCTAAAAAATTATTTTAAAAAATCTGAAAAAATTTACATAGAGTGTCTTTTAGTGGTACATTCATATAACCAATTACAGGGCAAATCGGAGAGGGTCGAAAAAAAAGTAGCTGATTTGACAGAGAATGCTACATGTAAGGAATGATTTTGCGATCCCTATCGTTACATCATATTTTATTAGCCAAAAAAAAGTAACCTTTTTTTATCAAAAAAATAATAATGCCCCCGTTTTTCGGAACTTTCACACAAATGCATTTTTTAGTACTAGAAGATCGATCGGTGCCACTCTGGCGATTTTTTTGTAATATCAACAGTCATGTAGCAATACTCTGTAATTTTTTCATTAAAAAAGAATATCCTTTTTTGAATTAAAAAATAATTCCTCCATTTTTCGGAAAAAAATCATACTCACAGGAACGTGACAGTTATTTGGAATATTCCGCTCGAAAGCTAACAATAAACAACAACTTTTATGTGCTGACATTTTTTTCAGTAATTTCAAAATTCTGAGATATTTGCACTTGAATAAAAAAAGCCAGTTTCTAAAAAATTATTTTTTAAAATCTGAAAAAATTCACATAGAGTGTCTTTTTGTGGTACATTCATATAACCAATTACAGGGCAAATCGGAGAGGGTCGAAAAAGAAAGTGGCTGATTTGACAGAGAATGCTACATGTAAGGAATGATTTTGCGATCCCTATCGTTATATCTAATGGGATATTTCTTCGATTATAGTTTGCGCGAATCATTGCTGGGTCATGAGAGTCACAAGGCACGTGGCTTCACAGCAATTCAGCTCTCGCCATGTGCCAGGTTCGTCCTTCCCGCGCTCTGATGCTCACGACCGTGACTCGACTTCAGTGCTGCTGACCGTTCAACACTACGTCGTTCACATTCTTCCGGCTCGCGCGCAGTCTTCCCCGTTTTGTCTTCTCAATCCTTTTATACTTCTCTTCATATTACTTTGGTCTTGTTGAAGAACTCAGGGTAAATTTTCTCGGCATTTTGCAGCCCGCGTAAAAATAATTGTGAAATTGCGATCATAAATTGATACATCTCAAAAAGTTCCATTTTTTGAGAGGCGTTAAGACGAAAAATCTTAGAAAAGTTCAAAGCAATTTTGAGATCGTTTTGATACCATGTTTTTTTTTTGCTAGGGGTCAAAACAGCGAATGAACAAAATAACGAATAGCTAAAATAACCAATTTCAAAATAATGGCCATTCTAGATTCAGACGTTCATTATATTTAAATTTGTTATTTCAGCCATTCGCTTTTTTGATTATTCGCTATTTTAACACTCTATCCTATTAAAATGCAATCAATATAGCGAAAAATCAAAATAGCGAATGGATAAAATAGCAAATTTCAAAATAATAGAAATTCTAGATGAAGACGTTTATTATTTTGAAATTCGCTATTTTAGCCATTCGCTATTTTAGTCATTCGCTATTTTGGAATCCCACCCGTTTTTTTTACTAATTTGAGCGATCAAAATCATATTAAATTGTAATTTTATATCAGTAAACGTGAAAGTTAAAGGTATCAGCAAACATATCACGTTTACTGATATCGAATTACAATTTTATATCAGTAAACGTGATATCATGTCGATCTCAAATTGCTTTGAAATTTTCTAAGACATTTCGTTTTAACACGAAATCAATCTCAAAAAATGTGCCATTTTTTGACATACTCGATTTGTGATTTCAATTTGACATAATTATTTGACTATGCGAGAAGGTCTTAAACCAATTATTTTGTACACAATGGCACTTTGCACTGTTAAAAATGTTTAGTATAAGCTTCCATTATGGATAAAGAAAGCTCTTTAACACAAACTCTTATATATTAAATTTAATATACCAGTGAGATGTAAAATTACAGTGTTGTCTATCAAATTCTATGAAAATCAGGTAATTTAATATAAAGATTTGTAATTTTACTACACTCGTGTATTGAATTTAATATATCAGCTGGTGAATAAAACGTCCGGTAATGAAAATTTGCAAACATTTTTAACTCTGTGGATATAGTAACATATGCAGTAAAGTGTACAAAATGTTGGTGCTTAATTTGTGTATGGTAGACACCAAACAACAAAAATGGATTAGAAAAACTACAATTTTTCAAATTTCCTTTCAGAACTTTCGAAGCTTTTAGGCCATTCTTTTTGACAGAATGGTCTTTTGAATATTATTAAAACTGTTCTAAAAATGCAGCCGATTTTGGAAAGGAAACGTCTAAATATAAAAATAGTCAATGAAGAAATAACTAGTTTTAATTTTTTCAAATTTTCATTCAGAAATTCGACTCACAATATAATTTCATTAAAAATGCATCTTACATTTCAATTTCTTAAAAGAAAATCACATTTACATATAAAAATATTATACGAAGTGAATTTTTCCAAAGTACCATTTTCCACTATTGCATTTTCTTAAAATTGCAATGTTAAAAACCGGTAATTGTCGAACAATTACCGGTTTCAGTTATACCACGATACCACGATTTTTTTTACCAATATTCTAAACAATTTTTAATTAATGTCAAACAACTCGTAAAAAATGTAAACCTCAACAACATATACCAAATTTTGGTGCTTAATTTGTGTATGACAGACACCAAACAGTAAATATGATTAGAAAAACTCCAATGTTTAAAATTTCTTTTCAGAACTTTCGAAGCTTTTAGGCCATTCTTTTTGACAGAATGGTCTTTTGAATATTATTAAATCTGTTCTAAAAATGCGACCGATTTTTGAAAGGAAAATTCTAAATATAAAAATAGTCAATAAAGAAATAACTATTTTTAATTTTTTCAAATTTTCATTCAAAAATTCGACGCACAATATAATTTCATTAAGAATGCATCTTACATTTCAATTTCTTCAAAGAAAATCACATTTACATATAAAAATATTATACAAAGTGAATTTTTCCAAAGTACCATTTTCCACTATTGCATTTTCTTAAAATTGCAATGTTAAAAACCGGTAATTGTCGAACAATTACCGGTTTCAGTTATACCACGATACCACGAATTTTTTACCAATATTCTAAACAATTTTTAATTAATGTTAAATAACTCGTAAAAAATGTAAACCTCAACAACATATACCAAATTTTGGTGCTTAATTTGTATATGACAGACACCAAACAGTAAGTATGATTAGAAAAACTCAAATTTTTTAAATTTTTAGGCCATTCTTTTTGATAGAATGGTCTTTTGAATATTATTGAATCTGTTCTAAAGATGTAGCCGATTTTGGAAAGGAAAAGTCTAAATATAAAAATAGTCAATAAAGAAATAACTGTTTTTAATTTTTTCAAATTTTCATTCAAAAATTCGACTCACAATATAATTTCATTAAGAATGCATCTTACATTTCAATTTCTTAAAAGAAAATCACATTTACATATAAAAATATTATACAAAATGAATTTTTCCAAAGTGCCATTTTTCCACTATCGCATTTTCTTAAAATTGCAATGTTAAAAACAACAATTCAATATTACAGAAAATCATCTTAGCTGTCGAACAATTACCGGTTTCAGTTATACCACGATACCACGAATTTTTTACTAATATTCTGAACAATTTTTAATTAATGTCAAGCAACTCGTAAAAAATGTAAACCTCAACAATATATGCAGTAAAGTGTACCAAATTTTGGTGCTTAATTTGTGTATGACAGACACCAAACGGTAAATATGATTAGAAAAACTCCAATTTTTTAAATTTCTTTTCAGAACTTTCAAAGCTTTTAGGCCATTCTTTTTGACAGAATGGTCTTTTGAATATTATTGAATCTGTTCTGCAAATGCAGCCGATTTTGGAAAGGAAAAGTCTAAATATAAAAATAGTCAATGAAGAAATAACTATTTTTAATTTTTTCAAATTTTCATCCAAAAATTCGACTCACAATATAATTTCATTAAGAATGCATCTTACATTTCAATTTCTTAAAAGAAAATCACATTTACTTATAAAAATATTATACAAAATGAATTTTTCCAAAGTGCCATTTTTCCACTATCGCATTTTCTTAAAATTGCAATGTTAAAAACAACAATTCAATATTACAGAAAATCATCTTAGCTGTCGAACAATTACCGGTTTCAGTTATACCACGATACCACGAATTTTTTACTAATATTCTGAACAATTTTTAATTAATGTCAAACAATTCGTAAAAAATGTAAACCTCAACAACATATACCAAATTTTGGTGCTTAATTTGTGTATGACAGACACCCAACAGTAAATATGATTAGAAAGACTCCAACTTTTTTAATTTCCTTTCAGAACTTTCGAAGGTTTTAGGCCATTCTTTTTGACAGAATGGTCTTTTGAATATTATTAAAACTGTTCTAAAAATGCAGCCGATTTTGGAAAGGAAAAGTCTGAATATAAAAATAGTCAATGAAGAAATAACTATTTTTAATTTTTTCAAATTTTCATTCAGAAATTCGACTCACAATATAATTTAATTAAGAATGCATCTTACATTTCAATTTCTTAAAAGAAAATCACATTTACATATAAAAATATTATACAAAGTGAATTTTTCCAAAGTACCATTTTTCCACTATCACATTTTTTAAAAAATTGCAATGTTAAAAACAATAATTCAATATTACAGAAAATCATCTTAGCTGTCGAAAAATTACCGATCCCAATTATACCACGATATCACAAATTTTTTTACTAATGTTCTGAACAATTTTTAGTTAATGTCAAATAACTCGTAAAAAATGTAAACCTCATCAAAAACCCAAATGAATTTAGTTACCATCACACAAGTAACTTTAGAACCAGCAGCAGGAGCAGTAGTTGTTACGTTACGTAAATTACGTTCGACGTGCGTCTCAGCGAGCTCCATTCTCGTACACATCGCGAGACTGCCATTTATGTTCGCGAACTTCCGGTTACTTCACTTTCAGCTCCGAGTGCAGAGAGGACACGCGGTGACATTGAGACGATACGGGACGACTTGTCGGGTGAAAGACCTTTGTCCTGGCAAGACATATCCGCTTAAGAATCATCGATTAAGAGTCTCGAATGAATTTCCATAAGGAATCAGGAAATGATCCTAGTAAAAAAAAAAAAAGGAAACTGACGAGTGTGTCAGGGTATCGTGTACCACAAGCAGATGGAAAACGAGAGTCCTCCTCGCCGACGCGACTGGGTTACATCCTTAATGGCTATGGCTACGACGCAATCACGGTCGTTCCACTCTCGCGAATACGCGAGCACACAAGACGAGCAAATTATTTACCTCCGAGCACCGAGTTATAGTTTCCTGACGTAGGAAACTCAACAGCAACGTTGTAAACGAAAATGGATATCTATTGAATTTATACGATACTTCATTATTGCTATACCACGGATCTATAAAAAAAAATAGAAAGATAGAAATAGGCAATAGATTGGAGAAGGAAAAGTATTCTGGGTATTCAACGTTGCACAATTTATTGATTCAATCTATTCTAGAGGTATATTCGATGTTGCACAATTTATGGGTTTATTTTATTGTATGAGTATATTTGAACATTTCTTGCAGGTGGAATTAAATTCTTGAGATTATTTTTCAATTTCCAATAAATATGACTATTTCTGCAAAGTGAAGTGACAGCAAGAAAATCTATATTGAAGTCATGTGCTGCAGGTTTTATAGTTTCTGTTTGGAGGTGGGATTATTGGAAAATGATGTGTCACAAGTTTGCGACAATTGAGTTTAAAAAATTTAGTTGTATGAAAATAAATAATTTATTTTTGTTATTAACGGTGACTAAAATAATTTGTCAGTATTTCTGAAAAAGCTAAATTTGTTGATTTGCAGCTTGAAGTTCTGCAAAATAATACATTTCGAGTCGAGGGCGAAAAAACTTTTTCTAACGAGTGCCCGTGTGGAAATCTGGTGGGGATAAACTGGTTTCAACCTAGCGTCTAGCTAGTTTTTTCTATCAAGTTTTTCTGTAGTGGGACTAGACATAATCTAGCCAGAATGTACTGATAGATAGCATATCTATCTAGGATCTGTCTAGCTTTCATGGCACAGCTTACATGACTAGAGGCTAGACATAATATATCTAGCATACATGTATAAATGCCCAGGCCATCTAGGATCTATCTAGCTTTCATGGCACATTTTTCCTGACCAGAGGCTAGCTATAATATATCTAGCATACACGTATCGTTGCCCAGGCCATCTAGAATCTATCTAGCTTTCATGGCACAGCTTACCTGACCAGAGGCTAGACATGATATATACGTTAACGAAGTTAACGCCGCAATGCGCGTCGTTTACGCGACACCGTGCGTGTTTTCGGCGGAAACGCGGGCGTTTTCCGATACAGGGAGATTCCGATACAGGATCTAGTCGTGACACGCTGCGCAGCGAGTTCTTATTATGAAGGCAACATTAATTTCTTTTTTAACTTGGCGTCGAGTCGCTACCGCGACTCTTGATGTAGAGTGGCACGTGCATGTTCGTGAAAGGTACCCAAAAATACGTTCTAGAGGACTACGATTTTTTTTTGTTTTGTACGACGCGAAAGAATTTATATTTTTTTTTGTTTTTTGCGGATAGGCCTTATCGAGATATTTGATTATTATTGAAAAAGTGATTACGTACGTTATTAAATACGTTCTAGAGGACTACGATTTTTTTTTGTTTTGTACGACGCGAAAAAATTTATATTTTTTTGTTTTTTGCGATAGGCCTTATCGGGATATTTGATTATTAATGAAAAAGTGATTACGTACGTTATTAAATAGTGTTCCCTGTTTAAATAGTGTTAAACAGCTTCCCTGTTACGTGCTGATGCAATAAATGACGGTGTATATTAATTCTGTTTTTTATTTATCCTAGGCTATTTAACCGGTATCTGGATTCAATAGAGAAATCCGGTCTAGCACCTAGTCAATTTTATGCTATATGGTTAACCGATTTCCGTACTGGCTAATCACTAGCTAAGTTTACTGGGCGATTTAATAGAATCTTAGCCAGATTTTAGACAGTTTTTCTGTACAACGACTAGACAGCGAGAAATTACACATAGCGCTCGGATCTAGCTAGTTTTCCGACCTAGATCTTGTACAGAAAATAAGAAAACTAGTCGATTTCTAGGTAATGGCGAGTTGGAATTTCCACACGGGTGTGAGTTTGTCGCACGAGCCAAAGATGAGGGTTGTAATCACTCGAGTTAGGAAAAGGTTTTTCGCACGAGTATCGAACAAGATTTTATTTTACAACGTACGAAAAGTGGGTTTTGCGGAAAACCGCTTTTCTCGCGTCGCGCGAAACAAAAATTATTTTTTTCATGAAATTACGACACAAAGTTCAGGCTTTTACAAAAATGTCTATAACTTCAATAAAGAATTAAGTGGATTTTTTAAACTGCAGAAACAAAAAAATAATTTAAAAAAATGCGATGGGAAAACGTGGAAAATCTGGAAAAAAAAACGAGTTGTGCAGTTGTCTCTTGAAATTTTTGAGTTATTGACTAAAAATTAGCAGTTTTGTAATCACTGGGAACTTTCAATACATAATAAAAAAGAAATTTGTTTTTCCGGCCTTGATGCCGAATCTTGAAATTTCGGAGTTTTACACAAAAAATTAGAATAATAAATAGTAAAAAATCCCAAAAATGTAATCTTCCCGATTTTTTAAAAAGTATTTCCATTAAAATATTTGTAATCAGCTTTCTGTTTTCAAATTACAATTCATATAGAAGTCGAAAAAAAGCATACATTTTATCCCCAGCAAACCCACTCCGTTTAAATTAATCACCATCATCCACAACCCAAACTTTACCCGACGACGAAAATTAAAAAAAAAAGTGTCTTTGAAGCTATAATCGACAGCAATATTCCCGCGATTATTATTCCATGATCGACCCGTTGGCCTTTGAACTGGGCAAACCCCTTCCGCGGGTACCGTAGCCTTTTTTAGAAAAATTAATCTCTTGTCGACGCCGAGACGATCAGAGAAAACCCGGAGGGCACGAACTAGCCTTGAATGCATAGGTGCGGATGGTTTATGCACTTCGTGTGCACTCTAAACCCTCGCAAAGTCATCGTACAACACTGTTGCATTTTTCACACACTCATGCTTATATAAATTATATATATATTTACATATATAAATATATATATAATCATAGCGCAGCAACACTTACAGATTACGATGTTCTTTTATTAAAATTCTGTGTACCGTTGCACCCGAGGCAGTTTGCTCTTTCTCTAATATTTTTTCGTCTTATCCCTCTTTGCATTGGGTATAATGAGAGCCTGTATCTATAGACGTAGATAGTGAAGTACTCGTGTAACTCGTGTGCCTATGAGACTCTTGTCTGAGCAGTATGTGCCAGTTTCACTAGGTCGAAGCCTCGGAGTCGAGCGTGCCTCCTTCACACGGCCCCGTCCTCAAGCCTCTGCCTTCCTTTCGTTTTTTATCCTATTCTTTTTCTTATATTCTCATTGGAAGGGTCACTCTAAGAAAAAGCCCTAGTCTTCACGTAAGAGGAAAGAGACTAGAGACTTTTCACCTCCTTGTATGTCCTTCACGGAGTTATAACTTAAAAGTTTTAATAGAGAAGATAAGAAGAAGAAAAACATGTCTTGAAATACGTGGGAAGAGTTAAGGTGACAGGTTCGTTTACTTTTTTTTTTTTTAGATAAGATATACAGAATCGTTTTCAAAATAAAATTAATGAAGTATTCACGAAAATGTCTAGAATTTAAGTAGCTATAGGAGTTCAACAACGTTTTTTTCTAATTCTGGATGAAAGTTACACTGAGAGAAAATTATGATATTAATAATTATAAAGTGACAACTATTCATTTTTAGTTCGTATGATCAATTTTTTAATAGTTGTCACAAATATCAAATAGTTACTATAACTACCAAATAGTTACCATAATTATTTTCATAATTGCCGTAACTACAAAAATAGTTGCATGGATTAAAAATGAATAGTTGTCACTTTATAGTTGACTGCACTACTACATTTTCGCTGAGTGTACAAATTAGGCTGGTCAGTTTTGATTTCGATAATGCTAGACTATTTTTTTTTTGCTATATTAAAAATTTTATATTAAGGTGTATTATATCCTTTCAATAAATAATTAGTAATTTGAAAACTTTTGGGCTTTTTGTTAGGAAAAAAATTGTTCAAAACTTTAAGGTGGGAGCTTTTAAGGAAATGAAAGACAATCATTCAGGTAAATTTAACGCAGTGAAATTTGTAACTATTAATAATTAAACGGGTCTACTCTTAGCAGTCAGATTTTTGTAATAAATCATGTTTTTATCCATGTAGAATAACTATGAAAATAAATAAAATAATAATGCTAGACTATTTTTTTTTGCTATATTAAAAATTTTATATTAAGGTTTATTATATCCTTTCAATAAATAATTAGTAATTTGAAAACTTTTGGAAACGTTCAGGTAAATTTAACGCTGTGAAATTTATAACCATTAACATTAAACGGGTCTACTCTTAGTAGTCAGATTTTTGTAATAAATCATGTTTTTATCCATGTAGAATAACTATGAAAATAAATAAAATAATAATGCTAGACTATTTTTTTTTTTGCTATACTAAAAATTTTATATTAAGGTGTATTATATCCGTTTAATAAATAATTAGTAATTCGAAAACTTTTGGGCTTTTTTTTTAGGAAAAAAATTCTTCAAAACTTTAAGGTGGGAGCTTAAGGAATTGAAAGACAATTATTCAGGTAAATTTAACGCAGTGACATTTGTAACTATTAATAATTAAACGGGTCTAATCTTAGCAGTCAGATTTGTGTAATAAATCATATTTTTATCCATCGAGAATAGCTAAGAAAATAAATAAAATACATTTACAATTTTATTATAGTAATAATAATAGATGTTTGGAGATAAAAATGCCGAAATCGCAGACTTGGCAAGGAGACAGAATATAAGGTACACGATAGGTATTCATTGTTAATATCGGGGTTGATAACTGATAACGGGAATTCAGTGAATCGTCGACTTCCGGCATATTGGAGTTGGTTGTCACGGAGAGCTTAGACGATTTTGTAGTGTCGCCGGAAAGGGATGAGGAAATTGCCGACGAAGACGCGGACTCGGGTGTGCACGGAGATTTGTCAAGGAATCTTGGAAATCGCGAACGTCGCATAACTCTGAATAATTCATAGATTTGCGCTTGGCGGGGAGCGAATCAATTTCTCACGAAGGTTAATGCCTCGTCGGATTCGGCGGCATTGCAATGTTCGTGAGCGTCTCGAATATTACATATGAGGCATTCCATGTTAGTTCAAATACTAAGAAGAAGGAATTTCGAAAAATACACAAAGTTACAAATTACTAAACATTTGTTTAGTTGAAAGTTTCAACATTTTACAGTTTTTCACTCGAACAATAATATTTCAGATTATTTTATATTATATTATTTTTACGCACGAGAAAAAAATTTATTCAAATGTAATTGAACAATTTAAAACCACGTTTTATGACAAAATAGTTTTAAAAAAAGTAAACGAAGTTCCAGTAATTTTTTTTTTTTGGTTTTGAAAACAGGTGACAGAAATTTTCATTTTTTTAAGAATTTAAAGTTGCCGATAAAAAAAAAACTAATACCAAAAATTCTTCTCTTCATTTTCAGATTCCGCGAAATTTCATACAGCGACAACCGGCAGGTGTTTTTGTTCTTTAAAAAATGGGTTAATTTTATAATATAAAGTGTTTTCGAATGAATTAATTAAATCTGAAAGTAAACGTCATATTATGATGTTTCATAATTTTAGATACGTTGGATCATCCCCAAGACGTTTTATTATTTTTTTCAAAAGGAATTTAAAAATTGGCAAACTTGGTTTATTTATTATAATCAAAGTTGTAAATCCCCATTAATTTATGATATATAGTTTACAGTACAATTTGTTTTCTAATTATGATTTCGTAATAATAATATGTAGCGATTATAAAATAGAGTGTAAACATTTAAATAGCTGAAAAAAATATTAATTTTCGCTTTAATATTGCAAGAAATAGTGGAAAAAATGGAAGAAATAAGTAATGCATTACTTATTTTTTTCCATTTTTTCAAAAGGATTACCGTGAATTTTTATTGAAAAATAATAATTTTTCCAACCATTCCAAAGTTACTCATCGTATTACAATCGCTATATATTATTATTATAAAATCATAATTATAGAGCTGATGGTATCATCATCATTATTTCTATAAGTATTAGGCATTTGCAGAATTGCTTCCTCATAGAGGAAGCTTTGTTTTCATGAAAATTTTTTTTTTCGAGATTTTCATGTCAGTACAGGATTAAGCCTCATCGTTCATACAGATTTTTGTTAAAATCCACTTCACCGTTAAATTATTACGCGTTGTTTAATTTTTTTTAAAATGTCTGTTTACGCGATAACTCTTTCAATGTTCGAGATATTGATCTTAAAATTGGTATGAATTTGAGCTTTCATACGCCGGTGATCGCTATTGAATTTGGTTAAGATCGGTTGAACCGTTAAAATTTTATGATGTTTTGAATTTTTCAAAAAATTGACATTATCGCTCTATTGTAACTTTTGCAAAACTTAAGATAGCGAGCTCAAATTTTGTATATAAATGAAACAATATTCAGCCATTATATATGTATAATTTAGTGACGAACGGTATGAAATTTTTGATTTTATGGAATGTTGAATTATTTTTAAAAATATACATTATTACATTCACTTTCGAAAATGCTGTAATAATCACGAAATAACGTAATAACGAAATAGAAAAAGCGAATCCACAACATGTATATTTATCTAATTAAAACAAGGATATAAAGTAGAACCTTGCACATTGCTTCCTAATTATTTTTCGCGTTTTACAAAGCTTCCTCTATGAGGAAGCCAAAAATTGAATAACATACTTCCTCATACAGGTAGCTTTGTAAAACGCGAAAAATAATTAGGAAGCAATGTGCAAGGTTCTACTTTGCATCCTAGTTTTTCTTTTTTGGCCGTTCTGATGTGGAAAACCTCGCATGTTGGACATCTCCTTTAGTGGATTCATGTCGTTAGCTTTTCGGAGAGGAAATACGCTGCGATTGGTGGTGCTAAAATCTGATGAGTGTGTAGGACAGCAGCAGTTTGACATAATGCTCTTATGGCGAAGTTCAGTAGAAGAGGATATATCCTCCCATTTGTCCTTAGGACAAAAGACTCGCATGAACTCGGTATAGCCTTTATGCTCAACCACCAAACCTCATCAATTTTTACCGAGCGCCAGGACGACAACGATGAAGCTCCGAGAGTTTGACCTCGTTATCGCAGTTTGCTAGAAGCATATAGACAACTCCTTACAGAAACTGCGATGCTGCTCTATGAGCTGCTGTTGCTCTGGACTTCAATTTCCGGTACCGAAGGATTCTGGGATGCGGTCTCGAAGTATATAGAAAATGTTCTCTATTGAATACGACCCAGATCTCTGAATACTGCCTCGGTGAATTTGTGAAAGAGGTCGTTTCTACTTGAATATCCGGGCTTCTGAGATTTGAGGTGCTGACTATAGCAGTCAATAAGTTATTTCACCTGTCGAGTTGAGTAAATCTTTTCATCAAGGCATTTCACTCATTTCAAATTTATAAGGTGTTTGGCTTTTCAGCCTTCAGGGCTTAACTTTTTTGTGTGAAGTGATCTTCAGAAACCGGAAACTATTTACTCATTGGAAATTCTGAGAATATTCAAATTAACTCTGCCTTAATCTAGAAAAAAAACTTATGCATGTGTAAATATTATTTTATTATTTTTTATGTAACAATGAAAATCCAATCCGGAAACTCACAAAAAGTTAAAATTCCATTTTTCAAAAGTATTTGTATTAAGGAGGCATCTGTGGGTCATGCTAGTCAACCAACGCACTATTAGAAATTTTCATATAAATGACAAAAAAATTGAAATTTGTAGTTCATATTGCTCTACATTTACCCATCAGTCACTGTGTAGGGTGTTGAGGCGAAATGTAATTCCTTCTATTTTATTTTTACGAATTACGAAATGCAAAGTCACTCATATGACTATTGTGCCAACCTTATTTTGAGCGAAATAAAGTCGGCTGTCGCGTGTCGGGACGTCCTGCAGAGCTCGTGGCAACGTCGCACATATGTTGAGGTTGGTATCGCTGAGTTTACTTTCAGCGCGTGCTTAAATCTCAAAAATTTATAACGACTTATTGACTACAAAGCAGTGATATAATTACAATCGAGCGTTGATCAGCTTGAGTTGAGTCTCAAAAAATGCAAATTTCCGGGATTCCGGAATTGTTTTACGTTATATTTGCTAAGAAGAAGCTTTAATCTCACGAAATGCGAAAATTAACTTTTGAAATTCCCGCCGTAGACGAGTCCGTTCTGCTAGTCCGCTATTTCCTCTCAGAATATGCGGCGTTGCCAAATCTCTTCGATCGAGATTGAAAATTTCACAAAAGTAATTAGTTGAACACTGTTTTTGACTGTGTTACTGCGGTTATAGACGTTTTTTTTTTAATTTTTAATGCTTTGTAAGAATTCAGTCTATCATTTGAAATCATTACTTTTAATGCATCTTCTCTATTAGCATATAAAATTCACCGATAAAGTGCGAGCTAACTACGACAGACATTTGAGACCGTGTTAAAAAAGGCATATTTCAATTTGGAATATTTTTATTTATAAACGGTCAAATCCTTTCTAATTTTTTGAGATCGTTCAGAATGTTTCAATCCACAATATATATGAATTTTGTAATTTAATCTTCTAAATCGATATGTGAGGATGCCTCCTTAAATATATCACCCCAGGCAGCTGACAATCGGACCCCGACTACGGCCCAGCGTCGATCGAAACTTCAATCCATAACTGTGCCGACATTGGGCTCCGTAGCTGGCACGGCGATGGTCCCAATTCTGGTGACATTGGCTGTCAACATTTTGCCGACGCTGGCGCGTTAACCGTAAATTTGCGTTTCGCGGCAATACCGGTTCAGTACTGGTAGTCGACATTCCGTCAAAATAATTAAGGGGAGGGAGTCAGGTAAAAAGAATTGATTTTGGAAATTCAATATCATCCAAATCCTATTGCATATAAAAATGCCCAGTGCACTATATTGTTGGTGCTCGATGAAAGAATTTTTTACTGTCGTCTGACTTGCATATGATTTTCAATATTATCTTAAGCAAAGTTCTTAGGTTTTCCATTCTGCGCATGATTCAGATCAAACTACTAGGCAGATTGGAATCATTGACGTCTCATTTTCTTCTTCATGAAAAGATACACCGGCTAAGTGGAGCAAACTATTTTTTTTCATTCTGAAAGCAAAGTTAATCACTGGTTTATAAAATAGCATAAGATTTATTTATTAATAATTATTTTACTTAAAAAATATTACATTTTATTAACATTTGCTCCATTTAGCCGGTGTATCTTTTCATGAAGAAGAAAATGAGACGTCAACCATTCCAATCTGCCTAGTAGTTTGATCTGAATCATGCGCAGAATGGAAAACCTAAGATCTTTGCTTAAGATAATATTTAAAAACATATGCAAATCAGACGACAGTAAAAAATCCTTTAATCGAGTACTAAGAATATAGTGCGTTGGGCATTTTTATATGCAATAGAATTTGGATGATATTGAATTTCCAAAATCAATTTTTTTTACCTGACTCCCTCCCCTTAACTAAAGTAGGATTAAAATTAATGAAATAATAAAACTTATACCATTTTTCGTAATTGATGAACGAATATTAAGCAATTCCATCGTTTCTAATTAAAAAAGACGAAATCATTCTATATAACTCAATTTATTGAAAAAAATGTACACTGTTAACCTTAAGATGTTTTTTTTATGAGTACTATGAACGAACGCGTCAAGAATCTATTGGTGACAATTAGCACCTGCATATTTATCTTGAATTTATGTTTAACTCCCTAGCATATTTAGCTATCGATATCTCATGTCATAATACCATCCAGTAATTATGCAGCATATTGAGTGGAGCGCTAATTTAATCTAACAACCGTGGTACCGCACCCAATGCCGTAATGGAAGTAACATCGTGTCTGTTGGTGCGCGTGCCATAGAGTGGTGGTAGCATCCTCCTTTTCTCAAAGTGGGCGTTGTCGAACCATTGCTTGTATCGGAGTTATTATTTATCAGAGAGAACGCAGTTTAGCGGTGAAGCGCAATCAGCCCCGGGGGAATCGAATTACCACGTCGTGTCAGGGGGGCCACGAGGGCATATTGAAATATACGCTGCTTTCTCTTAGATAAAATTGCTTCGTTGTTAGGGGATACACAGGGACTAGTTGAATCAATTTTTATTCAATAACCAGCAGATTATTGACGATTGGACGTTTTGTGTAGTCGCAGTAGATTTAGAATTATGAAGCTAAAACTAGCAGATCGAGTTAGCAAACGCTACAATTTCTTAGCATTGCTAGATTCAGTCTGCCAATTTCAGCGTCATGTAGAATTCAAATGATATATTCAAATAAAGGTTTGGTTAGAACTACCAAAAACTTGGTTAAAAATTTTACCAAGAAAACTTGGTAGGCACAACTAATTTATTGGTTAACATAACCAAGGATTCGGTAGAACAATCAGGTATTTAGTACGCCTAACCAATAACCAGCTTTGTTGCGCCTACCAAATTTTCCTTGATAAAATTGTTAACCAAGATCTTAGTAAGCCCAACCAAGTATTTTTGTCATTGTAGATTGAAATATTTTGTTTTAGATTCCCGGCTAAAAATGTGATATGCAAAACAAATTAGCATTTTTAAAATTGGCTCTCAATATAAATGCTTTCCTTGTCCCTCGGGTTTCTCACTATCCTTTGGATCCGTCACCATCCCGCGTTTCCCTCACTTTCCCTCGGATCCCTCATAATCCCTACGACCTCTTAGTATCTCTCATAATCCCTCTGATCTCTCGCTATCTCTCACGATCTGTCGGATCCCTCGCTATCTCTCACGAGCCCTCGGATCCTTTGCTATCTCTCACGATCCCTCGGATCCCTCGCTGTCTCTCACGAGCCCTCGGACCCTTTGCTATCTCTCACTATCCCTTGGATCCCTTCGTGTCTCTCATGATCCCTCCGAACCCTCGGTGTCTCTCACCATCCCTCGGAACCCTCGGTGTCTCTCACGATCCCTCGGAACCCTCGGTGTCTCTCAAGATCCCTCGGAACCCTCGGTGTCTCTCACGATCCCTCGGATCCCTTGCTGTCTCTCAATATCCCTCGAATTCCTCGCTATCTCTCACTATCCCTCGGATCCCTCGCTGTCTCTCACTATCCCTCACTTTCCCTTGGATCCCTCATGATTCCTACAACCTCTTAGTATCTCTCATAATCCCTTTGATCTCTCGCTATCTCTCACGAGCCTTCGGAACCCTCGCTATCTCTCACGATCCCTCGGATCCCTCGCTATCTCTCACGATCCCTCGGATCCTTCGCTATATCTCACGATCCCTCGGATCCCTCGCTATCTCTCACGATCCCTCGGAACTTTCGCTATATCTCACGATCCCTCGGATCCCTCGCTATCTCTCACGAGCCCTCGGATTCTTTGCTATCTCTCACTATCCCTTGGATCCCTCGCTGTCTCTCACTATCCCTCGGATCCCTCGCTGTCTCTCACTATCCCTCACTATTCCTCGGATTCCTCGCTATCGCTCACTATCTCTCAGACCCTTCACCATCTGCCGGATCTCTCACTATCCTTCACTATCCCTCGGATCTCTCACTATCCCTCATTATCACTAGGACCTCTCACTATCGCTCGGAGCCCTTACTATCCCTTCCTATTTCTCAGAACTCTCAATATCCCTTTGATCCTTTACTATCCTTTGGAATTTCTACACGGATTGTTTTTGTCAAGGATTTAATTGTCTATGAATTAACAACGGCGAATTCGTTTGTACGAGTGTCGTGTCTCGAGGCACAATTCAAAAGATAAAAAAGCGCGAGGTAATAAATATAATTCGCGAGCTATTCGCATTCAACTATATTTAATATTGTATTACGTTAATATCAGCGAGTAAAGTCTCTCGAGTGTTACTGCAAGTTCGTGAGACCGGACGATCACGACTTGTACATAGGTATATAGTAGTTAAACGAAGCGTTTACATCCTTCTTCTTGCAACTATTTCACCAAGTAGGAGTCTAATAATACCGCAGTGCGCACCGGCCTACAACTTATCCGCACATTATCTTCGTCGGTGAGATAGAGAGAGAGTGAAACGTAAGAGGGAATGTAATTACGGGGTGTTCACCGACAATGAATTTCCAGCTGGTTTGATGGATATTACAAACATACTCGCCGCTCGAACCAAGTTCATCCACCTTCTGCTAATCAATTGCCATCCGGATGACTAATTCACTGATTCACCGATAATGGAGGGATAAATATTAGGTATTTCGATCGCAATGAGGTATTTGTAATTGTTTTACGAATTTTCGTAAATACAGCTGAAAACACATTATGCAATTTTTCAAGGCTGTAATGCGTTTAATGTGCATCGTGAACGCCAAGATTTACGAGCCCAACCTGCGATGTGCACGCCCGATAGGCTCGTCCAGTCTCGGTCCATTGAACTGCAGGTGCGAGACTGCCAACAAGACGATAATGACGGAAAACTGTAGCGATAAATATTATTACGATCGAAGGAGTCGAGTTTGTAAAAGTTCTGAGTGAGTTACGACCCAAAACATAACTAAAACCGGTCAGGGGAGGAGAAATACCAAAATTACAGAAAATTGTTAACTGAATATATTTTATTCCCATTAATCTTTCATTTTTTTGAAGTAGAAATGTATTTTTTGCAATTTAACTTTATAGATCTTTTATTTTTTTAAATTTTTGTAGTAAGGTATGGAATTTTTTTTTGTTGATAATATACTTGCATTGGTTAAATATATTCTGGTCTAACATATGGGGCACAAATTATTTGTCATTATCGGATTAAAGAGTCACTGCGTAGGTTTTTCAATAAAACTCCAAATCCGCAAACACACTCGAATCAATAACTCGAGATTATCTGCACGAGGAAATTTCTGAAATTGGCTCTGCATAGACCTTCAGCTTTGTTATCTCCGCTAATAAAGTTTGCAGGGCTTTAAGAGACTTACAGTCTCTATTAAAAGTTGAATCGAGTCGAAATTATTCCTCGCTCTCGTTGCAGATAGGCCAAAGTTTGAGAAAGTACAAGACTGGCATCTTCTTTCTTAAAGTAAATATAAAGTGCAGTAAATTGTATCATTTCGTTTCAGCGTATATAACCCCAAAGATCATTGTTACCGTTTTATTGGAGAAAATCTCGGTTTCAACTCAAATGTCAAGATCCAAGTGAATTCTTGAAGCTTTACTAAAAGTTGAAAATTATTTTTTTCATTACCCCAGGAGTTGGAATCTCGACAAATTTATGAATTAAATGTCAGAGCTTCAGGATGGAACATTTTTCTGTTAATTATGAATCTCCAAAACTTTTTATCAGAATTAATGCTAGTTTTAGTAAAAGAGGGAATATTGAAGCTAACGTGTTTTACTTTATTTTCAAACGGAATTTGTGCTCAGCGTAACAAGATACGTCAGAATGTTCTCTGGGAAATGGAACCAGAAATGTTAATAATTTCAAAATTTCATGAGAACACAAGCCACCAACCTGTAATTTTTTTTTCCCAATAGAGTTGCAGTTTCGTTCTGAGTTCATTTTATTCATAAGAAATTGAGCTTTGCAATTTTTTCTTCGATGTTTTTAAAATTTCGTCATGCCTTTTTTAAGTGTTTTTTTTTCGACAATATAATCCATTACAATGTCTGTAATTTTATTTTACAACAGCATTGAATATTTCTACCCAACTCATTTTATCCGTAATGAATTAATATTGTAGATAATTATTGAGAGATGAAGCTCAGATAATTGTCTAAAACTGTGCCTTCAATTTGTTTTAATTATTCGACAAAAAATCCGCTTAACTACCTGTAACTTTTTGTTGCCAACAAAGTTACAACTTCCTTCTGAGTTAATCTTATTCTTGATGACTGAAGCTTGGAAATGATCCACAAGAAATGAGGCTGCCATAAACTTTTCAAATTTTTACATACTTTACAAAAGTAGCCATCAATTTTTTACTTTTCCGGAAATATAATCAACCAAAATGCCTGTAACTTTTTTTTCCTTAAGAGAGTTGCAACTCTCTTTTCATCTCATCTTAATAAAGCGAATGAATCTTTTTGATAGCCCAGTTACATTTTCCAAATACGCCCAAATTTCTTAAATCGCGCTATGAATTGTTTAAATTCTTTGCCCAACAAAAAACTTGAATAATTTTTTATTGTCCACGGAAAAAAAAAATAGTTGCCATAACCAAGAAATGAGTTGACACAACCAATCGATTATTATATTTATCTTACAACTCAAATGGTAATACCAACGATTCGAATGGTAATACCGACGATTCGAATGATAATACACGGAAAAGGCCAACAACCAAGTGCCTTAGTTATATATGCGCCAGACAATTAATTGGTTAGACCAACCAAGTTATTTGTTAGGCAACCAATTTCTTGGTTGGTCTAACCAAGTCACTTGGTTAGCTTACCAAGTCACTTGGTTAGTCCAACCAAGAAATTGGTAGCCTAACAAATAACTTGGTCGGTCTAACCAATTAAGGGGAGGGAGTGAAGTAAAAAAAAATTGATTTTGGAAATTCAATATCCTCCAAATCCTATTGCATATAAAAATGCCGAACGCACTATATTGTTGGTACTCGATGAAAGGGTTTTTTAATGTCGTCTGACTTGCATATGATTTTGAATATTTTCTTCAGCAAAGTTCTTAGGTTTTCCATTCTGCGCATGATTCAGATGAAACTACTAGGCAGATTGGAATGGTTGACGTCTCATTTTCTTCTTCATGGAAAGATACACCGGCTAAATGGAACAAACTATTTTTTTCATTCTGAAAGCAAAGTTAATCACTGATTTAGAAAATAGCATAACATTTATTTATTAATAATTATGTCACTTAAAAAATATTACCTTTTATTAATATTCGCTCCATTTAGCCGGTGTATCTTTTCATGAAGAAGAAAATGAGACGTCAACCATTTAAATCTGCCTAGTAGTTTGATCTGAATCATGCGCAGAATGGAAAACCTAAGAACTTTGCTTAAGATAATATTGAAAAGCATATGCAAGTCAGACGACAGTAAAAAATCCTTTCATCGAGTACCAACAATATAGTGCATTGTCCATTTTTATATGCAATAGGATTTGGATGATATTGAATTTCCAAAATCAATTTTTTTTACCTGACTCCCTCCCCTTAATTGTCTGGCGCATATATAACCAAGGCACTTGGTTGTTCCAACCAAGCCTTTTTTTCCGTGTACCGACGACTCGAATGGTAGTCCCAACGATTGGATTAGTTAACCTAACTAATATCGCGAGAACTAATCGTGAATAGTTGAGGTTACTATTCGATATGGTTGAGGCAACTAATTTTTTAGACATTGTGTACAGCAAATCGAAAACGTAGTTGCCACAACCAAATATTTCTTTCCATGTCATTGTGATTCGCACAGAAATTCTTGCAGGTGTAAAGTAAGTAAGACATTCTCGGTCCTTCCTCCACAGCCAATCATTGATAAAATGCGATCGACCGCAGCTTCAATTTCTTTCGTCGAGGTAGTTTCGCCGACGTTGCGTCTCCGATCTCGCATCGGTAAGATCGATCATCCGATATACTCTATATATATATATACTCTTGGTGTACATATACAGTATACTATAGAGTATTATACATACTATAGTCGAAGTTGGTGTTATCGGAGAAGGCGGTGTGTTTGCTCGGGCGACAAGCCGACTCCTCTCTCGACCGCGAGGTCCGTTCACCTTTCCCTCCATCTTGCACGTCCTGTGCACTCTCTCGCAAGGCAAACGCGCGCTCCAGCTCGACAAACGACGACCCATTTCCGCACATGCTACGGTTGTCGACGTGCCTTAGGCTCCGTCGCGTCTCGTCGACGATCCTCGGCGGGACCTTGATGCTCGATTACTTTTCACTCCTTCGTTTCCCCCTTCACCTCATTAACCCGATTCCCAGCAAAAGTGCATCGACCCATATTGAACCAGTACGTGAAATCTTTTCCGATAATTACACACGTACCAGCGATTCCTGGATTTCAAGCATGTTTCTTTTTTTTTCTTTTTTTTTTGCATTCGCATTGACGAGTTTCCGAGCAATTATAAAATAGAGAGGGGTTTTTTTTTTTGCTGCGATCAAGAATTCAAGTAATTGGTGCTCTTCATGGTCGACACAAAATGGCTCATTGCGCGTATGTTGGAGCTTTTGTTTCATAATTAAGAGGATACTTGTGTTTCCTTGCTGTCAACAAAGATTTTGTTCCTTGACTCGTGACGCTTTTATGGACGTCGGGTAAGTTCAGGTGAGATGACCACATGCTATATGCAAGCTTTGTTATTACTATTTTTAATCATTTTTTTTGGGTAGGTTGGAAGAAATTTTTTATCTGTTTGAGAATCAGTTAAGTAGAAATTTGTATTATATTCAGTGAGAGTCGATGGACCAGATTTTTTTCAAACGCTCTTTATTTCCAATATAATTATTTGAATGTTGCACTTTTTTAAAGGTATTTAGAGATGACATTTTATATTTTAATTTGAATGAGAAACAAGGACATTTGACAAAGCTACCTCTATGAGGAAGTATGTTATTCAATTTTTGGCTTCCTCATAGAGGAAGCTTTATAAAACGCGAAAAATAATGAGGAAGCAATGTGCAAGGTTCTACTTTGCATCCTTGTTTTAATTAGATAAATATACATGTTGTGGATTCGCTTTTTCTATTTCGTTATTGCGTTATTTCGTGATTATTAGAGCGTTTCCGAAGTGAATGTGATAATGTATATTTTTAAAAATAATTCAACATTTCATAAAATCAAAAATGTCATACCGTTCGTCACTAAATTATACATATATAATGGCTGAATATTGTTTCATTTATATACAAAATTTGAGCTCGCTATCTTAAGTTTTGCAAAAGTTACAATAGAGCGATAATGTCAATTTTTTGAAAAATTCAAAACATCATAAAATTTTTACGGCTCAACCGATCTTAACCAAATTCAATAGCGATCACCGGCATATGAAAGCTCAAATTCATACCAATTTTTAGATCAATATCTCGAAAATTGAAAGAGTTATCGCGTAAACAGACATTTTTCAAAAATATAAAAAACGCGTAATAATTTAACGATGAAGTGGATTTCAACAAAAATTTGTATGAACGATGAGGCTTGATCCCTCTATCTATGGTCCAAATTTCAGCTTGATATCTCAAGGCCTTCTCGAGTTATAAAGATTTACATTTTTCGATTGTGTAACACACACACACACACACACACATACAGATATTTTTTCTAAATCACTTTTCTCGATGTTTTGGACCATTCTGAGTGTACTGACATGAAAGTCTCGAAAAAAAAATTTTTCACGAAAACAAAGCTTCCTCTATGAGGAAGCAAAAAGTACTAAGTTCATTATTTCAACGAGTGTAGCCATTTAAGACAAAACATATACTATAAAATTTTATATTTACTGTGAAAAAAATTAATTTGCATTTTAAACATTTTTTAAACTAAGATCGGCAACGTAAAACTTGATGTTCCACAGAGACACAACATTATCATTTTTTCAACATCTTAGCATTCTCAAAATTAAGAATGTTAAGATTCCCGTAAAAATTCTTCAAAAGGTTGCTAGATAAAATTTAATTCGCACATCTAAAGAAATTATGGGTACAAAAATATTTGAGAATTTATTTCCAAAAATGATAATTCAAGAAAAACTTACATTAATCGTGTTTATGAAATTTTTATTTAAACAAAACATTTTTGGCTGTGTATATAAATTTAAAAAAAAAAGTGTGCCCATCTACACATTTTTTAAATTTCTATTTAGCCATCTATGTATAGTTTAAAATTTTTTGTCGTGGCCATCTATATAATTTGTCTTTAATATCTATTGTGTCCACCTGTATAATTTTTAAAAAATTTATTGTCGCCATCTCTTCCCGATTTGCCTTATGAAATTGAGCTGCGGCAGCAGGTTGCTTCGGTGCATAGTATATAGTGCAAAGACGACTCTTTCACCGCAACGATAAAGCGGAAGTAATCTCTTCATCGCACTTTCGCCATTCTTCCATTCACGCGGTTGGTTATACGTACACCATGTATAATGTGTACACATATACATTGAATACAGAGGCTTCTCGTCAGCATTTGCAATGTGAGGGAGGATACATAGAGATGAAAAAAAAAAAACAAAATGCGCCAGGTGGTAGAGGTGTCCGGAATAAACGACGAGGCGCTGTGCGGGTTCATATCCATGCGAGCCCGACAGCCTTTATATTTTCGCTTTTCAACTACCATTACCTACACACAGATAGATTATAGTATATACGTACAGTGCTATCTACAAAGAGGACGATGTAACAACTGGGGAAAAAATTTTGCGGCGAATGCAGTCTCGGGTCCTCGCGATTAATCGTTTTCCGTTAGGAATTAATCTTCGCCTCTTTCGCTCGTTAAATCCTCGAAGTTTCACCTCGGGTATTTCAAAGTCGAGCGTTGTAACAAGATTTAAAAAAAATGAGATCGTGGTAACCAGGAAAAAATTCTAATTTCTCATTTCCGATTAAAAGTCTTTCTTAATCCTGGGAATTCCAGTAAGTGTTTCAAGGATTTGTAATGTTAGAAAAATTTTTTAAACAGTTTAAAAAATGTCTACGAAAATTTCAAAAAATTAATTAAAAGATAGAGTTTTTACAGCATAGTACTTTTTGGACAGGAAAAATTTAGGTAATGAAAAAGTTGATTATTAATAATAACCTAGCCGAAAATTTATTTGTAAATAGAAATTGCATAAATGAACAGAATGACTTTTCTGAACACATAATTTTTTAAAGAATTTTGCTAGCCGAAACCAAAATTTAAAAAAAACCGAAATCATTGAAATATTAAAAAATCATATGTAGTTAAAAAAATTAAAAAAAAACGTATTTTCAAAAAGCAATGTTTCCCGATAGATTTATAATTTATTAATAAATCATTTTTGAAATAATTTATGTATAACTTTTTGGCATTATGATTATTCAAGAATGATGTATCCTCAATCGCATCGATTTTTTTAGCTTTTCTCGAAAAGTCCTCAAATTTTGATTCGATCAAATTTATAAATATATGCTTAATACATATCCTTACATTATCTTTATAGTTGTTTGCAAAAATATGATGTCATTTGGGAATAATAAATTTAATTATTTCCGCCCAGACACTTATTCCAACTAATTGACCATTTAATTAGAATTTATTAAAATCATTACCTTTATTAATTTGCAAACAATTTTCTGCTAATAAATATCCCCCTTAATCGTGAAAGTGGGTGTTATCGACTCCTTTTGAGCAATAAAGAAAAAAATTAAAGTTATAACACGAGTGAAAATGCGTGAAAACATGCAAATATTATATGTAATTTTATGTATGATTATATAGACTCACCCAGCGGGATAAGCGACAAGTTCGCTCGTAGCGTCGCAGTCGAGAGCTGCGTTGCTTGAAACAGTTACACCCAGCACGCGTTCCAGCTTGATCTGTAACAAATAAATTCCCCATACATAAGCTCAAGTGGTTCTTGCCTACGTGCTACATATATTAGTAACATAAACTCGCCAGTAGATTATTGTAGGAGTCGTGTACTTAAAGGAACGAGATAATAGCCTTCGTCGACTGCACCCGAGGCGAGAGGACGTAATGCACACTATCTATTCTCCTACATTCTATGGTATATGCATATATATATAGTAATAACTGATCAATAGTTCGAACAAGATCGGTTTAACAATTTTATAACTGCTCTATATGCACTGGATACTGCGCACATTCTGCGTTCACGCTATAGTTGTTTTGCGGTGCATGTGTGTGTGAATATATGTGTGCATTTTTGTAAGCTTGAAGGGACTTTCTACGCTTGTGTGTTCCAATTCGAGTGCAACATCTGTGCGTTGCACTCTCGACTTAAGTATATTCGAGTGTTTCACACTAGTAAAATAAGTGCTAAATTATTGTAATTGTTTCATTAAATTTTAATGAATTGAATGAAAATAGTAGAGAGTAGTTTGAATTGAAGCATGTATACTTAACCCAGAGAAAGATTAATAGCGCCGGATTTGCATACAGATTAACTAATTAACGTAACGTTCCAATGGGATACATTTTCGTTCAATTTTTTCCAAGAATAATCTATAATTTTTTGCCTATTTTGATGAATGATGGCTCATTCTCTTTCTTGAAAGATGCTCTGCAAATTGACCGGCTCGATATTTGATATTATTCATCGAATAATAATTATAGCCTGTTGTTTAACAAAAATCAAAATACTTTCATAAACAAATAGCTACAATTATTAAACGATCAATAATATCAAATATCCAGCTGGTCAATTTGTAGACCATCTTTTAAAAAAGAGAATGAACTATCATTAATCAAAATTGGCAAAAAATTATAGATTATTGTATAGTAGATCTTTTTTCTGAGTGTGATGTATTATCAATTATTCCACTTTTAAAAGTCCGCTTTTCCGAGAAAAAAGCAATGTCAATTTTGTTTTTATTAACCCTGCAATCAAATGTTTTGTGTCAAATATAGATTATGACGGCAAGCGTCATTTTTACAGTTCTATGTAACTATAACGCGTCTATTTTTTTTAATAGTTACGTTAAGCACAAAATAGTCGTCGCAACCATAAATTTATAATTAAATAAATTCTTAAGTTATCACAACTGCAAAAAAAAAAAGTAGCATGGATTCAAAATGAATAGCTGTCACTTTGTAGTTCCCAGGATTTCCACAATTTCTCTGAGTGCACAGAATAAATTCCGCACTAAAAAGTATTCATGGATTTTTTAAAAAACTATCTTGTGGATCCTAAAGGAAAGTGTTTATTTCATCATAACTTGCTATATCTGTTATCAAGCGAGTTTTTAATAGTTCGTCAGCTTTCAGAGAGAAATATGAATATTTGATCTCAAGAGATAAAGTCAAATTAGTGACTAACGAAACAAGTGTACAGTCAAGGTTAATATTATCGTCTGAAATTTGACCTACTCTAGAAGACGTTAACATCGTGATTCATTGTCTACCGTAATTTTGCATTGTCCTTTAGCATCGATGATGCGGTTCATCGTTCGTCACGTTTCTCTGCGCGGCATCCGCGATGTTATGCCGCGCAGTTAAATCGACGGGAGGGCCAGAATAGTACACATTTAGTGTCGTTAACGCGGCAGTATTCTGTACAGTAGATACAGTGACAGTGACTGTGATACTGTCTTTAGGAACGAAAGACCAACATTGGGAGGAACCTAAATGACATGGCTTCTCTAATGGCTCTCCACGCTAGCTTGAATCTGCATAAATGGGCACGAGAAGACGATTAGGGTGAAGTTTCCCTAGGTTTCATCCGTTTCGCCGTTTAACGACAATTCCGTTTGTTTAAGAGATCCGAGGGAAAGCTCTGTTTATTCAAAGAACGACGATTTGGAAATTTCGAGAAGAATCACCTAAATGCTAATGTCGATTCTCTTTATTTTTCTAATTTCTTTACTGCTACAGGAATTGCTTACAAAAATACAGCTCGAGAGTAAATTATGCAGTGTATGACAGTTGAGTGATGAAGGGTCATAAACTAGATAAATTGTCAGATTCCTCATCGAGAGCCGCTTAAGATTCGTGATAACAATTGCTTAATGTGCGACAAGATATTTAAGATAATCAAACAATAGCTAACAAAACGACTATTACAATTTTTCAATATTTTTCATATTTTAGATAAACTATTAGACGAAGTAAAGATATTGAGGTGAAATTCCACATCTAAACAGCATTTCATAAATGGAAGTCACACACAAAATTGTATTACATTCCACAGTGTATTCTTAAAGTTATCGACTTTTTCTAGTTGGCACGGACAGACAAACAGACAGACAAAAACGCTTTTTTTTGGATTCTAGACGCTCCAGGTATGTATTTTTCGATTTTTTTTTTGCGATACTTTCTCTTGTTATATACTTAGTATATGATGAGAAGGAAAAAAAATCCTATGGACTATTTAATAGTTATCACTTAATACTCGACAGTTCTTAAATTCTTAAGATTCAAAAGTCACACACAAAATTGTATTACATTCCACAGTGTATTCTTAAAGTTATCGAGTTTCTAGTTGGCACGGACAGACAAACCGACAGACAAAAACGCTTTTTTTGGATTCTAGACGCTCTAGGTATGTATTTTTCGATTTTATTTTTTGCGATACTTTCTCTTGTTATATACTTAGTATATGATGAGAAGGAAAATAAAATCCTATGGACTATTTAATAGTTATCACTTAATAGTCGACAGTTTTTAAATTCTTAAGACTTAAAAGTTACACACAAAATTGTATTACATTCCACTGTGTATTCTTAAAGTTATCGAGTTTCTAGTTGGCACGGACAGACAAACCGACAGACAAAAACCCTTTTTTTTTGGATTCTAGACGCTCCAGGTATGTATTTTTCGATTTTTTTTTTTGCGATACTTTCTCTTGTTATATACTTAGTATATGATGAGAAGGAAAAAAAATCCTATGGACTATTTAATAGTTATCACTTAATAGTCGACAGTTCTTAAATTCTCAAGACTTAAAAGTCACACACAAAATTGTATTACATTCCACCGTGTATTCTTAAAGTTATCGAGTTTCTAGTTGGCACGGACAGACAAACCGACAGACAAAAACGCTTTTTTTGGATTCTAGACGCTCCAGGTATGTATTTTTCGATTTTTTTTTTGCGATACTTTCTCTTGTTATATACTTAGTATATGATGAGAAGGAAAAAAATTCTATGGACTATTTAATAGTTATCACTTAATAGTCGACAGTTGTTAAATTCTGAAGACTTAAAAGTCACACACAAAATTGTATTATATTCCACAGTGTATTCTTAAAGTTATCGAATTTCTAGTTGGCACGGACAGACAAACCGACAGACAAAAACGCTTTTTTTGGATTCTAGACGCTCCAGGTATGTATTTTTCGATATTTTTTTTTGCGATACTTTCTCTTGTTATATACTCAGTATATGATGAGAAGGAAAATAAAATCCTATGGACTATTTAATAGTTATCACTTAATAGTCGACAGTTGTTAAATTCTGAAGACTTAAAAGTCACACACAAAATTGTATTATATTCCACAGTGTATTCTTAAAGTTATCGAATTTCTAGTTGGCACGGACAGACAAACCGACAGACAAAAACGCTTTTTTTGGATTCTAGACGCTCCAGGTATGTATTTTTCGATATTTTTTTTTGCGATACTTTCTCTTGTTATATACTTAGTATATGATGAGAAGGAAAATAAAATCCTATGGACTATTTAATAGTTACCACTTAATAGTCGACAGTTCTTAAATTCTTAAGATTCAAAAGTCACACACAAAATTGTATTACATTCCACAGTGTATTCTTAAAGTTATCGAGTTTCTAGTTGGCACGGACAGACAAACCGACAGACAAAAACGCTTTTTTTGGATTCTAGACGCTCCAGGTATGTATTTTTCGATTTTTTTTTTTGCGATACTTTCTCTTGTTATATACTTAGTATATGATGAGAAGGAAAAAAATTCTATGGACTATTTAATAGTTATCACTTAATAGTCGACAGTTGTTAAATTCTGAAGACTTAAAAGTCACACACAAAATTGTATTATATTCCACAGTGTATTCTTAAAGTTATCGAGTTTCTAGATGGCACGGACAGACAAACCGACAGACAAAAACGCTTTTTTTTTTTATTCTAGACGCTCCAGGTATGTATTTTTCGATTTTTTTTGCGATACTTTCTCTTGCTATATACTTAGTATATGATAAGGAAAAAAAATCCTATGGACTATTTAATAGTTATCACTTAATAGTCGACAGTTGTTAAATTCTGAAGACTTAAAAGTCACACACAAAATTGTATTATATTCCACAGTGTATTCTTAAAGTTATCGAATTTCTAGTTGGCACGGACAGACAAACCGACAGACAAAAACGCTTTTTTTGGATTCTAGACGCTCCAGGTATGTATTTTTCGATTTTTTTTGCGATACTTTCTCTTGCTATATACTTAGTATATGAGAAGGAAAATAAAATCCTATGGACTATTTAATAGTTATCACTTAATAGTCGACAGTTGTTAAATTCTGAAGACTTAAAAGTCACACACAAAATTGTATTATATTCCACAGTGTACTCTTGAAGTTATCGAGTTTCTAGTTGGCACGGACAGACAAACAGACAGACAAAAACGCTTTTTTTGGATTCTAGACGCTCCAGGTATGTATTTTTCGATTTTTTTTTGCGATACTTTCTCTTGTTATATACTTAGTATATGATGAGAAGGAAAATAAAATCCTATGGACTATTTAATAGTTATCACTTAATAATCGACAGTTCTTAAATTCTTAAGACTTAAAAGTCACACACAAAATTGTATTACATTCCACAGTGTATTCTTAAAGTTATCGAGTTTTTCTAGTTGGCACGGACAGACAAACCGACAGACAAAAACGCTTTTTTTTGGATTCTAGACGCTCCAAGCTTGTATTTTTCGATTTTTTTTTTGCGATACTTTCTCTTGTTATATACTTAGTATATGATGAGAAGGAAAATAAAATCCTATGGACTATTTAATAGTTATCACTTAATAGTCGACAGGACTACACGATAATTGAAGAGCACCATGTAAAAGCATGTTCGTGAGGACTAACAATAAACGTTGCAAGAATTTGCCCTGCAGCGAGTGTACCGTCATAATTTTCAGGACAGTGGGCGGAACGACAGAAGAGATGGCCGACCCGGTTAAGATATACCACGTCTTTGCTGACTCTTCCGAGAATAAAAGGGAAGAATGAAAGCCCGTAGTAGCTTTTCTTCCAACTTCGAGTCTTTCGATGTGTCTCATCGAGGAAAGTCGCCCCGTCACCTCGATGTGCCGTCGCTGCACAATCTTTACTCCGGCGCTCTGAACTGCAATGATCGGTAATATTGTGAACGGACGAGCAAACCCGCGTCTTTCCAAAGGCGCAAGATGGGAAAAACTCGGCTTTCTAGAACGCGTCTCGGCGGTAAGATGGAATAACGCGCCCGGAGGCGCTAATAAACCATCACCACCAACCGCGAGAAAATAATGAAGATTGCTTCAGCAGTTGCTACCGATAACTCAAGATTTATTTGTATCCGGTGCAAAATCTGTGAATGAAAGACACTGAAATATACACTGACAGAAGAGTTTGTTAACAGTTAACACATTTTTGTTAAATATGGCGAAATAAACCATTTAGTTATTCTTATTGAATGCCAAATAAGATTTGTTAACTTTTAACAAATCTCAGCGAGCTTCATTTGCGACAAGCAAATTTTATTTAGCTCAAGTGAGATTCAATAAGAATAACTAAATGGTCCATTTCGCCATATTTAACAAAAATTTGTTAACTGTTAACAAATGTTAACAAACTTTTCTCTCAGTGTAGAGATTGTCCTTCTGTTGATTTTTTTTTAGAAGTTTCGCACTTTGTCAAAATGGCCAAATGATTTTCAAGTGATTTTTTTAAACTGACATACTTTAAGCATTGCGGAATACGGTTTACAAAATAATAAAGGCACTAATCAAATAACAGTGGGGTTAAAAAAATTAATTTAGCAGGAAAGAAAAGTAGGACATTGAAAAATTACACGTTTTCTAGATAATTCAAGATGTATTTGTGTCCGACACAAGGATCTGTCGATGGTAGATACTATAATATAGAGATTGACTTTCTGTTTATTTTTTTAGAAGATTCGCACTGTGTCAAAATGGCCAAATTTATTTTCAAGTGCTTTCTTGACATTGTCGGATTAATTTGAACGAAAATATTATGGGACATATATTAAGCATTGCGGAATACGGTTTCTAAAATAATAATGGCAAAAATCAAATAACAATGGGGAAAAATTAAATTAGTAGGGAAGAAAAGTAGGACATTGAAAAATGACAGGTTTTTTAGATAATACAAGATGTATTTGTGCGACGCAAAGATCTGTAGACGGTAGACACTTAAATATAGAGATTGACCTTCTCTTGATTTTTCGGAAGTTTTGCGATTGTCACAGTGTGCCAACATGGCAAAATTAATTTTGTCATGTGCCATTTGAAATCATCAGTGGAATTCGATCAAAAAAATGATGAGTCATATTTTGAGCATTGCAGAATTTGATTTCAGATTAATATCGTCACAAATCGAATACCAACGTATTAAAAAAAATTACTTTCGGAGGAAAAAGAACTAAGTATTACAAAAATAGCACAATTTATAATTTTGAACTTTTGAAGCTGTAAATTTCGGGTAATATATTTGAGATGTCGCATGGTGAGAAAATATATAAGTGCGCATATAAAAAAATAGTAAAGAAGCACCATCATTTGTTCATTCATAATACCATTTCGAAATCATCAGTGGAGTTCGACCAAAAAATGATGAGGCATATTGTGAGCATTGCAGAATTTGGTTTCAGAATAATATCGTCACAAATCGAATACGAACGTACTAAAAAAAAATTACTTTCAGAGAAAAAGAACTATGTATTACAAAAATAGCACAATTTATAATTTTGAATTATTGAAGCTATAAATTTCGGGTAATATGCTTGAGATGTCGCATGGTGAGAAAATATATAAGTGCGCATATAAAAAAATGTCTGTGAACTTGGCATCTCAAATGTTAGCATCTCAATAAAAACCTTTATATTTACTTGCATCCAGTATAGTTCTATAGTTCCTGACAAGTTTTGACAATAGTTCTATTGATTTAACCTTAAAAAAAATAGTAAAGAAGCACCATCATTTATTCATTCATAAATCGGAGTAAAATTGCTTCACGAAAACCTACAAAAATGTGCTACTTCCTACATGACAGCTAATAACGTTTTTCTTTTACTGGTCTTTTTGTTTTATTGACAGATTTTCATACATTTTCTTTTTGCACACGTGGCGCACGTTTGCCGTTTATTTTTATCGTGTGCGAGAATCGAAGAGGCGAATTGACCTGTGACCTCTGAAAGAGCCTTTCCAAGCAGACGAACACCGCCAGGAGATAATGGATGCGTCGGTGTGAGTCTCTTTGATCACGTCTCCAGCATTATACTGGCGAAGATCAATCTCTCTTTCATATCATCCACAGACCTTCAATATTTTTTCCCTTTTCTTCATCTTTAATGCTTGTTTGCGTCGGGACCGTGATCAGAACATCCGTTTTTCTCGCAGAGCAATCATTTCTTTTTTTTTCTTATAATTTATTCCTGTCTCGCCCATTCTGTGATGTGAAGCGTTGGACCGCGAGTCTGTATAACGATCGATTAATCGCGATAGCACAGCCTTTTGCACGACGCCGTCACCAGCCACAACTTTCCAGTATTTTTATGGAGATTTCCACAGTAAACAGTAAATTTAAATATTTGTATTACATAAAAATTCTCCTCAAACGTACACGGAATTTTTTTATCAGTTCAAAGAACACAATTGTAGTCAATCTCTAGTTTCGTAAATAAATATATTGTCTATCGAAAATGTTAGACTTTCATTAAACAATTGATTTTTTTGAGAAAATAAAAAATGTAATATCTTCGTTTAATAAATGTGTGTGTATAACAAATTTCCTTTAAATAACTTTGAAAAAAAAAAGAACATATGAAGCATTCTCTGTCAATTCAGCCACTTTTTTTTCGACCCTCTCCGATTTTCCCTGTAGTTGATTATATGAATGTACCACTAAAAGACACACTATGTAAATTTTTTCAGATTTTTTAAAATAATTTTCCAGAAAATGGCTTTTTTTATTCAAGTTCCAATATCTCAGAATTTTGAAGTTACTGAAAAAAAATGTCTGCACGTAAAAGTTGTCGTTTATTGTTAGCTTTCGAGCGTAATATTCCAAATAATTGTCACGTTCCTGTGAGTATGATTTTTCCCGAAAAATTGAGGAATTATTGTTTAATTAAAAAAAGGATATTTTTTTTACTGAAAAAATTACAGAGTATTGCTACATGACTGTTGATATCACAAAAAAATCATCAGAGTGGCACCGATCGATCTTCTGGTATTAAAAAATGCATTTGTGCGAAAGTTCCGAAAAACGGAGGCATTTTTACTTTTTGATAAAAAAAAGGTTACTTTTTTTTGGCTAATAAAATTACAGACTATTCTTGCATGACTGTAGACATTGCAAAAAAATCATCAGAGTGGTACGGATCGAGCATCCGGTATAAAAAAAAATAATTCCCCCGTTTTTCGAAACTTCCACACGAATAATTTTTTTTTAATACCGTAAGCTCGATCCGTACCACTCTGATGATTTTTTTGCAATATCTACAGTCATGCAAGAATACTCTGTAATTTTATAAGCCAAAAAAAAGTAACCTTTTTTTTATCAAAAAAATAATAATGCTCCCGTTTTTCGGAACTTTCACACAAATGCATTTTTTAATACCAGAAGATCGATTGGTGCCACTTTGGAGATTTTTTTGTGATATCAACAGTCATGTAGCAATACTCTGTAATCTTTTCAGTAAAAAAAAATATCCTTTTTTTTAATTAAACAATAATTCCTCCATTTTTCGGAAAAAAATCATACTCACAGGAACGTGACAATTATTTGGAATATTCCGCTCGAAAGCTAACAATAAACGACAACTTTTATGTGCTGACATTTTTTTTCAGTAACTTCAAAATTCTGACATATTTGCACTTGAATAAAAAAAGCCATTTTCTAAAAAATTATTTTAAAAAATCTAAAAAAATTCACATAGAGTGTCTTTTTGTGGTACATTCATATAACCAATTACAGGGCAAATCGGAGGGTCGAAAAAAAAGTGGCTGAATTGACAGAGAATGCTTCATATATTTTCTTGTAGATTTAACAATTTTTGTTAAGTGAACTAGTGAATTAAACTTTGTTTTTGTTAATAAATTACAAATTTCCTTTTACTCATAATTCAGTAAAAAAAATATGCGATTTCGCAAAATTTACAAAAATTCGGTATTATTTTGTAAATTAACCAAAAACTTGTTTAAAATAGGAAAAAAATGTTCACATTTACAAAATAATTTTATTCTTTTTTTTGAATGGTTCTATCTTTTTCTTTTCTTTAGGTTTTGTCACTCTTTCTACGTCGCAGTCTCAAGAGCTGGAATCGAGGCCTCGCGTAGGTAGAAGCTGATGCTGATGCTGCATTAAAGGCACCATCAGCATCAGAAGCAATGACGAGGACGTCGTCGAGAACAGTAGAAACCCTGTAGCCAGAACTAAGACGATGTGAAAGACAAGTATTCAAGTATATTTTCCCTGCTGCTTGTCACTCTCGATCACAGGTCGTAGCACTTCGATTCGATATACCTTTATAGTGAATCGGTTAAAGCCGCGAACGGGACGTCGGCACGTAGGTAGCCAACACTGTGCATTTATAAACAGCATACGTACGAATAATCGCGTACGTGATTCGATACGGGCGTAACGCGGACGACGCGTAACAGCAGGTACATAAATTAATGTTCTATTGTGAAAAGGGGAACGCAATTCGTGACAAAACACAGATTTTTATCCTAAACCTCTGGCTGACTATTTTATAAATCGCGTGTTTTTATTACCTCCAACTGAAGTATTTCGTAATCGATTAGGTTGTGAATAATTGTGATATAAACTCATTTTGATCATTGCAACAACTGTAAATACTTTGTTTTTTAGCTAAGCGTGAATAATCATCATCTAAACACATTTTGATCGCTGCTACAATCAGAAATATTCTCTCTTTTTTTGTGCAAAGCGTAGGAAATTTTGGAAACACTAATTATAATAAAATAGAGAAGATTTAAAAAAATAAATTAGACTGTAAATTTGGATCATGGTTACCGATTCGATCGTTCGTTAAAAAAATTAAATTTCATAATTTGAAAAATTTTAGACTCGATTAAAGATAATTTAGTTATAAATGTTTCGTCAAAAATTCAAGCAAGGTTGTAAATTGGAATTAATGTTATATGTTTTTATTTACTTTAAAAGTAACCTGACATAAATTATTCTTTAAAAATAGCCCACAATATTGATATAATTTATAAACATTTTATAATTTTTTTAAATTTCTCTACATAAATTCATTTTAAATGCTATAAAAAGAAAAATAGTAGATAATGAGGAAATCTCGCCATTATGTTTTTCATTACATTGATATTTGCAATACTTTTAAAATCATTTCTGAATAAAGTTTTTCTTAGTACGAAAAAAAAGTTTATATGTTTCGTAACAAATATTTGTGTTACGCACAATACATTTTTTAAAAATGCTGTCATCCTCTCTTAATAAGTAGATAAGTAACGAAATTTTATCGAAATCATTGTCATCGTTTTATTCGTGCTGTGATTGGTCGAAGGTATCGACAGACACACTGGAATCGGGACCAAGTTCATGCATTGAAATTTTTTGTTTATGTGAAATGTCAAAACTGATACAAAGGCACATACAGGTTTAAGCACTCGTGTTTGCTAACCCGTGTATTATTTAAAAAAAAAATCTTTGCAAATTGCTTCATCATTATTATTGGATTTTTACAAATCTACCTCTATGAGGAAGCATGTTAATATATTTTGGCTTCCTCATAGAGGAAGCTTTGTAAAAATCCAATAATAATGAGGAAGCAATTTGCAAAGGTCTACTTTGCAGCCTTGTTTGAAAAAATGTTAAATGGCATTAGTTTTGAACCCCTTGACAGATCCTCGCCACACTCTACTTGTGGACCAAATTTGTGCCCGATATCTTAAAAATTGCGGAAGTTAGAGCACAAACAAAAAATTCAAAATGTCATAAATTTTAAACCCTTTAACGGATGGACGTCAAATTCACTCCCAAACTTTATTTAATAACAGTCCACTTGTGGATCAAATTTGAGCCCGATATCTTAAAAATTGCGAATGTTAGAGCACGAACAAAAAATGTCAAAAAATTAAAAAATGCCATAAATTGTGAACCCCTTAACGGATTGACACCAAATTTAATCCCAAACACTATTTGATAACAGTCCGCTTCTAGTCCAAGTTTGAGCCGGATATCATAAAAATTGCGGGAGTTAGAGCCCGAACTGACATTCTCCAAAAAATTCAAAATGCCATAAATTTTGAACACCTTGATGGATTAACTCCAAATTCAATCCCATACCTCAATCCCATACCATAACGACAGTTTACTCGTGGTTCAAATTTGAGACCGATATCTTAAATATTGCTAAAGCTATCGTGCTAACAAAAAATTGTGGACATACACACACACACACACATACAGACATTTTTTCTAAACCACTTTTCTCGACATTTTAGACCATTCTGAGTGTCCTGACGTGAAAATCTCGAAAAAATGAATTTTCACAAAAGGAAAGCTTCCTCTATGAGGAAGCAAAAACAAAAATATATAAACGCGAATATGAAACTAATGTTATAATTACAATTCTGATTTCAACCCATTAAAAAAAAATTAATTTTCATTATTATTCTATTTATTTTGAATAAAGGTAATGCAAAATTGATTGCGAAATAAATGGCTTAAGTAAAGAGAGCACTCCGTTAAGCAAAGACGAATTTATCTCAATGATCCTCTAGGAAATAATTGAAATCGTAATCAAAATGACCGATAACGTTGATTGAATGAATATAGATAGTAAATAAAACATTAGGTAGCTGGAAAATACCTATAATCACATTATTAAATATAGCACTCACCTCATTGAACCGTAAGATAATCAGCGATAAAGAAATGGAAAAAATGAAGAAAAAAATGTCGCTCCTTTACCGATAATAATAAACTTCGATAGAAACAATGCAAGGCATTTTCGAGGAGGCTGTAAGGTGGCAAGGGTCAACGCGGATGCTGCACATATTTACATCCCACTCGCTTCGTCTAGCTACCGGGATCGAGGCACAAGAATATCTTCTCCCATATGCATACATGGGGTATATCAGTAACGAACTATCCTTTATTATTCCTACATTGCTTTAGCCGCTGAAGCTTAAGGTAGTTCTGTTGGTACGCCGATTAATAAATCTCAGAGTCTATATGACATTAAAAAATAATCATACGCATCGGTTTGACTGCCTCAATAATAATATAAAAAATAATCGAGAATCCTTCGAAATTATCGTAATAAAATAAAAACGATTATTTGTAAATAGTTGATATGTTTAGTGCGAATTTGACTTCATTTTTACGATAATTAGGTTCGGAAACGTCATTTGGCTCGGTATCTTGCACTTTGACTTTGGTTCAATTAAACATTATTCCGGCGACTTCACCTTTTTTCATGATGCATCAATTCCTGAATGATTTGCGAATCCGTAGTACTTTTTATTTTTTCTCTATCTTTGATCTAAGTATGTTAATTTTCGATTAAAAGATCAATTTTTCCAACCCTCCCGTGAGCGCCGTGTAAAAAGATCAATTTTCAAGTTTACATTGTTCATTCAAATACTCGGTAAGAGCCTTCAAGATTTTGTGCAAGTAAAATTGAATTGCTAAATTACAACATGTCAAAAATTCATGCATATGAGTTTGGATTGCATTCACGACAGAACTACCTTAATCCATGATCGGAGGATTGCAATGTCCGAGAAGCCGCCATATCTCTAGTACTTTAGCGCACACCTGCAGGATCTCAGCACCAGCCATAACTTTTAGTATATAAATGCACTATAAAATATGTATTACTATTGAATTATTCAATAATTCGTCCATTGTTCAACGATTCATTTGATTTTTGTCTCACACATTCAAAGCGAATACTTTCTTTTTGTTCTCTTATGCTTTCTCGTGGGAATACAAAACGAAGAATAGGCGAGAAAATAGTGAAGAAAGATAATAGATAATATGTGAAATTATTTTTATACAGGGAAGTCAGTATGGGTTAAGTAATTTTTCGCAATTAAAGAAAAAATTGTATATGGTTATTACAGACCTGGAGTTTTTTATCATAATTATTATTTCATAATAATAATTTGGTTTCAAAAATGGAGGTATACGCTTTAAATATCGAAATAAACTTTCTTTTCCGGTTCGTATTGTTTAGGTTCGTCACTAGAGGGTTTGCAAAAACATGCTTGAAATTTTGAATAACTATGGAAGCAATTTATCGTGAATCAAATTTTTGAAACAAGTGGGAGAACGAATGGATAAATATAAATCTCCATTTATTTTTCAATGTACTAATGTGTCCCTTTTTTTTAATTTCGTGAAAAATTATGGTCAATTCCTAGTTTTAAAAAGTTGTAATTTGTTAAACTACAAATTTTTTATATACTTTTTTACGGTGCCTGTAATATAAAAAACAAAGTCAGTGAGTTGCAAAGACATTCCCATAAACTAAATTTGAATAAAAGTGGCGATCTGTTGGATACATTATGTGTGATATGATCGCAAAGTACTCAGCAAGAATTCTGCAAGAATATATTAAGTATAGTGTAAAAGAGTAATGGAGAGCAACGGTATGCACTAACAGCACCTGCGAATTCTCCGCCTACGCCTATATCTCGTACGCATATGTTTCCTGGCGATCGGGAAACTGCTATACGAAAGGGACGGTTGCGCTTTGGCACACAATGTTGGTGGCTTGTGTTTGTATATGTGTGCCAACCGCTGAAGCTGCGACGATTACGCGAGTGGGTGTGCCCTGCTTCTGCTGTTGGTTTTGCTCCTGCTGCTGTATGTCGCGACTCGCAGTATGTATCCACCGGCACGCGGACGCGCGTTATTACAGTATAACCAACGACATAACACGTCCGGTACTGCCGGGACATGCCCACGTCTACAAGCCCAGCTTGTACACAGATATATCTACGGTAAAACGTACAGTATACAAAAAAAAAAAATTACGCCACGGTCGCCAAGGCTGAGAGAAAGCAGCGTAAATTTTGTAGCTGTAATTTGAATTTTCAGAAATTGAGTAACTTTGGAGAAGGACCTGCTAATATTTTCGTTTGAAACGTTTTCATATTCAAACGTAAACATTTTGCTTCCTCATAGAGGAAGCTTTGTTTTCGTGAACATTTTTTATTTTTTCGATATTTTCATGCCAGTATGCTTAGAATTGTCCAAAACGTCGAGAAAAGTGGTTTAGAAAAAAATGTCCGTATGCATATGTGTGTGTGTGTGTGTGTGTCCTGGGCTTCGAAAATTTGATGAACTATTACTCAGTAACCGTTCGAGCGATATGGCTCAAATTTGGCACGCAAGTGGAGTAGTTGCCCCGCTTTGAATGTTGAGATTTTTGAAAAAAAAAAAAAAATCAGCCATTTTGATTTTATGGTACTTTTAATTTTTTGAAAAAAGGGCGTGGACGCTCTAACTTTCGTAAAAATTAGATGATTTTGCTAAATAGTTGTTTATAAATAAATGTACGTTCAATGTTGTTTGGCATTGCATTTGGGCGAAATCGGTAAAGCGGTTCAGATTTTATAGATGTTTGAATTTTTCGAAAAAAATCATTTTTTTTATAAATCACGTCGAATTTCACCAATTTAACCGAAATGTTTTACAGACGAAAAGGAACATGCAGCTATGCCACGTACCAAATTTGACGATGATCGGTAAAGTGGTTCAGATTTTATGACGTTTTGTAATTTACAAAAAAAAACGATTTTCGCTCTAGCATCAGCAAAAGTTGATAATGCGAGACAAAAGTTTGTACTCAATGGAAATAAGAATGAAAAGTAGAACTTTACACATTGCTTCATATATAATTTTTATTTTTTTAAATTTATAATGACCGCTTGTCCCAAAATAGAATTGCTCATAACTCTCGAACGGCGTGACGAATCGAAATGAAAATTTACACAAAAGAGGAGGATAAACTCCGTTTTCGTTATTTCGATTAAGGTAGTCCTTGCGCATTAAGCTGAGGTCAAATAAGTTTTCGAAAAATGGGAGGGAATTGCAAACACTTTTCGCCAATATAAACAAGGCTGCAAAGTAGAACTTTGCAAATTGCTTCCTCATTATTGTTGGATTTTTACAAAGCTTCCTCTATGAGGAAGCCAAAATAGATTTAAATGCTCATAGAGGTAGATTTATAAAAATCCAACAATAATGAGGAAGCAATTTGCAAATGTCTACTTTGCAGCCTTTTTTTAAATTATTTTTTTGCCTCCTCGTAAAGGGTTGTTTTTTTATAAGGCCATTTTTTTTCTTCAAGATATCGAATTTTGGTCTTCACAATCAGTTTCAATTCGTATATTTTACCACGGAAAAAATTCGTTTCAAAATTTTTACTGGAGTTTTAAAAAATGTCTCTTTTGTCTGTTACTGATTTCAAAATTGGCAGGTCCGACTTTCAGTCGGAAAAACCAGCCCAATTTTTTTTCTTCAAGATGTCAAATTGTGGTCTTCACTATCGTATTCAAGTAGCATATTGTACCTCATAAAGTACCGGTTACATGCCCTTTTACGATGATTTTTAAAAAAGTGACTTTTGGTCGATTCTGATTTCAGAATTCACAGATCCGACTTCCGGTCGGAAAATCCGACCCAATTTTTTTATCTTCGAGATATGAAATTCTGGCCGTCACTATCGTTTTCAATTCGCATATTTTACCACAGAAAACACCCGTTGCAAACCTTTTTAGTGTAATTTAAAAAATAGTCGATTTTTTCCGTTTCTGATTTCAAAATTCGAAAATGGCACTTCTGTTCGGAAAATCCAAATCCAATTTTTTTCCCTTTAAGATACTGATTATGTACATTCACTATCATTCTATAGATTCAAATTTAGAACTTAATTATAAAAAATACGGGGATACGCTTTAAATATCGAAATAATGATTTTCAGGATCTTCCGAATTAATTTATCAAATGCAAAAATTGCGGTACCACAATGATCTCAGCTTTATGTCCAAGTAGCTATTCACAATTCAGAAGTTACAGCTTTTTTCCAGCCACTTCAATAGTACACCAACTAAAAAAAAATCAGCATTTTAATGTTTAGTGCAGTTCACCTATGATCATAAGACTATAAAAAGATATGGAACGACAAGAGGCGCAGACTAAAGGTATTTTGTATTTACAAATGACGTTTTTGTCTGCCACTCTGCAATGGAATCGAGGCTACATGACGTTCCTCGCGACAGGTGCATCACTTATGATCCGAGGACATGTGTGTACATATATATATATATGTGTGCAACCTGCTTGCCTCTTGTACACGCCTAGATAATTGCCGAACGCGTCTACGAATATTTTTCCTCAGGTTGTGTACGTATTAGTTATTGCGGGGTGTCCTCGTGGCCATGGAACCGGTTGAGCATTTTTAGCGATGATACTCGTAGCATCAGAGGTGGAACATACATATTTACACATACACATATGCTAACCATACACAGCAGAATCGTTCGAACGACCTTGTCTGCCGACATACGCTGGCGCAACTTTGTCGGGACTCTTTTTCTCCCTTCCTCTTTCTTCTGCAGAGATAATATATACGTCTCTAGGCGGAGAGGAGTGGCTCCTCTCGTTAAACGTTTCCTTCGAGCGAGAACGAAAGTGTGTTGACTCCCTCGCATTTTGATACGTAAATCTCGCTGCGTCCACATCAGATCCACTTAGCATCAGCCTCTTCTTAATCCATAAAGGACAAATACACGATATTTTAGATGAATTTTTTCTCATCATATTGTGTCAAGGATTTTTAGATTTTTTTATTTGGATTTCGAAGTAAACAATGAATGGAATATTTGAAAATGTAAATGGGGTTAAAATGGAATTTGCCTAAAATTACAATGCTATTTTGGTGCGAATGAATTAGGAACTTTGAACATTCGTGGAACGTCACCTTCAAAAGGATGTTAAATTTCAGAGAATTATAAAAGTGAAGCTGACATCATAATGACAAGTTAAAAAATATGATGATTGTGTAGTTTAATGACTTTTATCCTTTTTTAAATTTGCGCATTTGTGTTTTGTTAACCGTTTTTGGCATATTCTTTAATTTGTTCGCAGAATACACGTTTTTTGAGAGAGAAACTACTGGGAAATTTGGGAATTTTGAAAAATCACTACATACTGCATAATTAGCAAAATTATGAAATTCACACAAAACATTTCATTACGAATATTTTGATTTATTGATGACCATTTTCCGAAACATAAATAAAATATATATAGATTTCCCGGAAATTAAAAGCATGGAAAAAAAAGTTGCTCGAATATTTTTATTCAGTTGCTCTCTACTTATTATGAAAATGATTATGAGTTTAAACAATACACTTTTTTGTTTCATTAATAATGCGTTCTAGTGACATTTTCCAATATTCATATATGGGTCATTCCATACCAAGTGGGCCATTCATTTGCATTACGCCAATTTTTCTGTAGTTTGTAAACATAATAATGGAAATTCTGTGAAATTTTGAGTATGAAAATTTTCTCAACGAAAAAAATAAATTATTACTTAATTTTATAAAAAAAATGGCGGACATTTTTTTTGATCGGCAATGGAACATTTTTTTTTATGTACATTTTTTATTTAAAATGTACATTCAAAAACTTAAATTTTATACAGGAACAAATTTTTTGTACGTTCGGTAATTTTGAATATACAGCGAATTGAAAAAAATGGAATAAAAAAATTGGTTATTAAATTTTGGGCAAACCATAAGTGCTAAAATTCTGAAATAATTTATGGAAGTTCATGATACTCTAAACAAATTTAGAAAAATTTATGAAGATGCTAAATTGCTAACATGTTAAATTTGGGTGGCCCGCTTGGCATGGAATGACCCATATCTTACAACAACAATTCAAGTATTCGAATTACGTATTGGAATTATGTCTACATTCAAGCATTTACATAAACTTCCTGCACGGAAAGAATTGTTTGGTTGTAACAACTACGTTTTCAATTTGATGTATACCGAGTGAAAAAATTTAATTGATTCACGGAAATCTTTGGCAATGAAATGAAATACTTGAATTTCAATACTATCTTTTCTTTGAATGATCTCAAACTTAATGAAAAGTAGTGACATTGTTTCGAAGAAACATTTGTTCAAACCAATGAACCTTTTTCATTGATTTCAAAGATATCGTCTCTGATTCAATGAAACCTTCTTCTTACCAGCTCAAAATTTCAAAACCTATTTTTTCCTGAACTACGCGGCAGATAAAGCTCAAATTTTGTGAGTATGTAAGGAAGTATGGCAGAAATGGGCTAAGCTTCTGACTCCTCGAAACTCGAAGCCGTTCGTTCGGGAGAACCCGAAAACAAAAAAGTGAGGTTAGGTGTGAGAGACAGATCAATGAAAACGTTTCTTTGAACCAATGAAAACGTCTCATTAAAACAATAAAACTGTTTCTTTATTATATGCTCACTAAGTAAATCTTTATTTACAATGAAATGTTCTCTATGAAATTCAAATGCACTATTCATTTTTTTCATTGAAATTAATGAAAAAAAAAAAAATCATTCCACCCATTTCTTTGGCGTCAATGAAATCTTTTCTCTCGGTGTACATAAACCCTTAAAAATTAGTTGCCCCAACCATATCGAATAGTCATCTGTATTATTCACGATTATTTTTCGCAAGATTATCCAGCCTAACCGATCCAATGACAAGGCCTTCCATTTGAATCATTGGGACTATCATTCGAATCGTTGGCCTTTTGAGTTGTAAGGGAAATAGAACAATCGATTGGTTTTTCCAACTCATTTTTTGGTTATGGCAGCTTTTTATTTCCGTGCGGTGTCAAATTTAACGCCAACATCAAATCATTATCGCCTATTTTCAGTCTTCAATCAAACCATTGTCAAGAGAAAGAAAAGTGAAACAATAACAAAAAAAGATCTTCACGTATTAAACATACGCATTACATCCTACGACTCAGAAATCACGTAGATCTATTATTACACGTGAGTCCTGAGATTTGCGTAGAGAAACAGCGTCAAGAGATAAGAAATGATCACGATTACGCGAGCAGCTCAGCAGCAGCAACGCGACCGGTGCTAGCCTTAGGCTCACCAAGCAAGAAAACTATTTATCACGCGTTGGCGCGGACTTTGCTGGCTCACACGGTGGACGGACCTACAGATAATGAGCGAGGCGACGAGGACTTGCATATACCAGCGTAAAGTGTTCGCTCTCGTATGGATCATGAAAAGTATGCATTGCTGCTGCTGAGCGCATATACGGCAAACGTTTATACACTGCATTCAATGTATTGTCTTTTGTATGTGTATATATATATATATACATGTTTACGTTGCTCTCGAGACGTGTGTACGCACTCGGTTGATTGCGTAGGCACGTGCCAAACATGGAGATGGATATAATAATCCACGAGCGGCAGCCTCACAGTCACACTGCATGAATATATGGTGTAGCATACCAGAATCGAGCTGATGTCTCCCCAGAAAACCACCCAGATGTCTCGTAAACAATTCGCAGTTGATAATAATAAGTATAACAAACACGTGGATAAAGATATTTAAGAGACGATAATTAAATGTGACTTATAATTATTTAGTTGAAGGCTGCGATTGATTTTACGGGGATTGGATTGTTGTAAGGGCGTAGAGATCGAGAAATTTGAATCAGATGATAAGTACGATATATTTTAGTGGTACTGCAGGGTTTATTATGTTTATGGATGTATTATTGAGAAATAAAAAATTGCACAAAAAAAAAGACTTATCGATTTTACTGAATCGTCTGATTACAATTTTGGTTTTAATTAGACAATTTTTTTTTATTCAACAAAATATTTTTTATAATGAAACTCAATTTTACTGTTTGTTACGACAAACTGATTTTAAAGCTACCAAATATTTTGATGGCTATCCGTAACCGCACATTTAGTAAATAGAGGCCATTTTTTTTCACTGCTTCTCATTATCTGAAAATACATAGATGATATTTATATTTTTGAAAATGGTCTCTGAGTAGATGTAAATACTGTTTTGGTGAACAGCTAATTGTGTCGAAGTGAAATAACCATTTTTAGTCATTACCACGAAGAGCTTTGGGGAAAATCTATTAAAAAGACATTAGGAATATTCAGCACTTCCAGGCAGGATTAACAACCGACGAATTAACCTCCAAATCTCAATCTCCAATAGCACATTCTATTTAAAAAATTGAATCCGTCATCCAAAAGTTTGTATGACGCACACGAATGAGCCACAATTTTTATAACTTTGGTTGCTTTATAATTGGGACAGAATTATATTATTAATTATAAAAATTCATGTACCAGTAGAATAACGAAAAAAGACGCGATTTAAAAATTCGAGAAACTTTAGAGAAGAAAAAGTGGATTAAAAATGAGATGAAAAAAAAAAACTAGAAAAACCTGGACTGTAAGTTAGCCGGTCGTCGGTAAGTTTATGTTCTGCTTAATTTTTATAACTTTTGCTGCATTATGCTCATGACAGAATTACATTCTTTTTTTTTTCAAAATTGATATGCTGAATTCCAGTTCCAAAAACGTTCGAGGATGAAAAATGCATTTACAAAATAAGATGGTAAAAACATGATAAAAAAATTCGAGAAACTTTAGAGAATGGAAGATGGATTAAAAATGAGATAAAAAAAAACGAGAATAACCTGGACTATAAGTTAGCCAGTCGTTGGTAAGTTTATGTTCTGCTGTATTAATTTATTAATTTATTTGATGTAATTTTTATAACTTTTGCTGCATTATGCTCATGACAGAATTACATTCTTTTTTTTTTCAAAATTGATATGCTGAATTCCAGTTCCAAAAACTTTCGAGGATGAAAAATGCATTTACAAAATGAGATGATAAAAACATGATTAAAAAATTCGAGAAACTTTAGAGAATGGAAGATGGATTAAAAATGAGATGAAAAAAAACGAGAATAACCTGGACTATAAGTTAGCCAGTCGTCGGCAAGTTTATATGCTGCTGTATTAATTTCTTAAGGGGAGGGAGTCAGGTCAAAAAATTGATTTTGGAAATTCAATATCATCCAAATCCTATTGCATATAAAAATGTCCAATGCACTATATTGTTGGTGCTCGATGAAAGGATTTTTTACTGTCGTCTGACTTGCATATGCTTTTCAATATTATCTTAAGCAAAGTTCTTAGGTTTTCCATTCTGCGCATGATTCAGATCAAACTACTAGGCAGATTGGAATGGTTGACGTCTCATTTTCTTCTTCATGAAAAGATACACCGGCTAAATGGAGCAAACTATTTTTTTCATTCTGAAAGCAAAGTTAATCACTGATTTAGAAAATAGCATAAAATTTATTTATTAATAATTGTGTCACTTAAAAAATATTACCTTTTATTAACATTTGCTCCATTTAGCCGGTGTATCTTTTCATGAAGAAGAAAATGAGACGTCAACCATTCCAATCTGCCTGGTAGTTTGATCTGAATTATGCGCAGAATGGAAAACCTAAGAACTTTGCTTAAGATAATATTGAAAAGCACATTCAAGTCAGACGACAGTAAAAAATCCTTTCATCGAGTACCAACAATATAATGCGTTGAGCATTTTTATATGCAATAGGATTTGGATGATATTGAATTTCCAAAATCAATTTTTTTTACCTAACTCCCTCCCCTTAATTTATTTGATGTACTTTTTATAACTTTTGCTGCATTATGCTCATGACAGAATTACATTCTTTTTTTTTTTCAAAAATTGATATGCTGGATTCCAGTTCCAAAAACTTTCGAGGATGAAAAATGCATTTACAAAATGAGATGGTAAAACATGATAAAAAAATTGGAGAAACTTTAGAGAATGGAAAATGGATTAAAAATGAGATGGAAAAAAACGAGAAAAACCCGTACTATATGTTAGCCGGTCACCGGCGAGTTTACATGCTGCTGGAACAGCGACAGAGAGGTATATGACGTAAGATTAAGGTACGAGCGACGACGGAGGAGACAAGGTCTAGCTAACGCGACGCATAATATGCGCAGCTTATACTCGTTCTCTATCTATCTTTGCCATGCTGCTTATCCTCTTGCATAACCGGAATCATCGTATGCACGAGGATCATTTCGTCTCGTTTAGTCGAAAAAGGCGCAGAGGTGTGTGTTTATAAATCTCGTAAAGAGACGTTAAACAGGAACAAACATTAAACACTGTAAGCGAGAATTATTCTAACTACAGTTATGAATACATAGACCAAGACTGATGCAGAAATGGAAGGAAAAAAAAATTCATTAGTCGCAAAAAAAGTCTTGAGCTTCGAATAAATATGCAATCGGATATGATAAATTCTCTGTGTTAGAACTACGCAATTTGTTGTATATTTTTATTACCAGAGTCTTATTCGAGAGACTATTTTATATGTGTGGAAATTTTCTTTCATTTTTTAATTATATTTTATATTGCAAATAGTAATAAGGTCGTTTAATTTTACCTTTTCCGAATATTCGAAATGATTAGCTTGTTTCTTTGCCAAAGAGTATATTATGCATTTGAATTTGAAGAAGAGGAAGTAGAAAAGCCATACACAAATGTTTGATCACGATTTTTTCGAAATTTTCATCTTTTTATTATTTCATATTTCTCAATTAATACATTTTTTTTCTTAGAAATGTTTTGCCGTCGAATTGAAATGTTGAGTATATATATATATATATATATTTGAGACAGGTAAGAAAACTGTAGAAAAAATATTTTGGGTTCATAAACATTTTTTTTATAACTATATTTTGTGATTGCACCTGTTTCTATAAACAATAATTAAAACAGGAACAATTGATAAATTTCCGTACTTTAAATTTTCAATAATCACTAAAAATAAATAAATATAAGAATCACGGATATTAATAAAAATAAGAACTGAGTACTTAATTCTATAAACAATAATTAAAACAGGAAGAATTGATAAATTTTCGTATTTTAAATTTTCAATAATCGATAAAAATAAATAAATATAAGAATCACGGTTATTAATAAAAATAAGAACTGAGTACTTAACAAGGTGACATATTTACTTTTCAATCATTTGACTAGCCACAGATAAATTTGTCATGTCATAAAACATAAAGTATCCGTGGAGAGTAAAGAATTGTATTTTTTTTTGTTAATAGTCTCAACGTACACATTTTTTTGCGTTGAAAATGCATAGGACGGTGAGCTTGAAGGCCAAAGTGTGCAAAAGACTCGTAAAAGACAATAAATATTTATAGCCGAATGGGAGAGGCAAGAGAAGAGAGAAAGAAGCGCATCGAGTTTAACGACGTCTCGCGACTGCACGAATAGTGGTGGCAATACATGCATGAACAATTCCTGCATTCTTAGCACGTTTTGCAGTATAAGACTATATAAACGACAGTGCGATTCTATAGTTACGTATATACATATACATGTATATTCTTCATTAAAGAGAACTCGCGTAGCGTAGTAACACTCAAGGGTAATATTGAAGTAATACTTAATGCTATACGTGTCTTTGATAATCCTCGCTTTCCTACCTCTTAAGGGGAGATGAAACTAAAATTTCAAATTCCGATATTTTTCTATAGAATCGAATGGGAATTTTAAAAACTGGTTTTTGTTGTTTAATGTATGAAGCATTCTCTGTCAATTCTCCCACTTTTTTTTCGACCCTCTCCGATTTGCTCTGCAACTGGTTATATGAATATACCACAAAAAGACACTCTATGTGAATTTTTTCAGATTAAAAAAAAAATTTTTTAGAAAATGGCTTTTTTTATTCAAGTGCCAATAGCTCAGAATTTTGAAGTTACTGAAAAAAATGTCAGCACATAAAAGTTGTCGTTTATTGTTAGCTTTCGAGCGGAATATTCCAAATAATTGTCACGTTCCTGTGAGTATGATTTTTTTCCGAAAAATGGAGGAATTATTTTTTAATTAAAAAAAGGATATTTTTTTTAATGAAAAAATTACAGAGTATTGCTACATGACTGTTGATATCACAAAAAAATCACCAGAGCGGCACCGATCGATCTTCTGGTGTTAAAAAATGCATTTGTGTGAAAGTTCCGAAAAACGGGGGCATTATTATTTTTTTGATAAAAAAAAAGGTTTGTTTTTTTGGCTAATAAAATTACAGAGTATTCTTGCATGACGGTAGATATTGCAAAAAAATTGTCAGAGTGGTACGGATCGAGCTTACGGTATTAAAAAAAATTGTTTGTGTTTTTTTATTTATTTTATATATTTATACATATACTAGGATTTTATTGTGGCTCGCGCGCTGCGCGCGCTCGCAATCTCCCCCAAAAAAGTGCAATCTCCCCAAAGACCTCTAGGAAGTATAGGAAAGACTCCCGGGAAGTATGGGAAAGACCTCCAGGAAGTAAGGGAAAGACTCCCGGGAAGTATGGGAAAGACCTCCAGGAAGTATGGGAAAGACTCCCGGGAAGTATGAGAAAAACCTCCAGGAAGTATAGGAAAGACTCCCTGGGATGTATGGGAAAGACCTCCATGAAGTATGGGAAAGACTCCCGGGAAGTATGGGAAAGACCTCCAGGAAGTATGGGAAAGACTCCCGGGAAGTATGGGAAAGACCTCCAGGAAGTATGGGAAAGACCTCCAGGAAGTATCGGAAAGACTCCCGGGAAGTATGGGAAAGACTCCCTGGGATGTATGGGAAAGACCTCCAGGAAGAATCGGAAAGACTCCCGGGAAGTATGAGAAAGACCTCCAGGAAGTATGGGAAAGACCTCCAGGAAGTATGGGAAAGACTCCCGGGAAGTATGGGAAAGACCTCCAGGAAGTATGGGAAAGACCTCCAGGAAGTATCGGAAAGACTCCCGGGAAGTATCGGAAAGACCTCCGGGAAGTATGGGAAAGACTCCCTGGGATGTATGGGAAAGACCTCCAGGAAGTATGGGAAAGACTCCCGGGAAGTATGGGAAAGACCTCCAGTAAGTATGGGACAGACCTCCAGTAAGTATGGGAAAGACCCCTGAAATTTTTCTAAGTCCCTCGATTCTTGACACGGCGGCGGCGGCGGCGGCGGCGAGATCTTTTTATAATATAGAGAGATATGGGGCATTTCCGGTTATCGACAGGGTCGCGAGCCTCATTTTTTTTCTTCTTTTGAGATCTTGTAAAGCAATATAAAAAAACACTAGAAATTTTTTGAAATTCTAAAAAAAAATTTTGTTTTTTTTAATTACCTAAAAATTGATTTTGTCGAAAAGTACGACAACCATTTTTTTTCTTTTTTTACAGTACATTCTGTGTCCAAAAACAACATTTTTGAACGTAGACCCAGAGTGGGGCGAGGCCTAGATTAGCAGCTAAGAATAAAATAAAACTTTAAAAAATGTAAAAAAAATACTCCAAACTTGAATCTCTCTAAAAGTACGTCGATGATTTTTTTCAAAAATTTTATAGTAAATTCTGTGTCAAAAAACAAAATTTTTGAGACTATAGAATTTTTGTAGTAAAATCTCTGTCCAAAAACGAAATTCTTGAGACTAGAACGAAAAATTTTGTTTTTGCACACAGAATTTACTGTAAAAAAAGAAAAAAAAATCGTCGACGTACTTTTTGAGAAAATCAAATTTTAGGTAATTAAAAAAACACAAATTTTTTTAAAAATCTAAAAAAAATTCTAGTATTTTTTTATATTGCTCTACGACATGTCAAAAGAAAAAAACGAAAAAATATGAGGGCCGCGACCCTGTTGATAACCGGTGGAATGCCTCATATATATATATATATATCATCCATATAAACAATACCAATTATTGATTTTGTTTTTGTAGCCTGAAATTAAAAAAATTTTTTTATCAAATTGTACTTGTGATGTTAGTTAACGTAAATAAATGTGTGGATGCAACCGGATAATTATTTTACGTGACGGGCGTGGATGATTTAAGCCGAACTATTCTATATGTAACAGTCGTATAATACTTCTAGAGTTACAGATTTAAAACACATAATATGTGATTATATGAAATTGGTTCTGGTTTTATTTTTCAACTCATGAAAAGTGTGTATATATATATATATATATATATATATATATATACATATATATATATATATATATATATATATATATATATATACATATCTAGATCTATATTAAACGTGAACCCAACTTAATATCGAATTGCGTGTGGGCGTATATTACATCAGAGTCATAACTGCAGAATGAATTCAGGAGATTCACGAGATACGAAGACCTCGTTACACGTGAAAGCCTATATACACTATTACGAGTGCAGTTACCGGTAAAGAAGAATCGCAAAATTTCACGAAAATTTATTGCCTTGAAATTTTTTATCGAAAGCGTATCGAGTTTTATGATTTTTTTTATATTCTATACATATCGTATTGTAAGATAAAAACTAAATGTTGATATTGATAGATCTCATCGAACCATTTAAAATTTCTCTGCTAAATTTTTAAAAAAAATATTAAGCCCACACTTAGATTTACCTACTTTATTAGTTATAGTTAGAAATAGCTACTTATGTGACAATAAGAAATTCCTTGCAGCAAAGAGCACCCATTATTTCTAAACTCACTTATATTTTTGTAGCATAAATAAATCGATCGCCATTGTTTAGAATAATTAATCATATTCGTGAGGAAACGTGCAATTTTTTTTTCTTTTTCACGAAAAAGTTAATTTTCCTTCAACGCAAGTTCGGTTAAAAATTGTATAAACAAAATATTCTCGTTTATCGGCGATGGCTAAAATAATGGTCCATTATTTTGCTTCTTGTGATACATTTTACCGTTATTTCACAAAATAATAAATAAACAGTATTTACTTTGCAAAAATTCAATTCTCGCATTACTAAAATTGTCCATATCTGATAATATTCTTTAAAAATAAGTTCAACGTATAATATCCTACTTCCCTATAAAATTCCAATGCAAATTATAATTTACCAAAATAAAGGTCACGGTCAGGTCAACAAAACACGGAACGTCCCATAGACAGTAACGCTTGTTGCGTGATTGGCATTTACATCAGTCGGGGGGACGAAAATTGAAAGTGACATTCAATATTTGCATGCGGTTGACGGTGGCCAAGATCGTATGGTGGAATTGGGCAACTCGGTCAAAATCTTTGTCACCCACGTGAGTATTTATTCACAGTCACAGTTGCAACAAATATTATATATACATATAGAATCCAATGTATAAAGCACTAAGGTATGCATGTGTGTATTTGTATTGTATATCGAAAATGGATATTTCGAGAGGTATTCTACGTTTCGCCATCGCTAGAAAAGAGGCTGCTATGTGACTATCGTGTCGCGACTTACACACGTATCTACGCAGAGTATGTGGGTCAAACGTTATGTATTCCATGGAGTACTGGATAACAATGCGAGCCGGAACGGGGCATATACTATCGGCAAGAATATTCGGCTTTGTGTGTGTGTTTATGTCTATATATATATATATATATATATATATGTGTGCATATGTGTACATGTGTTTGCTAGTACAGTATTGTATGTACTTGGTTTGTAGCTGCTGCGGCTGCTGCTCCTATCCGAGACCGAGACTAGCCGGGACTAGGGAGACCCACCGCCGGAAACTTTCGCTTTGAATTTACAAGCCTCCCGACGCGATACGCTTCAAATATAATTGCGAGCAACAAAAATACCTTCACCACAGACTTCCGGGTATTAGGAATTATTATTATTATGTTTATGTTTAGCTATGAATATAAAAAAGAAGAAGTGAGATTCAATGAGAAGGATTTTTTTTTGCTTCCTCACAGAGGAAGGATGTTTTGATTTTGTGACATTTTTTATTGTTGAGATTTTCATGCAAGGACACTCAAAATGGTGCAAGATGAAAAGTGGGTTAGAAAAAAATGTCTGTATGTGTGTGTGTATGTGCAATTTTCTTGTTGGTAAGATAACTCTTGTAATTTTTTATGTCACTTCTTCAAATTTGGTGCGCAAGCGGAATTGTCATATAGCAACGTTTGGGAATATATTTGATATGGGATGAGAGTTCAAATTTTTCATAATGTTGAAAATTTCGAAAAAAGGTACTGTATAATTTTGGTAAATTACGAGACAGACTGAAATAAACAAATGGATTAACCATTTGGATTAACCAAATGGATTAACCATTCGGATTAACCATTCGGATTAACCAAATGGATTAACCATTTGGATTAACCAAATGAATTAACCACCGATTAACCATTTGGATTAACTAAATGGATTAACCATGGATTAAGCAAATGGATTAACAAATGGATTAACCATTTGTTTATTTCCATTTGTAAGCCATGATCGGTGCCAAATTTGGCGAGAATCGATAGAGTAGTTCTAATTTTATTTGCAATTAAATTTTTTTTAATATCTGTAAACTCTTTAAAAATTTTAAATTTTAAATTATTTAAAATTTTGAGATATCTGGCTGCAATTTCCCGCGTGAATCTACGATTAGTGATTATTAATGATGAATTTGGTCCAAGAAACGGTCGCTATGTTGGTAAATTCGATTTTGCTTCATAAAAAAGAAAACATGGCTGTTACAACACTTCAAATTACAAAAAATGTCGTTCGAGCATAAATAAGCCTGCGAAGTAAATAACCTTGCTAGTTACTTTCTAATTATTTTACACACTTAACGAAGTTTCCTCTATGAGGTAACCAAAATTGATAAACGTACTTATCATCAAACATACGTAGAATAATTATGAAGCTATTTGCAAGAATCTACTTTGCAGACTTTTTCAGTTTTAAATATAGGATGTATGAAAAAACGTGTAGACAACGCATTGTGACTAGCCGTTGAGTTAACGAGATCAAATTTAATTTGATTTAGCAGTAAAAAAAACCAAAAAGTATGATCAATAAGTAATTGATACATTTTTTAAAGTTTTTTCTAAATTACGTATTGAAATTATTGTATACAACATATAATGACTAGCAGTTCAGTTAACAAGCTGCAATTTGATGTTGAAAAAAGAAATAAAATACAACAGAAAGCTTAAACAAAATGGAATTGTTTATTTTTTTGTGTATTTTTGATAAACAATATATATATATATATATATTTTATTATGAAGTTGGGGGAAAAAATGTAGACAAAGTATCGAGAGTAGTAGTTGAGTTAACGAGCAGAAATTTAAGCGCGTAGTAAGACAATGACACTGCACTTTTTTTTTTCGTTCTCAATAGGTCTCACGGCACTATAACTTACGAAGAACTTGGGGCACACCGTTTAAATTAAACTGGAAGTTTGAGGAGGGTCTCTCCAAGTTTGGTGTTCAATGTCACGAGAATCGATGGCAACGTTCAAACTTTCTTAAGTTTTTAATTAGTTTTAAAATATTCTAATCGAATCTCACCTCGATGTGTATTGCAACTCTCAAGGCGAGGCTCAATCGATTTCAGGAAAAGAAACTTCTTTAATTTATTTTTATCAGCCATAAAAGTCGCGTAAATAAAATCATGCAACTATTTATAGATCCTATGAAAAATTCCCATTCCAGAATATAAAAAATTAAAAGCGCTTTCTTTGCATAATAAAAAAAATGTATATATTTAGGACTTTTTTTCTTCAGTTTCAACGTTTGAAATTATTTATTTTTGAATTAAGGTATTTTTCAACACAATGAAAAATCCCCATTCCAGAATATAAAAAATTGAAAGCGTTTTCTTTGTATAATAAAAAAAAAAGTATATATTTAGGACTTTTTTCTTCAGTTTCAACGTTTGAAATTATTTATTTTCGAATTAAGGTATTTTTCAACACAATGAAAAGAAGAAAAAAAATAAATATAGGCATATCTCACAAACCTTTGACTTTCGTGTAACTCGACTGCGGAATGCGATAGTAATTTACACAGAATTAATTACGCGAGTATCAAAATTTTACTAAGATGTACGAAGCATAATCTATCTGAAAAAAAATAATTTAATTTTATAATGCACCAATAGACTGTTTTATCCTGGTTCAAATGCGAAAATTAACAACGTTTTCGCTTGCAACTCTGATTTTCGCGTCACTTCGTACGGGTGTAGCATTGATATGCACCTTCAGAAAAATAAGAAAAAAATCATGAAATTCTGGTAAGGTGCAATGAACATAATGTACCTAATTGTAATCGCCAAATATGTCAGAAAATTAAGCGGTTATCCTGTGAACGTTTGTCACTCGGTTTCGATGGTGAACCTGACATCCACCGTTATATGGTGCAGAAATATCAGCACAAGCTAATTGAGCCAAATGAATTGGATGCACATTAAGGTAAGATCATCACGTATTGAATGAAGTGAAATTTATGTCGGAGAGTCAATTATTTTGCTCGCAACGTTCTGCGACATGGACTCATATTACTGCGTGGAGAATAAATGTCAGGTTTTTCGCATCGTTATCCGGCCAAAGTAGTCAATAAGATAATTAAATTCCATCTGAGTATGTTATTCTCATCACGAATTAGATGTTCACAGATGTGCCCGACCTCAAGACGAGAAACAATTTTTTTCTGGGTCAAAATGTATTTAATTGTCAGGTTCGAGAATGTCAGGTTTATAAATTCGCATAATATATTCAAACTATTATCGTTCCTAAACTATCTAAATTATATTTTGAGTTAGTAGAGTCATTACCAGTCATACTTTTCATTTTCTGCATACGAATTGAGTAAAATTGAATTAGAAAATTGACCTATTGGAAGGGATAAAAATATGCCTTCCAATGGGTCATTGAAAAAAAAAGTTAAATTGAAGGTAAGTTAAACACTTGTAAAACACAATAACACATAGTTCCTACAATGAATTAGCACCAAATAAATGATTTTTAGTTAAAATGATATGATTTTTTATACGAGCACCCTGTATATGGTGCTTTGTGCATGAACGAATATTGCTTTCTAAAGATCTTAAGATCAGTACAAAAAATTGGCGATCCTGTACTCCTACACTCAGAAAAAAGCTTGGTTAGAGTTACCAAAAAATTGGTTAACAATGTTATCAACAAAACTTAGTGGGCACAACCAGGTTATTGACTAACATAACCAAGTTATTAGCTAACATAACCAAGGATTTGGTAAGACAACCAAGTATTTAGTACACCTAATCAATAACTTGGTTGCGGCTACCAAATTTTTCTTAGTTCCATTTTTAACCAAAATCTTAGTAAGCCCAACCAAGCGTTTTTCTCCGTGTATAACTAGATTTTTATTCTTTGAAGCCGTGAAAGTTGAAAGTTTGTTTTGATCTGGATTCAATAGAAACTTCTTCAAATGTGAAATATCCTCCCTATCAGAAAAAAAAAACAGAAAATAATTTGAACATTTTTAATGTACATTTTCAATACAATTTTGCTGCTTTGCTGAAGATGATTTTAAGCTATTGGAGCGGAACAACGATTGGTGTTTCGAAGTTTCCTTGGATAGGTTCGGAAGCCACGAGGTCGTTTCTATGGATAATCGATCCAACAACTTCAGTTAGACGGAGTTAAATGCGGGGCCCCTCGGCTAAGCCGTTATAGGATCCATAGAGAATCAGCCTGGGGGCCACACCCTGGTACAGTTAGATGATGTGCGTCGTATATGCCGTCCAAAGTCAATATACCTAGTGCAAAAACTAGAAACATATAGAGTAAATAGCACCGTGTATAATCAAGTGTATCTATGCTTGGATGATAAGCATATTAGTTAACCTATGCAATTAATTGCGGTGCAAGCATTAGCCTCATTACCGAAGAGAGGCTATCAGTAAATTTGTCATTTAACTGACGATACAAGCTAAAATATGTTTCCTGCAAAACCGTAACATGGGGCATTTCAGGTCAATTCTATTTACGACCTCCATGATTTTCTATTATTTTTTCCAGTACCTTTTTAGGCATCTCAAAAATATTTGGACAAATATTTTCTCTTTCATATTTAAAGCGAAAAAAATAATCTTGTAAATAAGAAACCTGGCAATTGTAATTTTATTCATAGCGTTTCACAAACATTTTGTTAAACTGGAAAAGAAACAAAAAGGTTCTGCAAATTTCGGGAATGTACGACAAATGAATTTTTATTTGTACATTTTTTTTAATGTCAAAAAATATTTTATAAAAGATTGTTAAATAAAAAATTTGATATGGCTACTTTTTTCCTTTTTTTGTTTGTTGTAAAACTATAAATTAATTGTCAAAATGTTACATAACTAATATAAAATAATAAAACGATAACAAAAAGTTATCGTGTCCATATTATTCGTAATTACAAGACTAAAAATGTTATTTTTATTTGCGCATAAAATTTTGTGATGGAAAAAGAAGAAAAAAATTACAGAAATGTGAAGTTTATGCAGAATACTCGCGTACATTTGTCTTTTCAAACCTGCACAGCTAGTTTGTATTCTCAGCTACTTGCTATATTATCCCCGACGCAGTTAAATGCAAATTACATCGTCGCAACGAGCATTCATTTTTTTCTTACTATTTTGCGTACGGACGATATTTATCCCCTCGGAAATTACACGTCCAAGTTTCTCGTCGTATTTTGTCGTTGTCGCAAACACCTCGGACTCGTTTTATATATATAGTTATATATATAAAGTGATTGAATCAATTCGTGCTTTCGTCGTCTCAATATACGATTATATTCAGTGGACGAAAGTAATACTATTATATCTTATCATATCACTGATCAAATTTATAACATTTGTAAATTCCTTGTTTATCATCAGATTAATTTTATTTATAAAAAAATATAATGGAGAAAATGTTTCTACCAATAATTTGTTGTATGGAAAATCTTCATGAATTCAGTCTAATGGGCGAAAGTTTATTTCTAAAAGCGAAGTTACATTAAAATAACGTTTGCTCAGCACTTAGTTACTATCTAATCATTATACAGCATAAAAAAAAGTGTGTATTAATCCTCATTACTCACAGTCAGTTTATGCCACGTCACATCACTTTACTGTATATTTAATGCATCAAAACATCATTTCCCACGAGACTTTCGCACATTTCTCTTCTGCCCACTGATTGTTTATAACCCTTTAACTGCCAAATGTGGCATATTTGCTAAGTTCGAAAAGTAGCTATTTTACAAAATGTTTTTTTAAATAATTATAACCCTATTTTTTTTGGACAAAATATGGAATTTTATTAGAAATGCATCCTACATTTCAATTTCTCGGAAGAACAATGCATTTACAGGCAAAAAATTAAAAAAAGAAATTGTTCAAAAGTGCAATATTTTATTTTTCTACGTGTAAATACGTATTTACGAAAAATTATTCTATTGAACGGAAATTCACGAGTAAATGTGAGAAAATATAGAGACACGAATTATAGCCAATATTGGCCGTTGATGTAAATATTTAAAAAAAATTTATTCATTTTTTTCTTAGATGAAATTTCGATGAGTCTTTCCTTGCTGATTACGAATTAGCTTGATTGATAAATTACAATTTTTCTGCAAATACCCAAAAAAAGTTATATAAAAAATTTTCAATTGATGATTTATGAAGATTTTTATAAAAATTCTTCCATATTTATAATAAAAGATCTTAATACTGTAATGAAAACGAAAAAAGTATTAATTTGTTTTATAAAAACTTATTTGTTCAGAAGTGCAATTTCTTTACTACATTGTGATTGGTAAAATTCTGGAACATTTAAGAGAAATCATTATATCCATCTGGAGCTCAGTAAACGTGTGAAAGTACAAAGCCTAACATTACAAGCGATATTACTGAATATAAATTTACTGCACTTTTATTTCCCATCACAAGTATAAGGCTCGTTGGCACCATTCGAATATGGGCAGGAAAAAAAAGAGTGCTAATAATTTTATGTTCGCAATAGCGGTAGTAATGGTCGATGTGTCTTCACGGGGTTGTACGTAATTATTGGTTCGTATATCTTGACTATCTTTTATATAGGTGCGTACGTACATTGTGGGTGAAAAAAAGTGTGGATAAAAAATCGTACTACGCGAGCTGAGGTCGTCCAAGAGCCTGGCCAACGAAGCACGGAATAATTAGCGCGCGAGCACGTTGTAATTGCGATCGGTAGTCTCGAGAGTGCTATCTTTGTCGTTCTTTCTCGCACGTTGTGGCTACTATCTCGTACAGAAGGCTCTCTAATAGCTACACAGTTCTGTAATATTGTACAATGCATACTGTGTACCCATATATATATATATATGTGTATATGGGTCATTCTAAGCCAACACTGTTAGACATTTTTGTATGAAAATTAATATAAAATGTTGGAAGTTTTTCTGCGGATGTTAGAAATTTCTGTATGAAAATTAATATAAAATGTTGGAAGTTTGTCTGCTGATACGCGTATATTGAATTTTATACACAAATATTAATTAATATACAAAAAAAAATAGTTGTAAAATTAATATGCAGTATACTAAATACTTCATGAAAATTGTGTTTATAATCTAATTATTGGAATTTTACAACATATCAGTATATTATATGAAATTTAATATACTGATATGTTGTATATATACTGATAAATGAAATTTAATATACCGTATCTGCAAAAGAACTTCCAATACGTATCTTAATTTTCAAAATATTTTTAACAGTGAACTCGATAATCGTTTGAAACTTCATATTTTTTATTGCACTGTTAGAAATTTTTGTATGAAAATTAGTATAAAGTATTGGAAGTTTTTTTTGTGGATATGCGTATATTAAATTTAATATACAAATATTAATTAACATACAACGAAATTTTTGCAAAATTAGTATATAGTATAGTATACTAAATACTTCATAAAAGTTGTGTTTATAATCTAATTATTGGAATTTTACAACATATCAGTATATTATATGAAATTTAATTAATAATATACTGATGATATAATATACTTCATAAAAGTTGTGTTTATAATATAATTATTGGAATTTCACAACATATCAGTATATTAAATGAAATTTAATATACTGATATGTTGTATATATACTGATAAATGAAATTTAATATACCGTATCTGCAAAAGAACTTCCAATACGTATCTTAATTTTCAAAATATTTTTAACAGTGAACTCGATAATCGTTTGAAACTTCATATTTTTTATTGCACTGTTAGAAATTTTTGTATGAAAATTAGTATAAAGTATTGGAAGTTTTTTCTATGGATATGCGTATATTAAATTTAATATACAAATATTAATTAACATACAACGAAATTTTTGCAAAATTAGTATATAGTATAGTATACTAAATACTTCATAAAAGTTGTGTTTATAATCTAATTATTGGAATTTTACAACATATCAGTATATTATATGAAATTTAATTAATAATATACTGATGATATAATATACTTCATAAAAGTTGTGTTTATAATATAATTATTGGAATTTCACAACGTATCTGTGTATAAAACTAAATGTATGATTTATGTATATGAAATGAAATTTAATATACCGTATATGCAAAAGAACTTCCGATACATATATTAATTTTCAAAATATTTTTAACGGTATTCCTATTTTTAGGACTTAACGGACTTATTCCTATTTTAGGTCTATTTGATGTATACCACCCCAAAATCGGCCAAAAATAAATTTAAACATTTTCTTTAAATGTAAATGGTTAAATGTAAGAAAAAATACTGCATAACAAAAACATTTTTTTTCATTTAAATTCCAATGACTTGAATTTTTATTAAATATTAAAAACAAAAAATCAAGCTAGTTTCCCTTGACTTTCCCTTTTTTCGACGAATTCAATGAAAAACGACGTCAGTATATAGTTTTATATGAGGATTTCTTGTCGGTAAATTGTAGAATAATTTTTTCATCCACATATTAATGCATTAAAATGTTAATTGAAATATTATTATACAACTTACCGAGAATAAAATCTCTTATAAAATGATATACTAACGCCTTTTTTCATAGCAATCATCAAAATAAAGGGAACGTTAAAGGTTTTGATACCATTTTGATTTTTTTTTGGTTTTAGGATCCAAAAAATGAGAACAAATTGAATATTCTTTTTTTATTTTTTTGTTATGGAGTATTATTACACTTTTAATATTGACAAAGTCCAACGGCACGGTATTAAAAAATGTTGCATTTATTTTTAACCGCTTTTGAGGTACTGCAAGCCAGTGAAATGGGAGCAAGTCCAGTTAAAAATATAAAGCGTCAAACGTTTATCAAGTTGACTTGGAATGCCCCATATGAAGTGTAAATCTCCGAGAGATTGAGCCTTCGCCCCGTAACGGGAGATACTAATTATTGCGCTCACTGCGAAAGCCATACGGTACGACTTAAGGTCTCCGAACCGATCGCGACGATTATTGCGGCGTCTTTTGTGACACACAACACACTTTCTTGAACGAAAAAAAATGGATATATATATATATATAGAGGAGTTGTACGAAAGAGACGAGAATCATTACCGGAAATGCAATAACCGTGCTGGAAGGGACGATTATTAATTGCTTCGTTGCAATTAAAGCGAAACGAGATAGCCGTCTAGAGAAAATTTATTCATTTTCAGAGTGAGTCTACTCGATTATACAAATGGTATTCTGCAGAAGTGCGAAGACGCATTTTATAGCATTAGGCGGACCAAATGCAGGTATCTCATTATCGGTGCAGTTAGAGAGGTATGTAATTAATTGCAAAATTTTTGGAACATTGTTTTGGTAATCTTAAGGGGAGGGAGTCAGGTAAAAAAAATTGATTTTGGAAATTCAATATCATCCAAATCCTATTGCATATAAAAATGCCCAACGCACTATATTGTTGGTACTCGGTGAAAGGATTTTTTTACTGTTGACTGACTTGCATATGCTTTTTCAGTATTATCTTAAGCAAAGTTCTTAGGTTTTCCATTCTGCGCATGATTCAGATCAAACTACTAGACAGATTGGAATGATTGACGTCTCATTTTCTTCTTCATGAAAAGATACATCGGCTGAATGGAGCAAATGTTAATAAAAGGTAATATTTTTTAAGTGACGTAATTATTAATAAATAAATGTTATGGTATTTTCTAAATTAGTGATTAACTTTGCTTTCAGAATGAAAAAAAATAGTTTGCTCCTTTTAGCCGGTGTATCTTTTCATGAAGAAGAAAATGAGATGTCAATGATTCCAATCTGCCTAGTAGTTTGATCTGAATCATGCGCAGAATGGAAAACCTAAGAACTTTGCTTAAGATAATATTGAAAAAGCATATGCAAGTCGGACGGCAGTAAAAAATCCTTTCATCGAGTACCAACAATATGGTGCGTTGGGCATTTTTATATGCAATAGGATTTGGATGATATTGAATTTCCAAAATCAATTTTTTTTACCTGACTTTAAGGGGACCAAGTCAACTAAAAAAAGTCATAAGAAAAAAAATTCAGTAAATGATACTCGTCTTTTAAAAAATCTTACATTTAAACATCATTAGGTACAAAACAAGCATTGTAATTCTGCAATTTTGTAAAGACATTCAGTGCACAAGAAAGGTGTGAGGTCAAAAGTAAAATTTTTCACTTGTCATAACTTTCAGACCAAACCGGTCAACAAATTTTAGTGTTCGATGTATTATTTTATCTGTCGAAGAGTGCATTCTGGATTGAATATAGCGATTTTGGATGCAGTGAAAATTAGATTTACTGTAACCAATTGTTTAGTGAGTTTTTAATAGAGAGAGATTTATTTACACATTTAAAATCATAACTTTGCCATAAAGAGCTGAAATAAAAATTAATATATTCAATCCAGAATGCACTCTTTGACAGATAAAATAAGACATTGAACACTAAAATTTGTTCACCAGTTTGGGCTGAAACCTACGACAAGTGAAAATTTTTACTTTTTACCTCACACCATTTTGGTGCACTTTACATCTTTATAAAATTGCAGAATTATGATGCTCATTATGTATTTAATGAGGTTTTAATATAAGATTTTTTTAAAAGAAGTTAAATATTTACACAATTTTTTTTCTTATGACTTTTTTTAGGTGACTGGGTCCCCTTAAGCAGATGAAGATCACGTGGAGAGTATATTCGACAATTTGTGTGGGCAAATGAATATCAAATTGGTAATCCAAAAAGTAATGTTGCTTCCTCATAGAAAATTTTTAATTCTTGGGAAAAAAAGATAAAAAAGGGCAAGTTTTTCGTGCCACAAAAAATATGCTAATATAAGGTTTGAACTATTTATCTAAAAATTTTCATACATGTAGATTAATTACTAACTATTGATCTTGGCACGTTTCTTTAAAATCTATAGTGGCACTGACTTTTTATGATTTAAAATTACGTAAAAATTCGTTATTCAGTCGTTAAAAAATGCAATTCGCGAGGCTTGTAGCATTCCAGAAATGGGAAGATCCAAAGTTCGATAATATGGCATTTGGACATAATCGATATAAAGAATTCAGAAGTTATGACAATGTTTTTAAGATATCTAGTTTTTTCATATTCGACGTAATTATTCTTATAACTCGAAAACGATTTTAAGTACGAAGTTCAAATTTGGCAACCTGCTGATGCAGTTACTTCCCTCGCATTGTATATAAAATCAATGAAAATCGACAAACTGATACAAATTATATGAGTATTTTTTTTGCGAAAAAAAATAATGACAAAACCGCTCCAGTTTGTGCAAACTGCAAAATTCATCGGACTGAATCTTTCGACAAACATCAAGTTAGAACCAAAATTGGTTTGTACAGCAATTCAACAAAATCGGCAGCTGGATTCACAAGATACGACACTTTTATAAAAAATATTTCGGCTACATTAAATTTTTTCGTTTTGCCTTCTTAATTTTTTTCTACTATTCCAATATACAAAAATATGACAACCGAAACTGAAAACTTTCACAACTTGACAAAAAAATATTGAGCATTCGAATTATGATTTATGGTGAAAGTCACAACGTAATCTTTTGGCAAGTAAAAATCAATCTTTTTTTCAAAGATAAAACTGACATGATAAAAATTTTGCAATATTATCCACACTGACGAATTTTTCTATTAACATACTAAAAACCGATGAAGCAGCTTCACGCTTTCACATACTTCATGCTCATGAATAAAACGCGAAGCGCCGAAAATTAGTGAAATTTAATTGGAAATGTGAAACTATCGATCCAAGGGATACTCTGCATATAGTCTAATAATATCGAGGCACATGCATAACTGGCATACTACTGTTGTTATTACTAGAGCGGAGGAAGATTCCCGAAGCGATTGCTAATTACATTCGCGTAATAAATGCACGGTAGCTACGTGTGTGCTATTGCGGCATTTATCTGCGAAACGCGAGTTGTATATTATATCAATCGGTACAGATACAGTAATAGAGTAGACGTGGCGCACGCAATTCACACGCGAGGCGATAGACTCGAACGTAAGAGATAATAGCAAGAAAAAAGAGAAAAGGGAAGAAAATGGAACTCGATTGTGATGAAAATGCCTTGGTATAAGTATTAGCTGCAAGTAGCGCTAAATACTTACACTAGAGTCATTAAGAGGCTGCAGTTGCAATATATATATATACACTCGTCCGTTTTTTCGCACATAACCGTCTTCTAATCGCAAAGTAACAGTGCAACCGGGTGTACCGGTATAAAAAGAATTGTTGGAACGTAAACCGTTAAGGTTTATCTCAATCGAGTGGAGCGACTTCGTTAACAAAACAATGCGACCGAAGGTCGAAGCTACGTTGCAACCCGAGCGTAATTAGTCTTTATCTCTTAAGGTTCATCGAGAGTCGAAACACTTTTCTCAAGAGAATTCTTCTCAATTGCGTCAATTTCGCTAAGAGCATAGAATTGAGGAATAAATGTAATAATAAAACAATTTAGTAGTTTGTAATAAAAATTTAGAGGTTACCGATTACCGGTTTTCTTATCAAAACGACCTAGATAGAGAAGAATTATAAATTGAACGAGTTGTTGAAGCTAACTGCTTAGTTCTGGTCAAGATCAACGATAGATTGATTAAATAAATCGTTATAGGATTATAGGAAAGTAAATTTAACAAGTATATCTGATTGGAAATTTTTCGGTGATTATGATAGCCAAGAACTAAACTTTTTAATTAAGAACTAAAGATTGTCACGGAAAAACTTGCAGAAAAACTGAAAAAAAAATTAATGAAATTTTGTTTGTTTGTTTTTATTTGAAATGTTCGAATTATCGTGGAAATAAATTGCAGTTTCGTAATCAGCGGAAAATTTCCGATCTGATAAACTTTTGACATTTACTAAAAGCCGATATTTTTTTTTCAAGTTTGAATGATAATAAAACAATTTAGCAGATTGCAATAAAAATTTAGAGGTTAACGATTACCGGTTTTCTTATCAAATCAACCTAAATAGAGAAGAATTATAAATTGAACGAGTTATTGAAGCTAACTGCTTAGTTCTGGTCAAGATCAACGATAGATTGATTAAATAAATCGTTATAGGATTATAGGAAAGTAAATTTAACATGTATATCTGATTGGAAATTTTTCGGTAATTATGATACTGCCAAGAACTAAACTTTTCTATTAAGAACTAAAGATTGTCACGGAAATACTTGCAGAAAAACTGAAAAAAAAAAAATGAAATTTTGCTTGTTTGTTTTTATTTGAAATGTTCGAATTACCGTGGAAAGAAATTGCAGTTTCGTAATCAGCGGAAAATTTCCGATCAGATAAACTTTTGACATTTACTAAAAGCCGATATTTTTTTTCCAAGTTTGAATGATAATAAAACAATTTAGCAGTTTGCAATAAAAATTTAGAGGTTAACGATTACCGGTTTTCTTATCAAATCAACCTAAATAGAGAAGAATTATAAATTGAACGAGTTATTGAAGCTAACTGCTTAGTTCAGGTCAAGATCAACGATAGATTGATTAAATAAATCGTTATAGGATTATAGGAAAGTAAATTTAACAAGTATATCTCATTGGAAATTTTTCGGTGATTATGATACTGCCAAGAACTAAACTTTTCTATTAAGAACTAAAGATTGTCATGGAAAAACTTGCAGAAAAACTGAAAAAAAAATAAATGAAATTTTGTTTGTTTTTTAAAATTTGAAATGTTCGAATTACCGTGGAAAGAAATTGCAGTTTCGTAATTAGCGGAAAATTTCCGATCAGATAAACTTTTGACATTTACTAAAAGCCGATATTTTTTTTTCAAGTTTGAATGATAATAAAACAATTTAGCAGTTTGCAATAAAAATTTAGAGGTTAACGATTACCGGTTTTCTTAATAAAACCACCTAAATAGAGAAGAATTAAAAATTGAACGAGTTATTGAAGCTAACTGCTTAGTTCTGGTCAAGATCAACGATAGATTGATTAAATAAATCGTTATAGGATTATAGGAAAGTAAATTTAACAAGTATATCTCATTGGAAATTTTTCGGTGATTATATACTGCCAAGAACTAAACTTTTCTATTAAGAACTAAAGATTGTCACGGAAATACTTGCAGAAAAACTGAAAAAAGAAAAAATGAAATTTTGCTTGTTTGTTTTTATTTGAAATGTTCGAATTACCGTGGAAAGAAATTGCAGTTTCGTAATCAGCGGAAAATTTCCGATCAGATAAACTTTTGACATTTACTAAAAGCCGATATTTTTTTTTTCAATTTTGAATGATAATAAAAAAATTTAGCAGTTTGCAATAAAAATTTAGAGGTTAACGATTACCGGTTTTCTTAACAAAACGACCTAAATAGAGAAGAATTATAAACTGAACGAGTTATTGAAGCTAACTGCTTAGTTCTGGTCAAGATCAACGATAGATTGATTAAATAAATCGTTATAGGATTATAGGAAACTAAATTTAACAAGTATATCTGATTGGAAATTTTTCGGTGATTATGATACTGCCAAAAACTAAACTTTTCTATTAAGAACTAAAGATTGTCACGGAAAAACTTGCAGAAAAACTGAAAAAAATAATGACTTTTTTTTTGTTTGTTTTTATTTGAAATGTTCGAATTACCGTGGAAAGAAATTGCAGTTTCGCAATCAGCGGAAAATTTCCGATCAGATAAACTTTTGACATTTACTAAAAACCGATTTTTTTTTTTCAAGTTTGAATGATAATAAAACAATTTAGCAGTTTGCAATAAAAATATAGAGGTTAACGATTACCGGTTTTCTTAACAAAACGACCTAAATAGAGAAGAATTAAAAATTGAACGAGTTATTGAAGCTAACTGCTTAGTTGTGGTCAAGATCAACGATAGATTAATTTGAAAAATTGTTATTGGATTTACGATATTTTTTTTTTGCTCGCTAAATATTGACTACGCGAAGAATTGCTGACAACATGACATGCATCGTGCCAAGACGCCAGCAATCGCCTTATCCTAACACGGTGCAGCCTTACACAGTACGCGTAATCCAATTATTAAAAAATATAGATATTGCCCGCTTTTTTTTGTTGCGGAAAATCATAATTTTTCTGCACAACGTGAAGCGAGTGTAAACTTTTATGATAGCAGAAGTGTAATATTGCAACCCTCTGAATTTAACAGGAGGATGCAGCTCATCTAGAAGGAAATAGCCATTTTTATAGATACCATTTTTAATTTCAATTTTAAAAAGTCTGCAAAAAATTGTTACACAGTGGAATTTTTATTACGAATGTATTCTACATTTCCATTTCTTAATACGAAAATTAAACGCAAAAATTTAAAAAGTGCTTTTTTCACAACTGTAATTTTCACTTTTTTTTTTGTTTAGAAAAGTATGAAACCTTTAAGATTTTTTTCTATTCATTGGAACAGTGTTTCGGTCTTTAAAGTGTTAAATGGAAATTATTTATTATTCTCTGCAGTGACTTAATAAAAAATAAATTTTTTATTAATAATATTTTTTAATAAAAAATTTTTTGTATTAATAAATTTTTTATTAATTTTTTTTATTAATAAAATAATTAAATCTGACCCTTTAGTTGAATTTATTTGATCCAACAAATTTATTTCTTCAGTGAATATTAATCTTCCATACATATTATCTGTACATGTGTACATGTGTGGGTGTTTAGATCACGTGCATTGCTGCGAGCTATCGTGCCATTAATTATCTTTACAAGTCAAAGAATCGAAAAATGCGTCGATGCAATGCACGTGCAAATTGTAAATACGGGAACTAGGCGAACATATGCACGATCGTTTATTCTTCAAGCTCGCCGGAGTGTCACACAACACAACGTTGAATTAAATACGAGTATTCTGTCTCTGCATTTGCCATTTCTAGCTGCACTACATATTTGCATAGTTTGATATAGTCATCTAACGGTCTTGGACTTTATTCCGTCGTCGCATATGGTCAACACGTGCACTGGATGTTACCACCCGGAACATGAGTGCAATGAACGCGTCACAATTGAATTTTCCCATATTTGTAATGGAAGAAAGTGCAATCATTTCACAAACAATCATCCAGATCGTACCTCACACGTTTTATGACTTTGTGGTGTTCCGGCGGGTCCCACGGCTGAAATAAAACTTTTTCTTATAGGAAGTTTTCCAATGAATTTAAAAAAAAATGAATTTAGAGACATTTATCTGCCATTAATTTTTTTAGCATTATTAATAATGTCACCTAACACTTATATTGTTTCCTGAATATTTAAACTGGTCTTATAGTTCAATTCAAAGTATAAATAGCTTGAATTTTATACAGACGATACCTAACGTACTGCTTCATTTGCGAGAAGCGTTGTTGGCGGCGTAGCCACCTAGCGTCGCAGTAGGAACTACTGTTGCAATACAAGTATTTGAGTTATACTTTCAGGCCTTTGAATTTTCAACAAAAATGTTTAAATCTTTCTTTATGTCTTTGAATGTATAATACAATTATTTAACGAGTTAGTTTCAAGTTATTAATTCCGGTATTTTAATAATTTAATGTAAATTTCTCATAAAATTGATAGCAGAATTGAATAGAATTTTCACTACAATGTTCAATTTTATTATGTTGAAATTATTAAAAAGTTATGGACAGTTTTTACCTTTACAAAGCCCGTTATTATTTTAGTTTGTTCTTATTTGTGTTTTGTCGTTTTATTTTTGGTCGAGAAATTAATGATAGAGTTTTGAATGTCCGTAATAAATAATTCTTTTCGATATGTTTGCTTAAACGTTCGAATGAAGCTAAACATACATACATTAGTATCTTTGTGAACGTGCCAAAAATGAATCGACACGATAAACACGTGTCACCAACAGAGTCGCTCGCAAAGGATTCTACGCTTTCCCTCCATTTAATTTAACCTCTACGAAATCGTAACTGCCACATGCAAGCTGCGCGACATGGTTACTCGCAGTTCACTCGCCAAGTGCACTCGGCTATAAATGCACAGGGAATAAGCAAACACGGGAAAGGTGTATATACAAGTGCACGATGTATAGGCGTATACTGCGTGTGGTAGCCGGGACAGTGGGTTAAACGAGATATCGTTATCTCGCTACACCTAGCAATGGTATCGTGCAGCAGCCCGCGTAGCTTGCTTGCATATACTAGCCCCGTGCACTCGCGAGTCTCTGACTCTCGTTTGTTCGGGAAACGGGAACGAACGGGCAAGGACTCTCGCGTTCCTGGATAAATTGTATACTGTTATGTGACTAGGGAGTGTCCAGCTTCGAACTGTAAATTGTGCAAACGTATAAAACAAAAAATAACGAAATAAAAAAACCTAAAACCTGGAAATTCGTATATAAATAGTCAATTAATCCTACCTTAATTTTATTTGGAATAAAATTAATTGGAATAAATACAGCTTTGAGCTGTAAATTTTGCTTACGTCGAAAACAAAAAAAAAGTTATATATGAATTTAAAAAATCGATTCTTAATATACGCTATCGTTATTTAATTTAGCATAAATAAAAATTGTATTCAAAAATGTAATCTCAAAAGTCTGTTTGATTGAAACTTTACCGGTGATTACGAAACATCATGAAGTTTTCTGTGATGAAGGAAAAGATTTAATGGATAAGCTTGAGAAAAATCTGAAGGAAAACTAGTTTTTGGGATTTTTGTTTGAAATGTTTCAGTTATCGAGAGAAGAAAGTGCAGTTTTGTAATCAGCGAGTAATTTCCGATTAGATGAGTTTTTGAATTTCAGTAAATGTCGACTTTTTTTCGATTGCATCCTCTGAAAAATAAAGATTACCGAAATTCGGTTTTTTCAACTGGACGTAACTTTTTGGGGTGGTTGAATGTCAATTTTTAAATTTAATTCAACGTAACGGGAAGAACGGCATTAAAAACATTACGAAAAAAAAAGATCTGCAAAATTTTTCAATTTTCGCTGCTGCTACTTTAAAAAATCTATAATAAATTCAAAACTCAACAAAACGAAACTCAGTCATTTGCTGAGTGACAACATAAAACTTGATTGATTTAAAAAAAAAGCACACGGCGAAGTCGCCACTCCTCTTTCTTTATTATAGCCACTTTAGTAAAAACTTTCATTTTGGCCAAGATGTTGAAATATTTTATTTTGTTTTAGACGTTGTACTGATGTATTTTCCCCCGCCCCCATCCGAATACGAATTTCCTATTCATTTTACCAACAAATAAAGTATTGCTGTAAAAAAAATACTGAAAATTATTTTTCTTCCCCGATTTTCAAAATAGTTCCAAGGTAATTTATTATCTAAGTGCAAAACGGAATTGTTTGTTTTTACTTAATAATTCAGAAATTATCAGCAAAGCACGGATCATTTTTTCTCAAAGTTTAAGACATATTTAGCCATTAACACATAAATAATTTTATGGATGACGACCATAAAAATAAAACTTTGAAGAAAAAAGTAGAACTTTGCCAATTGCTTCCTCATTATTTTTGGATTTTTACAAATCTACCTCTATGAGGAAGCATGTTAATCTATTTTGGCTTCCTCATAGAGGAAGCTTTGTAAAAATCCAACAATAATGAGGAAGCAATTTGCAAAGTTCTACTTTGCAGCGTTGTTTTAAAATTTTTTAAATGTTTTTAAAAATGTTGAACCCCTTGACAGATTCTCGTCAGATTCGAACTAAGTTTACCCACACTCTACTTGTGGACCAAGTTTGAGCCCGATGTCTTAAAAATTGCAGAGTTAGAGCACGAACAAAAAATTCAAAGTGCCATAAATTTTCAACCCCTTAACGGATTGATATCAAATTCACTCCCAAACTTTATTTAATAACAGTTCACTTGTGAACCAAATTTGAGCCCGACATCTTAAAAATTTCGAAAGTTAGAACACGAACAAAAAATGTCCAAAAAACAAAAAAAATGCCATAAGTTGTGAACCCTTTAACGGATTGACACCAAATTTGATCCCAAACACTATTTGATAACAGTCCACTTCTGGTCCAAGTTTGAGCCGGATATCATAAAAATTGCGGGAGTTAGAGCGCGAGCTGACATTCTCCAAAAAATTCAAAATGCCATAAATTTTGAACATCTTGATGGATTAACTCCAAATTCAATCCCACACCTTGTTTAACGACAATTTACTCGTGGTTCAAATTTGAGCCCGATATCTTAAAAATTGCGACGGCTATCGTGCTAACAAAAAATTGTGCACATACGCACACACACATACAGACATTTTTTCTAAACCGCTTTTCTCGACGTTTTAGACCATTCTGAGTATCCTGACATGAAAATCTCGAAAAAGAAAATTTCACGAAAACAAAGCTTCCTCTATGAGGAAGCAAAAAGAATAAATTCATAGTGTAAAAAAAACGCTGATTTGTTTTATTTGGAATCACGAGTGAGGGTTAATAAATCGTATTAGAATACATTATTTACGTACATCATAAGCTGGAATATTTTCCTTGTCGCGTATGACGGGCGAACTGTTTCTCGGTGCGATCAGAGCCATTTTTTTGTTGCTTTTTCCCTGCCGTTTTTCGGCCCGATGCTGGACCCAATAGGTCTTTACACAACACTGACACACACGCAGACACTGGCTTGTCCGCGCTCACCAAATATCTTCCGCCGTAGACATCTCTTTTCTCCAGCAGTTTCTTCCCACTCCACTCGCTTCACCGAGATATTCGATTTAATGCCCTCGGAGGGGTGAGCCAGACAACTGTACCACTTGCCAAAAGAGTGTATAGCGAATCGAAGGAAATGCTGGCGCAGCGATGAATCGATGCGCTCAGCCTGTTCTCGTGAACGTACGAGCTGACAGTACTTGAGTTCCGGACGGGGTCAGAAGGATCACTCTCGTGCCAGATATTGATGTCCTGTTGTCGTATTATTAAATTTTTACGATTTGTCACGATCACCATCAATTATATTTTATTCTCTTATTTTCTCTCTCAATTTCTTCTCTCTCTTTAATCATTTATCAAACGCAAACAGATGTAATATATTATAAACACAATTTGAAGTAATTGCATTTTATAAAAAGTATTAGGAAATGATAATTTGATAATGAATAATTCTTTACGAGATTTGTTTTTTTTTTTTTAATTAAGTAATAAGTTATAATTTTTTATCGATATTACTAGCAACATTTACATATTGCTACTTTGATTTAAGTTCCTATAGCAATAATGATAACTTTCTATACTTGCATTTATTTATTTTTCTTCTGGTTAGAAAATAGTATAATTCATTTGAAATTTACAAAAAATTACTATTCCGATCTTTGGCATTTCGAAATGTTTAACTCTATTTTTAAATCGTCCCTTACACACTTGAAAATTATTACAGGAAATTAAAGAAAAATTTTCGGAAAATTTTCAGAAAAATTAAAGAAAAAAAAAATATTATGAATGATACGGAATAGTTAGATGCTTTTGCCATCTAGTGAAAAATCCTTTTATAAGTGTAAGTATGGAAAAATATCTACTATTAAACCGTAGATCTTTTTCCATTTCAAATTAGCAACCAAACCAGCGTATCAGTTATTTAAAAAATATCTTCAACAATTTTAATTCCAAAATTCACTAAAATTTGTAGCCATAGTTAAGAAAGTTCGAACAATATTGCATATATGCATACTTTTATTTATTTTTATTAGATAGAAAAACTGGGTTTGTTAAAAGTGGCATATTTAAAATATTTCAATACAGTTGAGAAAAGAAAAAAAATCAAAAACACAAATACTACATTTTTCAATCAGTATTAATAATAATAATAATAATATTTAATCCCACGAGATATTTGCCCCTGATGTGATCTCCGTTTATTCTCGGAGGTATTACGTAGTAGATAACCAACATTCAATATTTGAACACATTTGCGAGTATGACATTTGAATAAAGCAATTTTGTGTCTCAATTTACTATCTGATTGTCTGAAATGCAGATAAGAAATGCGTACACCAGATTGCAACTGATTATAGAGGCAACGTACGAAAATATTGTCGTCACGATTATAAGAACTGCAGACTGAATTCGCATTTGCTGGTGGCTCCCAGGATTGCTCAAGCAAACAAGAAGTAAGTACACCGAGAGAAAAAGTTTCATTGATTCACGGAAATCTTTGCCAATGAAATGAAATACTTGAATTTCAATACTACTGTTTCTTTGAATGATCTCCAACTCAATGAAAAGTAGTGACATTGATTCGAAGAAACATTTCTTTAAACCAATGAACCTTTTTCATTGATTTCAAAGATATCATCTCTGATTCAATGAAACCTTCTTCTTACCACCTCGAAATTTCGAAACCTATTTTTTCCTGAACTACGCGGCAGATAAAGCTCAAATTTTGTGAGTATGTAAGGAAGCACGGCAGAAATAGGGCTAAGCTTCTGGCTTCTCGAAACTCGAAGCCGTTCGTTCGGGAGAACCGGAAAACAAAAAAGTGAGGTTAGGTGCGAGAGAGAGATCAATGAAAACGTTTCTTTGAACCAATGAAAACGTCTCTTTAAATCAATAAAACTGTTTCTTTATTATATGCTCACTAAGTAAGTCTTTATTTACAGACAATGAAATGTTGTCTTTGAAATTCAAATGCACTATTTCATTGAAATCAAAGAAATATTTCGTTGAGATCAATGAAAAAAAAAATCAATCCACCCATTTCTTTGGCGTCAATGAAATCTTTTCTCTCGCTGTACGCGCAGGCAAAGTTAAGGACGTTCACCGGCCGTAGCGAAGTATATACACGGACATGCGGAACCAGAGATCGATCGACATTGACATTGACTCGAGTTTAAAAGCTATATATCATGGACCGGAGCAGCAACCGCTCCCAATCTCGTTGATCCAGTTGTGAAACTCGATAAGTTATTGCCTTTTCGAGTTTCGAGAGAAAGGAAAATCATATATACACCAGACAAGACTATGACGATTGCAAATCGAATCAACAGAAGTGCTACTAATAGTACCAAGAAAACGCATGGCTGATGTTTACTATTAAGGCTACAAAGTTTTGTTTTGACTAAAAGTAATTGACCCTTAAATTACCGTTGGAAATCACAGCGATCTTATTTCTGTTTCCAACAATTTAATGGAAGCCTTAAGGTCCTCCGAAAAAATACTGTTATAGAATTTTTGATTTGTGTAAAATAATTAAGCTGACAATATTTTTGTTTACATAGAATTTAATAATTGATTGTCGATAAATGTGATTAAAATCTGTCATATAAATAGCTGCAGATATAAATTCTGGTTTGCAATTTTTATGTGTCAAATAATTAAGGTTTTTTTTTTTAATTCTGAGCGTATTTTAATCTCATGTGGTTTGATTAAAATCTGTCGTGAAGTGCATTAAAAAAAATACAATTGAAAATTCTTTTTGCTTGGCTAAAATAATTAAATTAGGGTTGCAATCTTTTTAATACTCACACAGAGAATTTTATAGTACACTCAATGGACTATTTATAGGGTACTCAACGTGAAAGTCCTGGCTATTTTATGTAGAAACTAAGTTTGATTGTTCAGCAAGAGTTTCGTTAATGTGAGTTAACAAATTATTAAAAATATGAGAAATAATCATCGCCTTATAGTAATGGAATCAGAGTTGTAAATCCCCATTAACTCATAAGATATAATTTACAGTACAATTTGTTTTGTAATTATGATTTCATAATAATAATATGTAGTGATTATAAAATAGAGTGTAAACATTTGAATAGCTGAAAAAAATACTAATTTTCGCTTTAATATTGCAAGAAATAGTGGAAAAAGATGGAAGAAATAAGTAATGCATTACTTATTTTGTTCCATTTTTTTCAAAAGAATTACCGTGAATTTTTATTGAAAAATAATAATTGTTGCAGCCATTCCAAAGTTTAATCATCGTATTACAATCGCTACATGTTATTATTATAAAATCATAATTATAGAGCTGATCGTATCATCATCATTATTTCTATAAGTATTAGGCATTTACAACTCTGAATGGAATTTTTTTTCTGACATTATTTTGCTGTTAATACTCATGGTATTTTCCAAAATATTTTTAGTAAGATAACAAATCCATTTTTTTCCTTGTAAATTATAAAATTATTAATTGCCAGTTCATCAGACTATTTTGAAAATTAAATTATCCAGTAAATTAATTATTCAACATAACTATATAAAAATCACAATGAGCCAAAAATTAATAATCGTTACCAAAATATTAATAATTTCAGCATTTTTTGTGAATGTAACAAATTAGTCATAAAAGTAAAAATAAAAAACTATATTCTAGCGAACTGTCCAAAAATATACACAAGAATATCATTTATTTATATCAATGAGAAAATAATACAACATTTTTTTGTTTTTCAGCTAATGAAAATAAATTGGATTTGTTAATCAATCAATTTCCCTCAATGAAATTAGACACTGGGACGGAAGCCGGACAATATATCGCGTTACATAGGTATAGTTTATGCTCGAAACGCGAGAACCTGGAGAGATCGTTGGTATCAGTACTGGTAACGCTCTACTGTCTGGTTCCAAGTTCTGAGGCAGCTTCCCGGCTACTTCCGGTCTCACACGAGAGCCTCGCGAATCAATTAATCTTGTCTTGCACTTTCATCCGCGAATTAACGCAACGAGAGAGAGAGAAAGAGAGATAAAAGACGAAGAGGATACAAGAAATGTTGAATAAATTGCATTTTTCACACTTCACTTTCAACTTCTTCTTAAGGCTTTAAGTTTTACCTTTAAATTCACTAAGAAACAATTGATTTTTCTTCTTGCACTTTCTCCGAGCTCACAGAACTTTTTCGTTTATGATTCGTTTCGTTTCGTTTCGATTTGTATATATATAGACATATATATATATTTTTTGTTGTTGTTGATCGAATCTCGATCCTCACTGCTTAACTTGACTAGCAAATTTTTTGCCGGTTTTTCGTTATGTTCGGAACGAGACGGAACTCGATGAAAATCGTTTCGGACAAGTTTCTTTTTTACACGAGCGTGGAGACAAGAGTAGCGTGGCTGACGGCCAGCTCCGTACTGATTGTCGAGGTGCGCGCTCACGATGTTGTCCGACGCGCTCGCGTTTTCCCACTCTCTCTCGCTTACCTCGCGGCTGTGCGAGGTAACCTGCGTATATAAGTAAATGTGATACGCCCCGGTCTCTCATGTCGCTGCGATCTGCAGGGTTCGATTCCATGCGAAAAACATTCACGAGTGACCGTATTTTAAAGTTTATATTTTAAAATATATTCATTTAGGGAAAAAACTACGTTTATCCTAAATTTGTTTAAATTTTAATGCAGAATAAATAAATGGAATATATTCAGGACTCGATTTCATGTGAAAAACCTTCACGAGTGACAGTATTTTTAAGTTTATATTTAAAAATATATTTATTTAGAAAAATAGTTACATTTACCCTAAATTTGTTTGAATTATAATACAGAATAAATAAATGTTTGTCATATCGCTGTGATTTGCAGGATTCGGTTCCATGCGAAAAACATTCACGAGTGACCGTGATTTAAAGTTTATATTTTAAAATATATTCATTTAGGGAAAAAACCACGTTTATCCTAAATTTGTTTAAATTTTAATACAGAATAAATAAATGGAATATATCCGGTCTGTTATATCGCTGTGATCTGCAGGTTTCGATTCCATGCGAAAAACATTCACGAGTGACCGTGATTTAAAGTTTATATTTAAAAATATATTCATTTAGAAAAATAGTTACATTTATCCTAAATTTGTTTAAATTTGAATACAGAATAAATAAATGGAATATATTCGGTGTGTCATATCGCTGTAATTTGCAGGACTCGATTTCATGTGAAAAACCTTCACGAGTGACAGTATTTTAAAGATTATATTTTAAAATATATTCATTTAGAAAAATAGTAACAATTATCCTAAATTTGTTTAAATTATAATACAGAATAAATAAATGTCTGTCATATCGCTGTGATTTGCAGGATTCGGTTCCATGCGAAAAAGATTCACGAGTGATCGTATTTTTAAGTTTATATTAAAAATATATTGATTTAGAAAAATAATTGAATTTATACTAAATTTGTTTCAATTTTAATACAGAATAAATGGAATATATCCGGTCTGTTATATCGCTGTGATTTGCAGGACTCGATTTCATGTGAAAAACCTTCACGAGGACAGTATTTTTAAGTTTATATTTAAAAATATATTCATTTAGAAAAATAGTTACATTTACCCTACATTTGTTTAAATTATAATACAGAATAAATAAATGGAATATATTCGGTATGTCATATCGCTGTGATTTGCAGGACTCGATTTCATGTGAAAAACCTTCACGAGTGACAGTATTTTTAAGTTTATATTTAAAAATATATTAATTTAGAAAAATAGTTACATTTACCCTACATTTGTTTAAATTATAATACAGAATAAATAAATGGAATATATTCGGTATGTCATATCGCTGTGATTTGCAGGACTCGATTTCATGTGAAAAACCTTCACGAGTGACAGTATTTTTAAGTTTTTATTTAAAAATATATTCATTTAGAAAAATAGTTACATTTACCCTACATTTGTTTAAATTATAATACAGAATAAATAAATGTCTGTCATATCGCTGTGATTTACAGGACTCGATTCCGTGCGAAAAACATTCACGAGTGACAGTATTTTAAAGTTTATATTAAAAAATATATTTATTTAGAAAAATAGTTACATTTATCCTAAATTTTTTTGAATTTTAATACAGAATGAATAAATGGAATATATTCGGTGTGTCATGTAGCTGTGATTTGCAGGACTCGATTCCATGCGAAAAAGATTCACGAGTGATCGGATTTTAAAGTTTATATTTTAAAATATATTCATTTAGAAAAATAGTAACATTTACCCTAAATTTGTTTAAATTATAATACAGAATAAATAAATGTCTGTCATATCGCTGTGATTTGCAGGACTCGATTTCATGTGAAAAACCTTCACGAGTGACAGTATTTTTAAGTTTATATTTAAAAATATATTAATTTAGAAAAATAGTTACATTTATCCTAAATTTGTTTAAATTTGAATACAGAATAAATAAATGGATTATATTCGGTGTGTCATATCGCTGTGATTTGCAGGACTCGATTCCATGCGAAAAACATTCACGAGTGACCGTATTTTAAAGTTTATATTTTAAAATATATGAATTTAGAAAAATAGTAACATTTACCCTCGACTCGGACTCGATTCTATGCAAAAAAGATTCACGAGTGATCGTATTTTTAAGTTTATATTAAAAAATATATGAATTTAGAAAAGTAATTGAATTTATCCTAAAGTTGTTTCAATTTTAATATAGAATAAATCGAATATATCCGGTCTGTTATATAGCTGTGATCTGCAGGATTCGATTCCATGCGAAAAAGATTCACGAGTGATCGTATTTTTAAGTTTGCATTAAAAAATATATTAATTTAGAAAAGTAATTGAATTTATCCTAACTATGTTGCAATTTTAATACAGAATAAATAAATTGAATATATCCGGTCTGTCATATCGCTGTGATTTGCAGGTTTCCATTCCATGCAAAAAATATTCACGAGTGATCGTATTATTAAGTTCATATTAAAAAATATATTAATTTAGAAAAGTAATTGAATTTATCCTAAATTTGTTTCAATTATAATACAGAATAAATGGAATATATACGGTCTGTTATATCGCTGTGATCTGCTGGATTCGATTTCATGCAAAAAAGATTCACGAGTGACCGTATTTTTTACTTAATATAAATAAAAAATTTTTAAATACATACTAAATTTGTGTAAGTTTTGTTAAAGTATAAGTAAATGTAATACATCCCAGTATATCATATCGCTGATATCTGCAAAGTTCGATACCTTAGAAAAAATGTTCACGAATAACAATACTTTTTATAGTACGTAAAAAAATGTATTGATTTAGAAATAAAATTGAGTTTACGCTAAATTTGTTTAAATTATACTGAAGAACATGAAAAAAGGATGCAAATATATTAATATTTTATTATAAGACTAAGAAGAATTTAAAAAAATGCTAGTAAAATAATTTTCTGAGAAAATAACAACAATTTTAGCGTACACATATTTTTCAATATTTTCAACAAAATTTTAATGTTATTTCTTTTCGTTATTATTCACCCATCTTTCACTAAACTATTTTGTAACTCGGGAAGAGATAAATTAAGACATCCGAAATACTTGGCAATGGAATGTCCCATTAATTGAACAAACATAGTGCGAAGAATAATAAAGAAAGTGATTGGGAACTATAAATTCTCTAGGCTATCGTAATAAATGGATTCAGTTATTACGATATTGAATATTATTTTCTGCATCGGTCTGTTCGTCTGTAGTTCTGTCCAAGAGTATCAAAGAATTCTCGAGGATTCGACACCCACGCTGCTCTCATATACGCTCCTATGAAATCCCATCCTGTCTGTATACCTACGCGGGTACTGGACCAGCAGGTATACTGGACGTGAGCCCATCGAAATGGAAAAAGGACACGTGGGTGGATATTTCGTGGAGCCGTCCTTTCGTTCGATCCACGAGTCCACAACGCAATGACATCCCACTCGTTTACCTCCAGCATCGAGCCACTAGTTTCGTATCAATCTTTCACTGCACTTAAACACGTGGGAATCAGTGACACACGTTTAATAGGTTTTTCGTTTTTTTTTTCCTTCATTCATCAATAGCTTGTTTATTTCGATCACATTTTATTCAGCATAACGTTATATTGGAATGCAAAAAAATTCGGAATGATAAAAAAAAACGATTTCAAACATTTATTGACGAGTATTGATGTGTACAAAAAATATTTATTAATGCTTTATAGCATCGAGACATACTTTTCGTTTTTTGCTTTCCTCGCTGCACTTAAGGGGAAAGGTAAAAAAATTGATTTTGGAAATTCAATATCACCCAAATCCTATTGCATATAAAAATGCCCAATGCACTATATTGTTGGTACTCGATGAAATGATTTTTTACTGTCGTCTGACTTGCATATGCTTTTCAATATTATCTTAAGCAAAGTTCTTAGGTTTTTTGTTCTGCGCATGATTCACATCAAACTACTAGGCAGATTGAAATGGTTGACGTCTCATTTTCTTCTTCATGAAAAGATACACCGGCTAAATGGAGCAAATGTTAATAAAAGGTAATATTTTTTAAGTGACATAATTATCAACAAATAAATTTTATGCTATTTTCTAAATCAGTGATTAACTTTGTTTTCAGAATGAAAAAAAATAGTTTGCTCCATTTAGCCGGTGTATCTTTTCATGACGAAGAAAATGAGACATCAACCATTCCAATCTGCCTAGTAGTTTGATCTGAATCATGCGCAGAATGGAAAACTTAAGAACTTTGCTTAAGATAATATTGACAATCATATGCAAGTCAGACGACAGTAAGAAATCCTTTCATCGAGTAACAACAATATAGTACGTTGGGCATTTTTATATGCTACAGGATTTGGAGGATATTGAATTTCCAAAATCAATTTTTTTACCTGACTTCCTCCCCTTAAAAACGGAGGAATTAATGACATATGTTTAAAAGGTTTTTTGTTTGTTTTTTTTCCCTTCATTCATCAATGACTGGTTTATTCCAATCGCATTTACTGAGCATAAATATCAAATTTCAAGAAATGTCGGAATCATGAAAAAAAAGGAGAATTGGAAACATTAATTTACGAGTATTAATGTGCACTGAGAGAAAAATCTGGTAATTTAAAAAAAAAATATAGTTAGACCGACTAAATAACTAATCTAACTATAAACTATAATTCTCAAGAGGAACGTCTCTATTTTATGGTTATAGCAAATATAATTATAGTAGGAATCATCAAAATGATAATAGTATAAAAAATTATTCTAATAGTTTCAAATATGCCGTTTCGTTGCATATGCGATTTCAACGTTTGTTTTCAATAATCTTGCAAGTATCGTTTATTGAACCATATTATCATCGCTTCAACCATAAAACATTGTAAGCCTTCCTGGATTCGTTTTATCATGTGAAATCGTTAAATCAACGATATGCTTTTCTCTCAGTGCGTATAAAATATTTATTAATGCATCGAGCTTAGAAACCAAAATGAAAATGCTCAATACAATTTTTTTCTTTCTTTCCCCAGAATATATGGGTATGTATGGGTTATTGTATTTATAAAATCTTCATTTTATTTTTTATTTTAGTGAAATATTAAACGATTTTACGCTTAGTAGAATGCGATAAAAATAAACAAAATTATGTATAGAGATTAAACGGTTCACTGAGAAATAAAATCGTTAGAACCAACAAAACGTGCGATTGCGGGCGGCGAAAAGAATATTTTGTCGATTAGACAAAATATTTGGCAATGGTAATCGAATCATTTTTGGATTCTATCAGCCGTTGCTTCGATCAAAAGAATATACTTTTAGCCACCCGCAAGCGTACACTGAGAGAAGAGTTTGTTAACAGTTAACAAATCTTGGTTAAATATGGCGAAATGAACCATTTAGTTATTCTTATTGAATCTCACTTGAGCTAAATAAAATTTGGTTGTCGCAAATGAAGCTCGCTGATATTTGTTAATAGTTAACAAATCTTAATTGGCTCAAGTGAGATTGAATAAGAATAACTAAATGGTTCATTTCACCATATTTAACCAAGATTTTTTAACTGTTAACAAACTCTTCTCTCAGTGTACGTTTTGTTGGTTCTAACGATCTTTTTCTCAGTGTAGCATCATTGTTAACAATATTTCGTATAAGTTGCCATTACAAGAGAAGAAAGTTCTTTTATATAAATGGATACATTATAGTTAACATATAAGTTAAATTACAGGACTTTCTACTAAATCCTATGGAAATTAGGAAATAAAATTGCAAAATCTGTTATTTTGTGACACCGAGTATAAAATTTAATATATTCTCTGATAAATAAAATTTCCGGTAATGTAAATTCGCAATGATTTTAAATAGTGATTACAGAATGGCCAGGAAGTCAATTAAATAGAAATGAGTCCATCAGAATTGATTGAATTGAGCTAAAATTTTGTTGAAACGATGAATTTCCTTGGACCATATTTGTACCTTCTGAAGTATATAAGAGGAATTAGCGTGATTATATTAGAGGAAGTGAAGGCGCCTTTGCACCGCTGTCGAGGCGAGGGAAACTAACGGTGGCCTGCCTCGGTTCCACTATCTAGACGAAGTGGAAAGGACGGGTAATTATAATCGAAGGTGCGGCCACGTCGTGGCTGAGTAACGATCGACCTGTGTGCGACCCCCTGCACGTAATAAGGACTAAAAGGTTCAGCAACCCTTATAAAAGGCGTCATTCTGACGGGGGGAAAAAGTGCTCGCATGCAAGTCTCCGTAAGAGTTTTATGGAAAATAGCAACCGCGTAAATTGAGATTGAATGGATTCTGGCAAAACACGTCACCGTTATTGTGAATCACAGAACCTTGCAAATATAATTAAAAATACGTTAAAGAGGTTGAAGCGCTCCACACTAATCAAATCAGTGCTAAATTTTTAAAAGCGTTTCTACAATTTCAGATGGTTTAATAATCTGTTCCAAGGTGTTAATCACATAGCAGCATTAGTTCTTGATATTCAAATACATTCACAGCTATGATATTAACAGTAAATCGATCAATATCTGCAAATTTCCGATGTTATGTTTTTCATCCAGTTTTTTAAAAGGGTAAACCGTAATATCAGTCCGATTATGACGAACAATAGCTCATTTTGTTTACTAAAAGATATTCTATCGATTGGCCGTCTATTTTTTTAAATCGTACTAGTAGCTCAAAAGATACAAGTGTTTGTTTATCCTATCATAACCTAACATCAAGTATACAAATGGCTGTAACTTTTGAACGCCTGATACTACAGAAAATCCAGACGGTCAATCGATTAAGGATCTTCCACTGATCAAAATGAGCTATGTTTCGTCATAATCGGACTGATATTACGGTTTACCCTTTTACAAAACTGGATGAAAAAACATGACATCGGAAATTTGGAGATATTGATCGATTTACTGTTCATATGACAGCTGTGAATGTATTTGAATATCAAGAACTAATGCTGCTATGTGATTAACACCTTGGAACAGATTATTAAACCATTCTAAATTGTAGAAATGCTTTTAAAAATTTAGCACTGATTTGACTAGTGTGGAGCGCTCCAACCTCCTTAATGCAAACTGCATTTTTACATTAATTTTAACTTAAATCAGGAAATTGAGATTTTCTCCTAAATCGGAAACTAAAAGAAAAATTATTTTTTTTAAATTTAAATTTAAAAAATCGAGTAAGTTATAATATTATTGTTACGAAATACCATAACTAAAAAAAAAATTGTATGAAATTTAAATTGAAATTCCACGAAAATTGTATCGTTGGCCATTATTTTTTTATATCATTTTTTTATCAATGTAATTGAAATTGATATTTTTATCAAATGTTTACACATTTCGTTACAAAAAAAAAAAAATTACAAAATAAAGAAACAAAAATAGAGTTAACTATGAATTAAAAAAGTGGTTAAAATTTTTTGATACGTGTAACAAAATGTTGGTAAAAAATAAATGTTCACTTCATGTCAGTTTTCTGATCAACGCACGGATTTTAGAGCTTAATGTATATTTCATAAGATGGAAATGCAAGTTTTTATAAAAACAATGCTATGAATAAAAAATACTTTCCAATGCCCTTTTTCGTCACTGGGTCAATCGTTCGGTGCAACGCGTTATGTTAAATTCCAGTAAAAAAAGACATCAAATTTTAAGACACAAACGGGTTAAGGCCTCTTGAGGAGGAAGGTTAATTCTCTGCGAGGAAGAATCGATACATCGTACCGTTACTCAGTATGGTACAGGAAATCACGTGGTCGCTACATTCACTTGAACCGAGCTGGCGGGCGAAGGTGATCGAACGTGAAGAGCGCAATGAAGTCTGGCAGTTCACGTCTAAACATTGACTTCGGTTAAGACAACCACGATAAATAAATAAAATGATTTCTAAAAAGTCCAGATTAATAAAAAAATATCTTACTATATAAAATAAAATGGTTACTATATAAAAAGCATAAATTAATAAATTTTGAAAAAATATATTTTCACAAAGTATTAAAAAAAGAGAATTATTAACAAGTAAAAATGAATAAAAATTAAAAGATAAAAAATAATCTCTTACAAAAGCAGGACATATAACTGGCAACTCATTAAAAAAAAAAAACAAAGTCGAAAAAATTAATTATTTTAATAAAAGATTTAATACAATAATACAAAAAAAGAATAATAGATAAAAAAATTATAATAAACAAAAATAGATTAAAATATTATAAAAATAAGTTAACAAAAAAATTATTTCTTACAAAAGCCGAAAAAAAAGTTTTTTCAAAACATTTTTTTTGTCACCGAATTTTCCTCGATGCGAATTTACGACGCTGAAATTGGCAGACAAAATCTAGCAGACGCAATGTTAAGAACTTGCAGCTTCTGCTAATTTCAGCTTCATTGCGAATTAAATTTTCGCATTTTAAACTTATTACAAAAAATGAGAAACTTCATGGCCGAATATTTAGTGAGCTGCACCGGGTCGATGAGTAAGAGTATTATTTAGAGCAAGGATGTACCCTTAATTCGCAAAGAATTATTCGCCAGGGTCGTGTCTCATCACGTCACTTAAATTCGGCTCTACATCCAATTGGCTCGAAATTAATTGTGAAAAATTGTGTTCACTCGCGAGAACGTTTCGGCTCGTTCGCACCAAGTGCCTGTTCTCCAGTCTGACGGGCCTTGTCTTTAATGCCTCTTGAAAAGAACCAGTGCAGACGTGCTGCGTCGCTAATTCGCGAATACAAGCATAACGGCCCACGTTGTGATTTACACACAATCGAATTTGGGGGGGGGGGGGGGGTGAGATGCGTGGGTGGAACGGTGTGATGAATGGAAAGGCAAGGAAGAACAAGAGTGGGGATAATTCGGATCACCCGTATAATTTTACAAGCACGAAAAAAAAAAAAAAAAAAAAAATTCCAGGAAAAAAATATTGGATTTCACGCGGTCGATCTATTGGATTATAAAATAGTTCTAATTGATTTTATTAAAAAATATATAATACATGTATTTGGTCGTTTTAACTAGATCTTTTTTCCGGATTAAGAAAGTCTTTAGTAGCAATAAATAAAATATTTTTTTAGTATCCGCTGCACAGTGAAAGATCATTCAAATAAATAAATATGTTGAAAATAAAAAAACTGAAAAATCGAATAAAATATATATTTGTTGGAGGAAAAGTAAATTTTCGTTGATTGAAATAATTAAATGTCGAATAGATCATTTTAGTTAATATTACCAAATCTCTTTTCTCGGTGTTCATTTTTATGAAATGATGGGCATTGGTTGCTGGCATGGAATTAAGGTTGTTGTGGGGTATGAGCTTGCGGGGTGAGGCGGTGGGGAGACTAGGGGGTGCGCGGTTTGCGGTGCGGTTGGTGTGCGAGTGAAACAGCTCCGTATTTAGTTCCCAAGCGAAGACGACCAAGACTTTTCATAAATTAATCATTAAATAACGGTGCTATCGAACATCTTCCAAAGGTGCCAAACTATAAGAAGAAAAGTGGGTAAGATTTTTTTTCTTATAGTTTAAAAACTATAAGAAGAAAAATCTTCCGCACTTTGACTATAAGCTAGATAATTTTGTTATTGAATAAAGTATTTTTCAGAATTTTTTCGATTTTTAAATTATGGGGTTTTTTTGTCACTTTAAAAAAATATATAAAAAAAATTTGCATAGTTCGGAAAAATCTGAACAATTTCCTAAAAATCTGAAAAAATTCTCAAAAAATCGGTTTTACATAAATAAACATTTAACCAATCGCCTGTAGTAGATTAATTACTTTTTCTATTTTTTTATAATTTTTTTAAATAAAAAAAGCTTAAAAACTGTAAGAAGGAAAATCTTCCCCACTCTGACTGTAAGCTAGATAATTTTGTTATTGAACAAAGTATTTTTCAGAATTTGATCAGATTTTTAAATTATGGGGTTTTCTATGTCACTTTAAAAATATATTTTAAAAAAATGGACTTAAAAAAAAATTTGTGCAGTTGAGGGTCCAACTAAGCCTGTAAAAAATAATGAGCCAAATCGGAGAGGTCGAGGTCAAATCCATGTCGAAACGGGGTGGAATTCCCCACATAGTTGTTTTATGTACGTGATAGCATTTTCTTAGCTGTTATAACGTAAATACACCGAAATAGTGCAATAGGTTGTAAAATTTGCGATTTTTTTTTCACCTAAACGGTGCTGTTCACCGTTCTAAAATTTCACCAGACTATTTGCAAAGGGATAATGAACATTCGTGAAAAATTTCATAACAGTGGTAGCATGTTGACTTGGCCCCACAACAACCTTAAAGCCTGCGGACTTACAGATCTGCTGTGATTTCTGTCAAGTAGATAAGGCCGTTTGCGCACTGGCGCGCTTCACAAACTCGCGGAGGAGGGCGCCTGCCAACGGTCTTGCCTACTACGAAGCTGAACAGCTGTAATATTTTCTACTCAGTGGTCTCGTGAGGTCGATAAAGAAGCGCACCGATTTCTCGACAACCACCTGCCACAAATGCGCTTAGCAGATGTAAACAGAAGTCGAAGAGTATTTATGGACTGTTAGAAATTTTTCTATGATTATTTTTTTTTTTCAATCGGTTTTCGGCCAATCAGAGCGCAGTGTTTAAAGCTACCCAACAGTTTTATATCGGAAATTTCTTAAAAATTTCCGATGAGCTTTCGTACACTGTTAGAAAAGATTGGAAGTTTTTATGCATAAATTCGTAATCGAAATTTAATATACTATTGTGGTATAAAATTCATGAACTTTGCCAGTAAAATTGAAGAAAATTATAAAAATTTAAGCACTTTTACTGTAAAATTAAGGAAAATTATTGAATGTGCTGTACCATACATTAATTTTACATTACACTTGTATATTAAATTTAATATACTAGTTCATGCATCAAAACTTCCAGTAAAAGTACATTAAATTTCAAGTAGATTTTTTTACGTTGTATGTTAACTAACTATTCTATGTGACATAAAAAAATGGGTTACTTTAAAGGTGATTGAAAAATAAGTCTCTTTGGAAAATTTCCTCTAAAAAATATCCAGATGCTGTTTCCTGAACTCTGATTAACCGAAGTCCGAGAGGAAAAAAAAATCCGTCAAATACCACTTGTGTTTCAAAATTAATCGGATATTTTCCTCATGCTTCCCTGCCGAGGAACGAGTGTGTCAAATTTTGCAGGTTTAAAATCTCGAGTGCGAAGCACGAGGGATTTTTATTTCATAATCGTTCCTAGACAACGAAGCTATCGAAAAATATCCGATAATTTTGAAGCACTAGTGGTATTACTAGTGATTATTTTTCCCATCCAAATTTCGACCAATGGATTTGCACCATTCGACGTCACGTGGGGCAAGCTACACAGTATTATACTGATAATTTTTTGATAATTTTGCGTGTTGGTTATATATATAAAACAAAAAATCATCAAGTTTTCCTCGTCAAGTTTTCCAGAAAAATCACTCGCGCTACGCGCTCGTGATTTTTTAACCTGGAAAACTTGACTCGTTCATTTGTTTGCAACGAACCTGTCAGGAAATATCCGATAATTTCAAAGCTCTTGTGGTATTACAAGTGAAAATTAATATAAAGTATTGGAAGTTTTTTTGCGGACATACGTACATTAAATTTAATATACGAATACGAATATTAATTAATATACAAAAAATCATTGTAATATTAATATACGGTATACTAAACACTTCATAAAAGTGTTTATAATATAATTATTAGAATTTGACAATATACCGTATCTGCAAAAAAACTTCCAATACATGTATTAATTTCCAAAAATTTTTTTAACGTTGTGGGGAAATCCATACCGTTTCGACCTGGGTATTAATTCTTGATCCCTCGGATTGGGCCCGCAATTTTTCATACGACCAACTCTTAATGCACTCTTTTTTTTTCAATTTGGAATTATGTACGATTTTTTAAAACAAAAATATCTATCGCCGAACTGAAAATCTGAAAAATCTTTTAGCGAAAATAAAGATTTTTGAGATCCGAAATGGGCCATCGCCGCCTTACGTTGTTTTCGACGTTTTTCCGGAAAAAGTGGAAAAATGAGGGGAAAAAAATGTGGGCAGCAGCAAGAAAATTTTTATATGCAACGTAGGATTTTTGAGAATTCTTTCAAATTTTTAAAGATTGACCATCGATATTTTTGTTTCCAAAAATGCCCTGCGAAATGGACGTTTTTTGTATAGGGCAACTGATTCATTGGCTTTAAAATTTGTATATTTTTTATTTATTTAATAGTCATACATTTCATATTAAAAGAATGAAAAAAAAATGTATATATTACTGAAGGTACTAGGAACATTTATTTTGAATAATAATAATGCCACAAAGTTATTAAAACAGTTTTTTAAACTTTTACGATAAAAAAAATAAATAAACGTGAATTTTTCGTATGAAGTTTTTACGGTTTATAAATTCACGTTTCCAACAATTTTTTGAGACTGATTATGAAACGGGGTGTTGAATGATTCTGAAAGTTTACTACGTACAGATATCTACAATTGACGAATTTTTCATTACTCAAAAATAATTTTAAAAAAAGATAAGGCGAAAAACTCTTTAAAAAGAATTTTATGATAATAAAAAAATCATTCGTATAAGCAAACAATGAAAAAAAAATCTAAGATAGTCAGCATAGGTGACCATGAATACGCCATGAGGCTTTGTTGATTAACCAGCGGTTAACCAGGTCGTTTGTTTTTGTGATAGCGGCTTTATTTTAGGCCAAGTAAAATACTTTGCATTCGTTTTTTTTTATACTGATAAGACCTTGCATTCGCTCAACTAATGTAATAAAAGAGTATTCAGAAAACTTGCCATATTGAAGGTTTGAAAAAAATATATTTTTGAACAAGTGATTTGTAGAGTCATCATTTTAATTTTCAAACTGGAACTACAACTTCTTATTGGAAATACAAAATACTGTACGGTAATATTTTTTCAGTGCCAGTATTTTATATTCTTTCTTATTCCCTTTTTCTTTCATTAAACTACTCAGTTTTACTCTTTTACGTGAAAAAAATTACGTGACCTCAAGGAGCAGAACCAGAACATTTCTCCTCGTGTTAACACGCTAAAAAATAAACTCTCTAAAGAACCCAGTGCACAAAGAGCGTTTTTTTTCTTAGCACTGTCCTTCCATGCATTCCAAACGTCCTTCACAATTATATTCCTCGAATCATTTCCGGTGAGTGACGTCACGAGGACTCGTATGACGCACATTTTCGAGTGAACGAAAAGGCGACGATGATGAGGCTTCGGTCACTGGACTCACTAAGTCGCTTGTCGCGACTTCTAACTTCCTCTCGGTCCTTTCGCATTTCTCTCATTCGTACGTTCAAGGACACTCCTGCGTGAATTAAGCTTTCCTTCATAGATATAGCCATCTTCATTAAATGTCCGGCTCTTCAAATGAGATCTCATAAATCCTCGAGAATAAATGGAGCAGATTTTATTGCTCTATCAACTCGCCGGCTTGTAATGCAGTTTCCAGCGATGCTCCAGTAATGAGCGGCTTCTGTACACATCCAAGACGAAGAAAAGTGCGTGCATTAAGACACAACAGCACACCAGGGAAAGGACGTTTCAGATCCTAGACTAAAATGCATATAAGTCTGCAATACAATGTATGAAAAATGTTTAATTTGCTTAGATTATCTTCTAATTAAAATCAATACGTACGTAAATTACACGCTATGCAGTTGTGCTGCGAATGAATATCTTGAAGTAAAGCGAACAAAGTTTCACAATTTTACGGCTTATAACTTATTTGTTTAAGGGGAGGGAGTCAGGTCAAAAAAATTGATTTTGGAAATTCGATATCATCCAAATCCTATTGTATATGAAAGTCCCCAACGCACTATATTGCTGGTACTCGATGAATGGATTTTTCACTGTCGTCTGAATTGCATATACTTTTCAATATTATCTTAAGCAAAGTTCTTAGGTTTTCCATTCTGCGCATGATTCAAATCAAACTACTAGGCAGATTGGAATGGTTGACATCTCATTTTCTTCTTCATGAAAAGATACACCGGCTAAATGGAGCAAATGTTAATAAAAGGTGATATTTTGTAAGTGACATAATTATTAATAAATAAATTTTATGCTACTTTCTAAATCAGTGATTATCTGTGCTTTCAGAATGAAAAAAAATAGTTTGCTTCATTTAGCCGGTGTATCTTTTCATGAAGAAGAAAATGAGATGTTAACCACTCCAATCTGCCTAGTAGTTTGATCTGAATCATGTGCAGAATGGAAAACCTAAGAACTTTGCTTAAGATTACATTGAAAAGCATATGCAAGTCAGACGACAGTAAAAAATCCTTTCATCGAGCACCAAAAATATAGTGCGTTGGGCATTTTTATATGCAACAGGATTTGGATGATATTGAATTTCCAAAATCAATTTTTTTCACCTGACTCCCTCTCCTTAATACGATTTATAATAATAGGGATATTAATTACGCCCTCCGAGATAAATTTTCTAAAAACAAAATAATAAAGAAGTATAAAATAGTAGTACAATGTGAAGATTAAAAAATGTGGTAATAACTCAAACTTGAATTAACTTAATCTAGTATAGGGTCTCGTTAGTGTCAGTGGACGAACTTTCTGAGCTTATTTATTTACTTGTTTATGAGGAAATGGAAGAAAAAATAAAATGAGAATCCACTACTCACCCTGTCCTGTATCCTGACGTTCTCCTGGCCTCGCTTCAGGCTTGGGGCCCGCAGGACTTTGCTCGTTAGTGGAGGCTCCATCATGTGCCTCTTTCTCTGTCTTTCTCGCAGTTGGGGTGCACGTGTTGGCCTGTCGTCAGGATTTCATCCTCCTCCTTGTGCAGCGTCGCTCTCGTCGATCAATCCATTATTCTGCAATTAAATAAATTAAAAAAAGCAGATTATTAATATGCTGGACACAATATTTTTTATGAATATAAATAAAGATAACTTTTTCTTAATGAATAATTAAAACAAAATTGATTGATATATTTATTCCTCATGGAAAAGCCTCGTTTTCAGGAAAAAAGAATCAAGATTTTCAGAACGAAATATGTAAATGTGGACCATTGAATCACATGCGGTGACTTTTTTTTTTTTTTTAAAGGATAAACTTTTTTTTTGTTTCGCCAGATTTGAGAACGAATCCAAAATACTTGCTGTGTTTTTTGTTTAGATTTTTTTTCTCATAAATTAGGGCGTAGCGTTTTCTTTTTTATCCATTTGAAACTGGAATGGAAAAATACGACAAAAACAATTTTTTTTCTCTTCACAATTGTTGCTTAAAAATGTTTATTCATAAAAAGATGATTCACAAAAATTCCTCCAATTTCAGTAGATAAAGTGTATATCGTAATTTCACAAAATGGTAAAGAAAAACCTTGCTCATTGTTACCATATTATTTTCGAACTTTCATTAAGCTCTCAAAGCGTGCGTGATAATGAATTTTTATTTAAAACCGAAAATTGAACTTCACACACGGAAAAAAAAGTTTGTTTGTGGCAACTACGTTTTCGATTTGCTGTACACAATGTCTAAAAAATTAGTTGCCTCCACCATATCGAATAGTAACCTCAACTATTCACGATTAGTTCTCGATTGGATTAGTTAGGTTAACTAATCCAATCGTTGGGACTACCACTCGAATAGTTGGGACTACCATTCGAATCGTCGGTATTATCATTCGAATCGTTGGTATTACCATTTGAGTTGCTAGGGAATTAGAATAATCGATTGGTTGTGTCAACTCATTTCTTGGTTATGGCAGCTAATCTTTTTTTTCTGTGCATAGTAAAAAGATAATCGAAATTTCGATCCACAAGTTATTGATTTTACAGATAGTTTATTGTCAATTTCTAGTTATACAAAAAAAAAAGTATATAAATAATGTGTTGAATTAGAAATGAAAAACTACAAATTCAGCAAAAACTGTCTGTAAAATAGACAAGTTGTTTTTTTTTTGCAAATAAAGTTGCAAAAACCTTACACATTGCTTCCTCATTATTTTTCGCTTTTTACAAAGCTTCCTCTCTAAAGAAGCAAAAAAGTATGTTATTCAATTTTGGCTTCCTCATAGAGGCAGCTTTGTAAAAAGCGAAAAATAATGAGGAAGCAATGTGCAAGGTTCTACTTGGCATCCTTGTTTAAATTAGATAAATAAACATGTTGTGAATTCGCTTTTTCTATTTCGTTATTCCGTTATTTCGTTATTATTAGAGCGTTTCCGAAATTAAGTGTGATAACGTTTATTATTAAAAATAATTCATCATTCCATAAAATCGCAAATTTCATACAGTTTGTCACTAAAGTATACATATATAATGGCTGAATATTGTTTCATTTATATACAAAATTTGAGCTCGCTATCTCAAATTTTGCAAAAGTTACAATAGAGCGATAATGTCAATTTTTTGAAAAATTCAAAATTCCATAAAATCTGAACCACTTTATCGATTCAAGCCAAATTCAATACCAAACAACATTGAGTGCACCTACTCTTATAACCAACTATTTAGCAAAATAGACTGAATTTTACGAAAGTTAGAGCGACCACGTCCTTTTTTCAAAAAATTCAAAACGGCATAAAATCGAAATTTTCGCACAGATCTTGCCGAAAATTGCTACAGTTGAAGAGGGTCTGCTGCTACACTTGTGTGCAAATTTGAGCGCGATATACAAAACTGTTCTTGAGTTATCGGCGTTTAAATTTTCGGAGTTGTATACGGGGCATTCCACCCCGTTTCGACCTGGATTTGACCTCGACCTCTCCAATTTGGCTCATTATTTTTTACAGGCTTAGTTGGACCCTCAACTGCACCATTTTTTTTTTAAGTCCATTTTTTTTAAATATATTTTTAAAGTGACATAGAAAACCCCATAATTTAAAAATCTGATAAAATTCTGAAAAATGCTTTGTTCAATAACAAAATTATCTAGCTTACAGTCAAAGTGGGGAAGATATTTCTTCTTATAGTTTTTAAACTATAAGAAAAAAAATCTTACTCACTTTTCTTCTTATAGTTTTTAAACTATAAGAAGAAAAGTCTTCCCCACTTTGACTATAAGCTAGATAATTTTGTTATTGAATAAAATATTTTTCAGAATTTTATCAGATTTTTAAATTATGGGGTTTTAAAAAAATATTTTTAAAAAATTTGCATGGTTCGGAAAAATCTGAACAATTTCCTAAAAATCTGAAAAAAGTCTGAAAATTTCGGTTTTACGTAAATAAACATTTGACCAATCGCCTGTAGCAGATTAATTATTTTTTATATTTTTTAATAATTTTTTAAAATAAAAAACGCTTAAAAACCGTAAGAAGGAAAATCTTCCCCACTCTGACTATAAGCTCAATAATTTTGTTATTGAACAAAGTATTTTTCAGAATTTTATCAGATTTTTAAATTATGGGGTTTTTTATGTCGCTTTAAAAATATATTTAAAAAAAATGGACATAAAAAAAAAAAATTTGTGCAGTTGAGGGTCCAACTAAGCCTGTAAAAAATAATGAGCCAAATCGGAGAGGTCGAGGTCAAATCCAGGTCGGAACGGGGTGGAATGCCCCATACATACACACACACACATACACACATACGGACATTTTTTCAAGATCACTTTTCTGGACGTTTTGGACAATTCAAAGTGTCCTGACATAAAAATCTCGATAAAATTTTTTTTCACGAAAACAAAGCTTTCTCTATGAGGAAGCAATAAATTTAAATTGTGCAATGGGTTAATTGCATTTGAATAAAACGGAACTTATTTGCACGCAGTGTCACTGTATATAAAGACGACTAGGTATCGAGAGAAAGTGGCTTAGAGAATTATTATATCAATGACATATAAGAGGCGCGATCGTGGGAGATCAAAGTGCCTTACACGAGTACCAAGAGGTACCGAAGGCACATATATGCACTGCATATTTACCGAGGTAGACATTTTTTGTTAGACTAACGGTCCCCCCTTTCTTGTCTATATATATATATAGTCTACAGTATAATGGAGTATAATAATAACGTACAGGTAAATAAAGTTCGGCGAGACTAAAAAGACCATAGAGTCGTCACCTCTTCGTGGACTCGACCCGGCAATGATTTTACTTGCCTCGTGGCGTCACACGAGCCAATACTATGCAACCATGAATGCTTTGCGTTTGAAACCGTGAGAATAAATTTCCACTTTGATTCTCGAAGCCATAAAGAAGACATTAATCCTACGTACGTCGACGTTTATTGAAATCGATTTAAAAAAATTATAAAATTCAATTGAATATTACATTTAAAGTTATAGGTTCGATTTCTGCTTTCAATCTCTCGTTTGCTCGAATAAATCCATACATTCAAGTGCCTATTCTAGTTCTCGTTGGATGTGGAGTATGGACTTGAAACGAGTTTAATTCTGTATCAGTGAAACAGGAGAGGAAACGAAAACATGTGGACGAAGACGTCGAGAAAACTGGTCCAGGCAGTGATCGATAGATCCTTCGATCACGATCGATCGACTCCGATATTTGCGATATTCTTGACTCGAACATATCCTGGTTTCTAAAAGAATTCTAAATTCCTTTTATGAAATATACATTTATATTATTAATAATTTGATAATTATTAATTCATAATAATAATCTGCAAAACCAAAAAAAAGATCAATCGTTAAAAAAAAGAAACTAAAGTAAATTGTTAATTCTCCATTTATTCATTTAAGCAATAAATATTTGACTTAAGGCCAAAAATCCATGTCTAGAAAAAAAAAACGATCGATCAAAAATCGGATCTATAAATTTTGAGATATGAAACGTCGAAAATTTTTTAGTAGTTGTTTAAATTAATTACAAAAAAATTGATATTTTTGGTTTTCTTTAAAAATATACTTTTTGGAGTAAAAAATTTTAAATAAAGATTTTTCAGAGTCTCACAGTTTATTTTTTGCTTCCTCATAGAGGAAGCTTTTTGTTTCTTAAATAATGGGCAACATTTTTAAAGATACAATGGTAAGAAAAATTCCGCAAGTAGTGAAGAACGAATTTTTCTTTTAAACCAGTTGGCCTTTATTCATGAATAAAGTTTAAGCTACTTTTAACGAATAGCGCGGTCCCTACAGTAGTTATAGCGAACTGTCACAAGCGCGCTTAGTTATTTGATAGGGCTTCTTTCTGCATGTCAGCCGAAGAGAAAAGGGTAGGAGGGAAAAAGAGAATGAGTGAAAGGGGAAAAAGCGACAGTTTCGACGACGCGAAATCGATAGGGCGCAAGCTCCCTAATAACCGATGAGTGACGTAATCGCAGCTTTTGCTTCCCGAGGCAGAGCTCGTTCGTTGGAGCGATATTAATTCCTAAATTGAGATTGCACGTGGTGTATATGTGTGTGGGTTGCCGAGTATGTAAGCGCTGTCGTCAGGCCCATTGCCAAATATCGAAGATCGATGAAATTTGTGGGACCGAATCGAATTAGTTTCGGAAGGGTGAGCAGGTTACTGGAATATAGCCTCGAGGTATACTCAATACCATGTACGGGGATTGCAATGACGTTGCTATACGATTTTACTACAAAATGCCATTTGCATATGTTAAGTTACGGGAAAAACGTGTCAAATTGGTGGTTGGGAATAAAAACGTCATTATTTAGCAAACAAACTTAAATATCATGAAAAAGATTGTCTGAAAAGTGCTAAAAATTATTTACTTTGTGTTGTACAAGAGAAAACAAAGACTGCAGAATAATTTACCTACAGAAATGTTTTTCATTTGCGAGACTAATGATTAAAATTTTGTTGATGTTTTAAAATCCTCTGTCGAAAATTTTTTTTTTTATGTATTGCGACTGTGGAATTTTTTTTTAGTATTTAGTATCCATTCTATATATCTTGATGTTAGCTGTGAATTGTTCTGAATATTTCTTTCGTGACAACACAAAGTAAATTATTATAGCAAAAAAACTTAAAATATGTACTAATATAATGAAAAAGATTGTCTGAAAAGTGCTAAAAATAATTTACTTTGTGTTGTATAAGAGAAAACAAAGACTGCAGAATAATTTACCTACAGAAATGTTTTTCATTTGCGAGATTAATGATTAAAATTTTGTTGATGTTTTAAAATCCTCTGTCGAAAATTTTTTTTTTATGTATTGCGACTGTGGAATTTTTTTTTAGTATGTAGTATCCATTCTATATATCTTGATGTTAGTTGTGAATTGTTCTGAATATTTCTTTCGTGACAACACAAAGTAAATTATTATAGCAAAAAAACTTAAAATATGTACTAATATAATGAAAAAGATTGTCTGAAAAGTGCTAAAAATAATTTACTTTGTGTTGTATAAGAGAAAATAAAGACTGCAGAATAATTTACCTACAGAAATGTTTTTCATTTGCGAGATTAATGATTAAAATTTTGTTGATTTTTTAAAATCCTTAGACGAAATTTTTTTTAAAATGTATTGCGACTGCGGGATTTTTTTTGTTGCAAAACACAGACTCCTATTTTTTCTAGTATTTATTATCCATTCTATATATCTTGATGTTAGCTGTGAATTGTTCTCAATTTTTCCTTCGTGCAGAGCTAATTTTTTTAGTTTTTTGTTTCATCTGTTTGATAATATTTACAATAATTATTGGTTGCATAAATTACGATAGTTATTCATTGCGAAAAGCCTACATTGAGTTTAAATCGCATGCTTGTCACTTTTATGCTATGACTGACGGTAGCTACGAATACAGTTTTGCGATAAGTCACGTCATTCACAAATGTCTGTGGTTCGTTCATGTTTATTGCAAAACTGAGATATTTATCTTAAATGTGCCAGCTGGTACCTCAATAATAAAAAAAAACACCGATACCTATTTTATCGAATATTTATTATTCATCATATACATCCAGACTGTGAAATGTTCTGAATTTTTTTGTCGTGCCCGAACGAATTTGGTACACTAGTTTTCTCATAAAGTTTTCTCATAAATCAGTTTTTTTGTCTTGTATTTGATAATATTTTCAATAATTATTTGTTGCAAAAATATACTAATAATTTCTTACATGAATTACAATAATCATTTCTTGCAAAATTGGAGTGTCGACACTGAGAGAAAAGTTTTTTTTAATAGTTAACAAATCTTAGTTAAATATGGCGAAATGAACCATTTAGTTATTCACAAATGTCAGCGAGCTTCATTTGCGACAAGCAAATTTTATTTAGCTCAAGTGAGATTCAATAAGAATAACTAAATGGTTCATTTCGCCATATTTAACCAAGATTTGTTAACTGTTAACAAATGTTAACAAACTTTTCTCTCAGTGTACCAAATGTTCCTATTCACTCCATTGATCGTAAAGCCATCAACATCTGAGCGATTCCAACATTATTCTCAAATCGCATGTACGTCAGTCTGATCCTATGATTGACGGTAACATACGAACACAGTTTTGAGGTAAATCATACATCATGCAAAAATATTCCTGAATCCTTCCTTTTCGCATCAAACCCAAGATATGGGCATATCTCACGAACCTTTGACTTTCGTGTAACTCGACTGCGGAAGGCTATAGTAATTTACACAGAATTAATTACGCGGGTATCAAACTTTTACTAAAATGTACGAAGCATAATCTATCTGAAAAAAAATAATTTAATTTTATTATGAACCAATAGACTGTTTTATCCTACATGGTGGCCGTTTTTTTTTTTTTGGAAAAAATTCCCTGATTTTTCCCTGACTAATTTAACAATTTTCCCTGATCGAAATTTTAAGGACATCTACTAAAAATGTATAACGCGAATAAAAAAAAATGTATTAGAAACAGATACGTGTTTTTGATAAGTTATTTATTTTGCGATCAACAACGAATAGTACTTTTGAAGATATATTTTCTCTTTCAAAACATAAACGTTCTTTGGAAATATAATGCTTTAAATCCAATTGAATACTGATGTGAAGTGTAATACTTATTTTAGTAATATATAACACTTTTTAAACTTTTTTGTTGAGTGCTTCGATTTGTTGGAATAGATTGATGTTGTAATGTTTATATCAATTTTTATTTGTTTTTTTTTCTTTTCAAATATTTTTCGGTTGTTTTTTTTTTTCAAGTCTTTCTTTTGTGGATTTTTATTCAGTTATTGAAACTTTAGCAACAATGTACTTTTTCCCTGACTAATTTCGATATTCCCTGACTTTTCCCTGATTCCCTGATCAATTTTTTATTTCCCTGACTTTTCCCGATTTTCCCGGTTATCCCTGACCGCGGCCACCATGTCCTAGTTCAAATGCGGAAATTAACAACGTTTTCACTTGTAATTCTGATTTTCGCGTCACTTCGTACGGGTGTAGCATTGATATGCACCTTCAGAAAAATAAGAAAAAAATCATGAAATTCTGGTAAGGTGCAATGAACATAATGTACCTAATTGTAATCACCAAACATGTCAAAAAATTAAGCGGTTATCCTGTGAACGTCTGTCACTCGGTTTCGATGGTGAACCTGACATCCACCGTTATATGGTGCAGGAATATCAGCACAAGCTAATTGAGCCAAATGAATTGGATGCACATAAAGGTAGGATCATCACGGATTGAATGAAGTGAAATTTGTGTCGGAGAGTCAATTATTTTGCTCGCAACGTTCTGCGACATGGACTCATATTGCTGCGTCGAGAATCAATGTCAGGTTTTTCGCATCGTTATCCGGCTAAACTAGTCAAGTAAGATAATTAAATTCCATCTGAGTACGTTATTCTTATCACGAATTAGATGTGCGCAGATGTGCCCGGCCTCTTGACGAAAAACAATTTTTTTCTGGGTCCAAATGTATTCAATTGTCAGGTTCGAGAATGTCAGGTTTATAAATTCGCATAATAAATTCAAACTATTATCGTTCCTAAATTATCTAAATTATATTTTGAGTTAGTAGAGTCATTACCAGTTATACTTTTCATTTTCTGCATACGAATTGAGTAAAATTGAATTAGAAAAATGACCTATTGGAAGGGATAAAGCTATGCCTTTCAATGGGTCATTTACAAAAAAAAAGTTAAATTGAAAGTAAGTTAAACACTTGTAAAACACAATAACACATAGTTCCTACAATGAATTAGCACCAAATAAATGATTTTTAGTTAAAATGATAATATGTTTTTTTATGCGAGCACCCTGTATATGATGCTTTGTCCATGAACGAATCTTCCTTTCTAAAGGTCTTAAAACGAGTACAAAAAATTGGCGATCCTGTGCTCCTTAACTAGATTTTTATTCTTTGAAGTCGTGAAAGTCAAAGGTTTGTGAGATACACCCATATAAACCTTACATGCATCATCTGCTATCGCAATAAAAAAAACCATGAACATAAAAACACCGATGCCTATTTTTTTCTGGTATTTATCATATACCCCATCAATCTTGATGTTGGCTGTGGCTCATATAATGATAGAATTGAAACGATGTTTGGCGCATTAAGTTGTGATTGCATGAACGTCGTCCGTATTATGATTGACTGTAACTATGAACTCGGATTGCTTGGTGGGTCACATACATCATGCACAAATATCCGTATTATGTACGTACATATATACATCCATCGTCATAAGCACACAGAGAGTCTGTCCCATTCTCGTTTTGCTCCAGTTTTGGAAAGGAAATTTGGCGCGGTTCCAGCTACAGCGCCTGGACTGGCAGCTCTAACCACACGACCCTATAACCAGGCGGCTCTCGCACCATTAGGTATATTAATGGGCAAAAGCCATCAACATGCACGTAAGGACGCGTGTGAGCACCTAACGATTCTCCATCTTTCGGTTCTGGCTGTTGCCGTGAGGCGCGATGGCAATTTTGCGGCCGATAAATAATGGGCGGTCAGCACATACTCGTCGCCCATCAACCCCCTTCGCCTCGTTCAACAAATCCTCCCGGCTGTCACGCTTGAATTTCTCAGCTGTACCGAAAGTTAAACCAAACTCATGGAAAATTCCTCATACCGAGACTTTGAATATCGGTAATTGGCCACAAATAATCTCTTAAGGCAAGTCGGGTTGTCGTTTTCAGTGGTGCAGTACGACACGCATCGTTGAATCTGCCTTCCGGAGTATTTAAGTTGGGAAAACGTAATACGTCGTTATATCTATACTATAGAGCGAAGCTTTTTTTGTATTTTTTTTTTCGCACGCTCACACTGTGAAAATTCACTTCGGGGGTCAGTCACTTCTCTTGGGCTTTACCCGGTGCGTGTGCGATGCAACGAAAATAGTCAGTCGTACATGCAGCACGCAACGACAAATTCCACTGGGAGATATTTAAACGAAGGAATCGAGGAAACGCGAATCTACCGACTCGCTGGGAATATCAACTTTCTTTCTTTGTGCTATGCGTATGTGTGTCGTGTTACTTCAAAAATAGGAATAAAATGCGCAGTGGATATGATGCACCGTTTTCAGCTGCTCGGTTATTGTCATTACACCTTTTTCTCTTAAGGGGACGAGTCAGCTGAAAAATTAGTGTCTGGGTGAGCATTTTTTATTCCATTGTGATGATAAATTTTATGAAAAATCTGTTAATTGAGAAATGACGTGAAGAATTTTTTTGTAGCGACAAAATCAATTTAGTCAACTGGTTTATGAGGAAACCAGTTTTTCTGGCTTTTCAACTCTGTGCATGATTTGGCACAAACTGATCAATGGATCGTACGTTATGACATGTCACTTTCTTTGTAATAGCATTTGACACAGTGTGGAGAAGGGGATTATTTTTTTGAAGCCGTGTGACAAGCGATATATCGGTTTAAGAGACTACTTGATTAAGGGGAGGGATTCAGGTAAAAAAAAATTGATTTTGGAAATTCAATATCATCCAAATCCTATTGCATATAAAAATGCCTAATGCACTATATTGTTGGTGCTCGATGAAAGGATTTTTTACTGTCGTCTGACTTGCATATGCTTTTTCAATATTATCTTAAGCAAAGTTCTTAGGTTTTCCATTCTGCGCATGATTCAGATCAAACTACTAGGCAGATTGGGATGGTTGATGTCTCATTTTCTTCTTCATGGAAAGATACACCGGCTAAATGGAGCAAACTATTTTTTTTTCATTCTGAAAGCAAAGTTAATCACTGATTTAGCAAATAGCATAAAATTTATATATTAATAATTATGTCACTTAAAAAATATTACCTTTTATTAACATTTGCTCCATTTAGCCGATGTATCTTTTCGTGAAGAAGAAAATGAGACGTCAACCATTCCAATCTGCCTAGTAGTTTGATCTGAATCATGCGCAGAATGGAAAACCTAAGTACTTTGCTTAAGATAATATTGAAAAGCATATGCAAGTCAGACGACAGTAAAAAATCCTTTCATCGAGCATCAACAATATAGTGCATTGGGCATTTTTATATGCAATAGGATTTGGATGATATTGAATTTCCAAAATCAATTTTTTTGACCTGACTCCTTCCCCTTAACTAACTTAGTTAACTAAATAATTGCAGAAAAACTACAAATGCGCTATTGAACATTTTTTAATACGTTTTTATATACACTTTAAGCTATATGTGTACAAAATTGTACTGGAAAATATTAAATATTAATAGTTCTATGAGTTATAAAATGTTACAACCATTAAATATGTTGTAATTCAGTTTTGATCCTTCAGTTTGGACCTTAAAATGAAATGTCCTCTTTTGGACTCAGTAGAAAATCGTGTGTTTGTCTTGACGAAAAAACGGTGATATAATACAACAAAGTCTGTAACAAAAACTGTGATGCTAATTTTGTATACACGATTGATTTAAAAAATAAAGGTTGGTAGAATTCGTCCTAAAAGTCTGCAATTTATGATCCTCCACTCACCCAAGTTGAATATCGCGGGTTCGCAGCGAAAATCGAGCAACCACGAAGATTTGTGTATGATCTACGTGACTCACCGCAAACTTGTGTTCGTAGCTACTGTCAGTTGTAGAATAAAATGGACGTGCATGCGATGGTGGTTGAATGTGTCAAATAACTTTTGAATCTCATGTCGGAATGGCCGAGACGTCTCTAACTTTATAACCACCGCAGCGTTTATCTACACGTTACAGTCGAAGCTCCTTATTTATCAACTGAGACTCATAATCGAATAATTATTAAAATAAACAGATTTTTTTCCCTTAAGAATTTATAATAAAATCCAGTCAGTAAAAAAAAATCCAACGTTGTCCCAGATAAAATATGAGAAAAAGGTGATGAACTTCTTTTCACAATCTTGACCTTCATTGATATTCATTTTTATTTGTCAGTTCAAATGTGGAAAATTAAATTTCAAATACAGAGATGAAACTAACTCTGGCGTACTTAAGGCAATCTGAGAGCAACTGACAACATGAATCATATTACCTTAAAGAACATAATAAATATTTCATTTCCTGCATATTATGCTCGAGGGTTTCTGCAGTGAAGCCCGATGCTTCAATTTTTATTGTATACATAGGAAAATGCAGCTCGTTGAAGATGATTTATTAACTGAGACCCACATTCGAATAATTATTAACAAAAAGATCAAGTAATAAAATTCAATCAGTAAAAAAAAAACAAATCCAATAGTGTATCATACATATTAGTGTTTGATAAATATCAAACACTATGATACACTACTTAAGGATGTATGATAGGTAAAGTCCCATCAAACGTGAGTTTCAGAGAAAATTTTGAATACTTCCCATCGGATAAAAAACGAAAAAAAAAAAACAAATATATAATGTTTTTTTTTTAATGAAAATGACTTGTCAATTTTTCCGAATGTACATGAAGTTTTTCAGAACTTTTGCTTTATTCAGAATTTTCTTTTAAGTTTGAAAAATGCGCGAAAATTAACGAATTTTGGATATCCGATTGGCATAAAACTATTACACTCAAGATTTTTTGATTTTTGCTTCCTCATAGAGGAAGCTTTGTTTTCAAGAAAAAAAATTTTTTCGAGATTTTTATGTCAGATTACTCAGAATGGTCTAAAATATCGAGAAAAGTGTGTGTGATGAAAGGCCAAAAATGCATTTGACTGTAGCTTTAAAACTATTCGACCGAATCAGCTGAAATTTAAATAACATGTGCAGTACTACCTAATCTTCAATTGGTATAAATTTCGGGAAAATCGATTGACACATTTCATTTTTATAAGAATTTTTAAATTTGAAAAAAGTACGTAAATGCTCTAGCTCGAACGAATTTTTAACTATCGGGCTGAAACTTGGTATTAAAATTCAACAAAGTGATGCGACCTTTGGTATTGAATTTGGGCCAAATCGGTAAAGTGGTTAGGTTTTTATGAGATATCTGAATTTTTCGAAAAATTTTCGTTTTGCTCTAATTTAGGTAAAATTTTAAATAATCGACTGAAATTTTCTACACAGGAAAAATAACATTCAGCCCTGCTACGAACCAAATTTGGTGATGATCGGTAAAGTGGTTCGGATTTTATGTTAATTTGAATTTCAAAAAAATTGACTGGTTTCACTCTGCATTTCGTAAAACATCAGAAAATAAGAATAAAATAAAACAAGGATGCAAAGTAGAACCTTGCACATTGCTTCCTCATTATTTTTCGCTTTTTACAAAGCTTCCTCTATAAGGAAGCCAAAATTTATTAACAAACTTCCTCATAAAGGTAACTTTGTAAAAAGCGAAAAATAATGAGGAAGCAATGTGCAAGGTTTTTTTTAGATATTAATTTTTATTTGACATTTCAAATGTGGCAAATAAAATTTTGTATACAACGATGAAACTAACTCTGTCGTACTTGAGGCAATCTGGGAGCAACTGACAACATGTATCGTATTACCTTAAAGAACATAATAAATATTTCATTTCCTGCATATTATGCTCGAGGGTTTCTGCAGTGAAGCCCGATGCTTCAATTTTTATCGAATACAAAGGAGACTGGAGTTTGTTGAAGGTGAATATCACCGGTACTAGCTCGCTGCTGGGAAGATCGTCGTCGTGCATCGCGTGCCGCGAGGGAACCGTGCACTCGTCGTCATTACGGGCACCTAATTATTTCTCCGCATGCATATACATCGAAAGCCATATTTCCACGGCGCGTCCGCGTCCGATATGTCTCGGAGACGCGATTAACTTCGGCCTTGAAGTCATCGCGAGTTCTCTCTCTACACGTCATTGGACTTCGTCATCAACAACACATATATACAACCATGTGGAGATAACGTGATCCTTTGATACATGTCCAAGCAATGGATCGCTTTTACAGGAAAATACTAAAATTAGCTTTGGCATCAATTTTAAACATGACATCAAATCCAATCAATTTTTAAGATGAAAATTTGTAAAGACTATGTATTCTGAGAATGTTCCGACTAATAGATTCTCAAAACGTAATAAAGATAAGCCTCATTAAAATTCAATTTTTAAAAATCATTGTTTATTCAGATACAAAAGTTAATTTAGCTTTAATTGGCTCTAAAATATTAATTTTATTATTTTATTTTTTCTTTGAGTAATTTTTATATTTAGTAGGAATATTAAAAATTAGAGAAAATTGGTTATATACAATATTTACAATATTTTCTATAGCTATATAGTACTTTGGGTGTTTAAACGACACATGTTGTTTATATGCAATTGCTTTATTAGTTAATTAGGTTTGTTAAGCCACCAACATTTTTTTGCTGTCTCATAGAGCAAGAAAAAAATAGAGCTTTATTTTCATGATTGCGGTGTTCGCCTTTCACATTTTTCGATCGGCAAAGTTTTAACTCGATGAAATTGTAAAAAAAAAAATCAGAGGCGGTCTCAGCTTACGGCTATTCTTGCATCACTTTTCAATCTCATATATCGATCGATATAAAAAAATTCCTTTCATTCGTTTCATGCTCGACAAATTAATTATTTTAAGCCTTCAGTTGTTTTTCAGCCTTTTTTGTAGGAAATGTGCAACCTTGAAGTGTTTTGGTTATAACGATTAGATACGGGGGTGATTAATTGCCTTTTTTCAACTATTAATGACATTTTAAGGTCATCCTATTTTTAAAAAAATGGATAGTTAAAATATTTCTATTGCCTTAAAGCAACGACGTATATTTACGGTATAGTTTTATATACTTAAATAATCTTGCTGATCTTGGCTATTATTACGTGACAACTATTAAGTCTTATTCTGTGTGAGTATATTTATAATTACCGTAACTCTGTAATTAGTTGAAACAAACGAATAGTTAAAAATGCAACTTCTAAAAATAGTCGAACAATTGCTAATAATAGTTGTTAGTTGTGACCACAACCATGACTTATCTCAATGAACTTGATGGGTCAAGGAGAAAAAATTGTTTAAATTACTTTGCATTGAATTGAAGTATCAAACGTTGATCAACAAGATTTATCGTCTCGAGATGATCAAACATAAGGTTATGTATCAATGGACAATGACGTTAGCAACAATGCAACGCTTGACCTTGAAAACTCCACACCTAAATTTTCGTAGATATAGTTTTGCAGCAGCATTCTTCACTATGCTGATATTTTTCAGTACCATAGCGTAATATATGCTGTGGCTGTGGAGCACGTCCTTCTTGGCAAATGGTGCATCACCGAAGTGTCTATTCTATTCGAAAACGGGTGTGCGCTTCTACGAGCAATATTGTTATTATTGTACATACATAGTTTTTCTTTCTATAGTTCTTGGATGATTTTTTCAGGAGCCAATTATTCGATCCACCAGGCCAAGTAATACCGCGTATTAATTTGAAACTCACGCATCAACGAAAGTCCTGCGCATCCAAGTGAGCACGCACTTCACCGTCGCGAGATCTGTACGTATTTTCTTGGATTATAATATTCCACGATGTGCCTGACTATGATCGTTAATATTAACGTCTTCGTTTGAGCGCGAAACGAAAGAGATATATATTCGTGTTACTCGTTATGGAAAGAGCATGCGGCTTAAGGTGCCGGAAAATAAACCGATGATTTTTTCTTTCACTCTTCTTCAAGTATGGACTTCGTATCTGAATCGCTGTGAGTGACCCCGAAATTTTAATATATCACGCTGATTTTTAAATATTGGGATTGCTTTAAATAATACAGTAAAATGAAAATTTAAATGATACGATCTATAGATTTTTATTTTGGCAGAATTTAGAAATTTGAAAAATCTGAAAATTTGAAATCTGAAAAAAATCTTTAAATATGAATATATCGCTCTGATTTTTTAAACCTGGTTTTCCTGCGCATAAACGTTACGATTTGTAGCTGATTTTAGATTTTGATTTTGGTAGAAAGTAGAAATTTTATTTTTGCTTCCTCATAGAGGAAGCTTTGTTTTCATGAAAAATGTTTTTTTCGAGATTTTCATGCCAGTGTGCTTCGAATTGTCCAAAACGTCGAGAAAAGTGGTTTAGAAAAAATGTCCGTATGTTTGTGTGTGTGTGTCCTGGGCTCCGAAAATTTGATGAAATATTACTCAGTAACCGTTCGAGCGATATGGCTCAAATTTGGCACGCAAGTGGAGTAGTTGCACCGCTTTGAATGTTGAAATTTTTGAAAAAAAAAAAAAAAAAATCAGCCATTTTGATTTTATGGTACTTTTAATTTTTTGAAAAAAGGGCGTGGTCGATCTAACTTTCGTAAAAATTAGGCGATTTTGCTAAATAGTTGTTTATAAATAAATATACGTTCAATGTTGTTTGGCATTGCATTTGGGCGAAATCGGTAAAGCGGTTCAGATTTTATAGATTTTTGAATTTTTCGAAAAAAATAATTTTTTTTATAAATCACGTCGAATTTCACCAATTTAACCGAAATATTTTACAGACGAAAAGGAACATGCAGCTATGCCACGTACCAAATTTGACGATGATCGGTAAAGTGGTTCAGATTTTACGACATTTTGTAATTTACAAAAAAAAACGATTTTCGCTCTAGCATCAGCAAAAGTTGATAATGCGAGACAAATGTTTGTAGTCAATGGAAATAAGAATGCAAAGTAGAACTTTACACATTGCTTCATATATAATTTTATTTTTTTTAAATTTATAATGACCGCTTGTCCCAAAATAGAATTGCTCATAACTCTCGAACGGCGTGACGAATCGAGATGAAAATTTACACAAAAGAGGAGGATAAACTCCGTTTTCGTTATTTCGATTAAGGTAGTCCTTGCGCATTAAGCTGAGGTCAAATAAGTTTTCGAAAAATGGGAGGGAATTGCAAACACTTTTCGCCAATATAAACAAGGCTGCAAAGTAGAACTTTGCAAATTACTTCCTCATTATTGTTGGATTTTTACAAAGCTTCCTCTATGAGGAAGCCAAAGTAGATTAACATGCTTCCTCATAGAGGTAGATTTGTAAAAATCCAACAATGATGAGGAAGCAATTTGCAAAGTTCTACTTTGCAGCCTTTTGTAGATAAGTTTTGCGGCAATGTTCGATCTTAGGTAAAATTAAAAGTTCTTCCTTTTACGTTTCCACTCACAACGGAGTCCTCTTTAACATTTTTTTCGAATGAAAATGATTTGTCAATTTTTCCGAATACATTTGAATTTGCGCAGAATTTTTTTTTTACTTTGAATTTTAATTTACAATTTTGTAACTTGCGCGAAAAATAACTCATTTTGAATATGTATTTGGGAAAAAAAATCTTCAGTATAATGGATGATTTTATGCCAAACGCATATCCAAAATTCGTTACGTTTCACGTATTCTTCGAAATTAAAAAAAAATCTTAAAACAAGAAAAAATTCATATGTATTTGAAAAAATGGACAAATCATTTTCATTCGAAAAATGTTAACGTTAGTTTGACGGGTGATTTGTTCAACAATTTTTTTAATCCTCAATTTGTTAATAATATTTTGGAATCATTATTATGCAAAATCGATCTTTTCAGCACCTTTTACATGCTTGATTTTTGTCCGATTTTTATCCCATCGGGGAGTGTTTGAAGTTTTCTCTGAAACTCACTTTTGACGAGACTGTACGTATTACACATCCTTAATCAAATGTTTAGTGTTTTCGTTTAAAACTTCAATTACTGAGGAAGAGCGAAAGGAAAACTTCCATTTAATTTGCGCTACCCTAATGCAACTTCACAGAGAGTAAAAGAGATCGAAATGTGCACACAAGACGAGCGAAAAGAAAACTTCGATTTAATTTGAGCTGACCTAATGCAACTTCACAGAGAGTAAACGAGAGCGAAATGTGGACGCGTAACGTGTGGGCGATGCGACGATCTGCAGTCCCGTTTAATCTTGACCTCGCGGGCCACGAGGAAGCGCACCACGAATGTAGTTCGTGTTATACGTGAAACCGTAAAACAAAGTTGCCGGCGGTTTCGTCGGACGTGCATCCGCAACGGTAGCAGTGGAGGGGCGGAGGGTCAACAAGCACCGAAACCCGAATTTATATCTCACGTATAAATCTCAAATCGTCGGGCCAATCGCCCGGAGAATTTTGGCGCCGCGCATCGCACACAGTATTCGACACACGCGCTATGCAACTCGTCCATAGTCGTCGGTTATAAATCAGTTGTCTCGATTCCCAGGGGCAGGATGCAAAAATAAATGGAACGGAACAAATTTCGCACGGAGTTGTGAATATTCTGAAAAATTTGGAGATCACGGCAAACATTGTCGCACGTAACTCGGAACGACATAAAGAAGATAATAACTTTTGGGTTTGCCAGCTTATTCACCAGTCAGCAAACAGATCCAGAAGATAAAAATCAAAATAGGTTGACAAGATGACAAATAGTTTAAGAATACAGATTTTCATTTTTATGAGGAAATTAATCTAAGAATCAACGTTGAAAAACTGAATATTTTTAGGATTCTTATGCAAGGCAAATTGCACGTTTAGTTCTTAAATTACTGACACTTTTCTTCAGCAAAAAAAAGGAAGATGGTGAGACAAAAAAAATGTAGTTTTGATGTGAAAATGTATTTTTTTTTAGGCTTAACAAAATATATCCAGAGCTCCAATGTTACAAATGTGCTAAGGCATACAAAATCATTGGGCGCCAGAAAAATTGAGGTTTTTAGGAGTCTAATAATTTATGCGACAAACGAATTAAGAAAATGAGTTGAAAAGTAATAAAAAGGTCGTAACTCTGATAATTCTCGTTCTGTAATAATAAAAACTTTTCTCATTTGCTGAATCTCCAAAGCACGTCTTCAAATGATACCGGAATTTAAAATACTGCAAAATTGGGATTGCAAAATATAAAATGCTATAAATTACTAAATTTGGCACTTGTTTTTCAATATTGGAAGAAATCGCATTTTGTATCACATGATTCGAAGGTGAATACACGAAGAAAATTAGAAACTCACAGTTTGTGCTTTATTCTGATATCTGAGCCTGAACTTCCACAAGTAATGATCATAATGCCGTACAATTAGACTCCCAGTGGAGCGAGTATGGAAACCGTTACTGTAAGAATTGTCAGAGGCATTTCGTGGAAAAAAAATGTTGCTCGCTTCATGGTTGAACACAGTATGTAGACGGTATTCTACATACAGCTCGTGATTGTAAGGAAAGTTGTATACCGAATATCTGATCTCTTGTCACTATTCACCAACTCTTCCACAAATCATTATTCCATTACGCTACTTTCGTTCCTATTAACTGAAGCAGTAACATATCCAGACGTCGAGTGAAACACGTATTGTAGGTGTAAAATACTCTACATCTACAATACGTGTCTCACCCGGATTCAAAAGTGCCTTTTATCATGATTTTGTTGGAGAAAAAGCGTCAAGCAATGAAGAACTAAACATCCTATATGGAAATAAAGTATATGTAACATATATAAAAGATATATCTTAGATTTACAAGATATATCTTTCTCAAATTTTTCTACATGTCGGATATATTTTAGAATATCTGAGATACATCCAAAGTAAATAAAAAATGTATTTTTGTTATATTATCGTCCGGAATGTTCAATATGTCAGATATATTTTCGTATATATTTATTTTCTTTGGGTTGCATTAAAATCCTAAAGATTTTCAACGGTTTATCAATGTTTGCTCTTAAATTATTAGTACTAGCCCGCGGAAAAAAGAAAGTATTAAAAAAAGTATGAAAAGTATAATATCTCAAGTATGATCTATTGGACTGAATTAATACTAAAAAGTATTAGACCGTATTATTAGTTTTAAGGGTCCGGGTCGATATGTCCACGGTGTTCGGTATCCAGGTCGATATCTCCATGGTTTTTGGTGTCCAGGTCGATATCTCCATGGTGTTTGGTGTCCAGGTCGATATCTCAATTGTTTTTGGTGTCCAGGTCGATATCTCCATGGTGTTTGGTGTCCAGGTCGATATCTCCATTGTTTTTGATGTTCAGGTCGATATCTCTATAGCTTTTGGTGTCCAGGTAAATTTTTTCATAGTTTTCAGTGATCAAATCGATATCTTCATAGTTTTCGATGTCTAGATATACTACCACTTGTTTTTTAAGTAACTAGACCGGACTGGATACTGAAAATTGAGGTGCGATTAACCTACAGTTCAAAAACTGTGAACAAATATAATTTTTACAAGAAAAATTATGAATTGATCGACCTGGACTCTGAGAATTAGGAAGATATCAACCTGGACACCGAGAACTATGAAGATATCAACCTGGACACCTAAAACTGTGGAGCAATCGATCTAGACAACTAAAACTATGGGCCGGTCGACCTGGACATCGAAAGAGATGGAAATATCGACCTGGACACTGAAAACCATGGACATATCAATCCGGACCCTGAAAACTAATAATACGGTCTAATACTTTTTAGTATTAATTCAGTCCAATAGATCATACTTGAGATATTATACTTTTCATACTGTTCTTAATACTGTTTTAATACTTTTCTTTTTGCGCGGGAGTAGTAGTAGTAGTAGTAGTAAAAGGGTTCATTGACAACATATTGTATATTTTTCGTTAGGCATGGACTTTGTACAATACATACACACGGTTTCTAACAGAGATGTATTGCGAATTGGCCATCAGTCCGGGGCCTTTACCCTGAATTGTTAAGGACGTCATGGTTTATGTATTTTTTGTTTTTTTTAGATGTATTTATCCGAGTATTCTGTTTCTGAGTCATCAAGAAAATAATAATTTGGATGCAGATATTATTCGTCAACTTGTCAACCTCTTTTCCTTTCTATTTGCTGAACCTGTTTGCTGACTGCTAAACAAGTTGGCAAATCCAAAAATTATTATCTTATTTATTCTCTTCCTGTGATCTCAATGTTTGCTGTGATCTCCAATGTTTTCATAATATACACAAATTCGTGCTAGTTTAGTGAGACCTTTGCTGCCCGCGTAGAAATTTGGAGCATTGCATCAGGCGTAAACCTGGCGCTGCTAAGACCATATCAGGCCCTTTTCATCGCCGAGTCAGGACCTGATTTGTGCGTGATGGAACGTCAAAAATTTCTGCTTGGAGGTAAGAATTGCCGTAGACATTTCGTGGAAAGAAATGTTGTTCATTTTATGGTTGAACACTGTGCACCAAAAGAAAAAGTTTCCTTGATTGAAAGAAATTTCATTAAACTTCCAACCTATGAAACATTTCTTTGAAATCAATCAATTCCTTGAAATGTAGTGACATTGAATTAATAAAAATTTCCCTTGAACCAAGGAACCGTTTTTCATTGATTTCAAAGAAATTGTCTTCGAAACATTAAAAGAAAAACGTAACCTATAAAATGACATGTCGCTAAAGGAATGTTTTTCCATGCCGCACTAGATGCAGAAAGGTTATAGAAATAATTTATTTCAATGAACACCGATATCTGCCTATCCATTTTTGTTGACTTTTCGCGACTAATGACTCAACGCGGCTGACAGGATCGCGTTAACCATTGGCGGACCGGGTGCCGGTCATAAATGAAACCGATTCTTTGAATCAATGAACCTGTTTCTTTATATCAATGAAACTGTTTCTTTGAATCAATGAAACCCTTTCTTTGCAATCAAAATGCACCATTTCATTGAAAGCAAGGAAACATTTCCTTAAAGTCAATGAAAAAGATTCAATCCGCCCATTTCTTTGGAATCAATGAGAACTTCTTTCTCGGGGTATGTTACCCGCGTAGAAAAAAAAGAATCTTTTAAAGAATCTTAAAAAAAGTCTTGAAAGAATCTTTAAAGGAATCTTGAGAAGAATCACGTATAGGATCCGGAGCAAGATTCTTCCCAGGATTCTTTTCAATATTCTTTCTATCCGAAAGCGTTCTGAGAATCTTTCAAAGAATCTTCGAAAGAATCTCAAAAAGCGTCTTTAAAAGAATCGTGAAAAGATTCCGTCCATTAAACAGAAAAATCATTGAAAAAATCTTAATGAAATTCTTCAGAGGAGTCGAGCGAAACCTGTTGTTGCTTTCCCTTGGTGCTGAGACAAGTCACTTGCGAGAAACGCTTCGACCGCTCGCCATCTAGCGGAGTATTGAATATCAGTGTTTCGTACGATGCCACTACAATTTTCTGTTTAATGAACGGAATCTTTTCACGATTCTCTTAAAGACGCTTTTCAAGATTCTTTCGAAGATTCTCAGAACGCTTTCGGATAGAAAGAGTCTTGAAAAGAATCCTGGAAAGAATCTTGCTCCGGATCCTATACGTGATTCTTTTTAAGATTTCTTTAAAGATTCTTTCAAGACTTTTTTTAAGATTCTTCACAAGATTTTTTTTTTCTACGCGGGTAGACTGTATTCTACATACACCTCGTGATTGTAAGGAAAGTTGTGTACTGAGTATCTGATCTCTTGTCACCATTCACCAACTCTTTCATCCATCATTCTTCGATTAAGGCACTTTCGTTGCTACGAACTGAAGCAAGAACATATCCAGGCGCCGGGTGAGACACGTTTTGTAGGTGTTGAGTATTCCCTGCTGTTGAGAATCGGGAGCGTGAGAATTGCGATGACCTAGCGGGCAAGCGTGTAAAGGAACGGGCGTCCGTGAGCTGTGGGTACAATAGTAGTCTGGCTTGGTTGCAAAGAGTATAGAAGGTATAGAGTACGGGTTCATTCGCCAATCCGAACCCTCCTTTGAGTGTCCTACTCGTGCACACCTACAGTGGAGCAACTATCGTTTCGCTGTGAGCAATGCGCTCACTCGTATCGTTGCATAGAGCACTTTTGTGGGTTTATGTATGTATACGCGCTGAATCCACGTTGCATAAAGCTCTCGCTGCGAGAACCTTTCCTCTTCCGTAGCGCTCTTCGCGCTTACTGGCAATGCCTCTGTAGTCGAATGGAAAGAGCGAAGAAACGATCGGATGCTCTTCGGTCCGACGCCTTGAAATCACGGGATCCATCAGAAATTAATAACGTAAAGTGCTATCTTGTAAAAAAAATGAATTTCTTCACTTTGCAGATTATGGAAAATATATTATTTTGTAGAATAGAGAAAATATTGAACTATACGAAATACAGATTAGCATATTAGCAGTCTTTGAGAAAGAAAATTGAAAATCGGCTAATCCAAAAAAAAGTTATCGCCGAATTAAAATTCGCAGAGAAAATATCGCAAATAACACCAAAATTCCATGAAAAATCTTGACAAAACTTTTTGTAGTTAAATTCTGCTTTATCATAGATTTTTTCGCATTTTTTATGTCAATATACTTAAAATAGTCTAAACCATTGCCCAACCAAGATCATTAATCCCAATAATACAATCAATAATAATCTCATTGTAATAGAACTAATACCTTGATTGGCGTAACCAACAAATTGGTTGGTCTAACCAATTAATCGGCTGGCGCATATTTAACCAAGCCGTTCTTTCCGTATGTATAATCCAATAATTCCATCACTCCAACAAAACATTTACTTGACAATCCGTGTTCGGATTTACAGTTGAATCGACGAATATATTTTCTCAGTGTAAATGATGCAAGTAAAACGATTTTTGTTAATTCCCTTCTGCACACGGAAAAAAATGCTTGGTTGGAACAACCAAGCACTTGGTTACATATACGCCAGCCGATTAATTGGTTAGACCAACGAAGTTATTGGTCAGCGCCACCAAGCGCCATTGTAATACAACCAATAACTTCGTTGGCATATACGGAGAAAACGAGTTAGTTGAGAAAACTAACCTTTAAATGCTTGGAGCGTTAGATGTAGTTTGGTTGGCGCCACCAATTGGTGATTGGCGCCACCAACCGGTTGGCTGGCGCCACCAATCGGTCGATTGACACCACCAATCGGTTGGTTGGCGCCACCGATCGGTTGGTTGGCACTACGAATCGGTTAGTTGGCGCCACTAATCGGTTGGTTGGCACTACCAATCGGTTGGTTGGCGCCACCAATCGTTTGGTTGGCGCCACCAATCGTTTGGTTGGCGCCACCAATCGGTTGGTCGGCGCCACCAATCGGTTGGTTGGCGCCACCAATCGGTTGGTTGGCGCCACCAATCGGTTGGTTTGCGCCACCAATCGGTTGGTTGGCACCACCAATCGGTTCGTTGGCGCCACCAATCGGTTCGTTGGCGCCGCCAATCGGTTCGTTGGCGTCACCAATCGGTTGATTAGCGCCACCAATCGGTTGGTGGGCGTTACCAATCGGTTGGTTGACATCAATCGGTTAGTTGGCATTACCAATCGGTTGGTGGGCGTTACCAATCGGTTGGTTGACATCAATCGGTTAGTTGGCATTACCAATCGGTCGTTTCTGACACGCAATAACTTGCTAATGCCATATTTTACCATGCCTGTTGGTTGGCACGTATCAATTTCATAGTTCCTACACCCTTTTCTCCGTGTAACCAACAATCTGATTGGCCTAACCAAGAAACTGGCTGGCGCGTGTTTAACCAAGCGCTTGGTTGTTCCAACCAAGCTTTTTTTTGCGTGCAGTCTCATTCCACGTGTATGCCTACGTGCCGGACACGCAAAATCCTTGTATTAGTATCAAGGCTGCGATAGTAAGTACATCTACGTGACAGAGACCACTCTGCAAAATTCGCACGAACTTTTGTGTACACGTGAAATTATGCTCAGTACTTATGTGCAGCAATGGTAGTACATACGTAGAATGCATATGCGCATGGATCGCGCGTGACAAAGCGTGAGAGAAAGAAGTAATGAGATGCACTGACTCGTGTGTGCTCTGTACACTAGTTCAGGGAACGTTATACAGGGTATATAGAAGAAGAGAGTCTCCATGATGCTGATACTAGCCGACAAATTCCAGGGTACATCAGAGCGAACGAGTGGTTGACGATTCCTTCTTCAGTTCCATCCAATTTTCTCCTTCCGCCTTTTTCTTCTCTCGCATTCGTCTCCGTCACGAAGTATCGCCAAGTTCAAAACGACCGTGACTCCCCTCAAATAAGAGCCACGCTTTTATTATGCTGCCATTATATTCATACTTCGCGCTTTTATTGCCGACCATTCAACGATGATGTAAATTTAGAAGTATAATCAAATCTCATTTTTAATGGAGCTGTAAAATGTTATGAATCGTTTCATGTATTTCCCGTTTGGGTACTTCAATCGTAGAAGTTTCTACAATGGATAATCCCTGAATATCATCTGTATCTGTATCGAATGTATCACATTCGACACGTTTCGATATATGGGCCATTCTGTGTTCATTTAAGTACTTTTTATGTACTGATTCTGTAAGGTATTCTTTTATAATCAGTCTAATTTTACTTCTGCTTGCATGTATTTTCTGTGCATTGTTTCTATTATTATTGTTATTATTGTTATTATTGTCATGATTTTCAAATTTGAATTTGCATTTTTTTTTACATCCATTAAATTTCAGGAAACTGTAAAATTTTCGTTGTGTCGATTTAAAAAATCTTTATAAAATTAAATACTGAACGAATATCTTAATTCGGCCGGTGCACTCTAAAAACCAAGCGTGTTGCAAGTGCGTTGATTCCTATCTTTTACATTATGACGAGTTTTTACACACTTACAGGTGTGTTCCTTTTACATAACATTTATCGTGTGAATGCCAACACGCTTGAAAGTGTGTAAAAACACGTCACAATGTAAAAGATAGGAAACAACACACTTGTAACACGCTCGGTTTTTAGAGTGTGGCATTTTACATTTTTTTGTGATGGAAAAAAATATCAGCCGATGTTGCAACGCCATTCTTTGTCGATGGTATAACCCTTGAAGTGAAAAAACGTATTTTTGGTATTGAATCTGGGCAAAACTGGCCGCATTAGATTTTATAGAGTTTTGAATTTTAATGAAAAAAATACGTTTTTTCCTTAATTTTTACAAAATATGAACTAGTGAGTTCAAAATTAGAACGTGAATGAAATAATATTCTACTTTAGTTTTCAAGGCAAAACTAAAAAATTACTTGTACTTCAGTTTTTCAATTTTATTTAAAACATGAATTCAAAGCAGAATCTTACACTCAAAGAATATTATGGTATTAGTTCGTACGATCAATTTTTTAATAGTTGCCACAACTATGAAGAATTACTATAACTACCAAATAGTTACCATAACTATATTCATGATTACCGTAACTATGAAAATAGTTGCATGGGCTAACAATTAATAGTTGTCACTTTATAGTTGACTGTACTACTACGATTTCTCTGAGTGTACGCATAACTTCCTCATTATTTTTCACTTTGTAGAAAAATTTCCTCTATAAGGAAATTCAAAATCGACAAACTTACTGTCTCACAGACGCAGCTTTGCAAAAAGTATAAAATACGAAACAATATGCAATATTTTACATCGCATCCTTTTTTTATTTAGATTATAGCAGAAAGCCAAATATAATATTTCACCTCCAATTTTCAAAGGATTAGCAACGCCTTTCAATTCTTTTCAATTTTTCAAAAACTTCGTTTACTTAGCAGCACTCGATGGTCGAACAACCAGATGCTCTCCAGCGAGAAAAGATTTATAGCCGCCAGATTTATTGTTCCCTTGGGGAGAAATCAATAACTCAATTCTTTGTCAAACTGACACTAAAGTTTTGACGAAGAGAAACTTTGTCTCCACTTTACGAAATTGTTTTCAGCCCTGTCCATCCATAGAGATATTATTTCTCCGATGTAACGGGAAGATCCAGCTGATTCCGGTTTGCGATTTTGTCGGGGGAAGAATATTTTTGTTTTTACGAGATTCGCACCGTCAGCGTTAACGCGGTAGCGCATAGTCGAGCAGTCAGCACACACGGGTTCGTATAACCGAGGATAACTTCCTTGGGTCTCTTGGTGCACGGGGTTTCTCGACCCCGAGGGCTAACGCACGCACGCTGCGTGCTCTCGCGAATACTCGTCTCGCTCGTAAAGTATTTCGCGCTATTGTACCCGAAGAGCGAGGCAGAAGCAGCAACGTTCCGGCTATTGCGCGTCTGTCCGATGAGACCGAGACTTCTTTTTACGAGGGAGCTCCGCAGACGCCGCCACCGCCGTTTCTCTCCGGATCCGATGACGACAAACGGCCTGCGAACATTACCTACAAGGCAACGACGACGGCCGAGAGTATAACGTGCGAGTGAGTTGACGCACATGTGTTGTTCGCGTCTACCTATGAGTACATACTTCGTTTTTTTTTTTTTTTAATTTTTTTTCCCTGAGTCTGCACTCGTTCTTCTCGTCATCTCTCGTGTTTATTATCATCCCATTTATTCACACGCGATTCTACTTTCGCACTTGACCTGCGAGGTACCAAAGGGGATATATTTGTGCACGCTGTGCCTTCGTTTGAGTACCGTGCAACATTATATTTCACTCTACTTTTTTTTTTGCATTTTTTATGAGTGGTTGTATTGGGTGTTTTAAAAAGAGGTCTTTGACCTGAAGTGAGAAAAAATTCAACGAGTGGTATGTAGGGATGTGGTTCTTATATTGAAGAATGCATCTTTTGGGTATTGAACCATCGATTTTTTTTATTTTGCATACGGATGTTTTTTTTTTTTTGTTTATTTTTCTCCTGGACGATATAGGTTCTAATTTTGGGGGTTCGTATGGCAGTTTCTTTTAGAGGTTATGTAGTAGATTATTCGGGTGTCTTTATTCGTTGAGTCGAAGTGAAACAGTTTTTTGTAATTTAGGGAAATTGTGTGGCCAATTTCTTGGATCGGGCGACTGATGCTTTCGTAGAATTTGTTGGGGGGATACTACGATATCCGGGGCGCCAAGATTTTACCTAGCAGTCTTCATATTTGGACCAAAATAAACACTTTTTCAAGAAGAAAAAATTCGCAATTTCGCCTTAGTTTAGAAGATACTGTATCTTCTAAATTCTTCTCCCGAATTATTCTGTGAAAGCACGTTTATGCATCTCAAACGAAACCATAGCACTATTCTCAACGTTTTACAATGTGTTTAGTATCTTGGCATGACAAGCTTGAAGAAAAATATTGAAAACAACGTTTCCTCACCGAGAAAGCAATGTACGTTATATCGGCATCGCTGTTCTGACGCGAGATTATTCGGCGCTACACCGTTAAACCGTTTTAGTTTAACATGAAATGTTTCGGCTTTACAGTTTTGTCCCTTGCGAAAATAGTACATTATGCTACAAGGGAGGAATGGCGTGATTTTCACCGAGTGTGAGCTCGTGTGATTGCAACACTCGTGAGAAATAGTATATTACACACCTAGGGCAGTAAAGTAAGAAATGTCTCAGATCACATGTTTGTCGACAATTACGTGTGATCTGAGGCTTTCTTATTTACTGCCCGAGGAGTGTATACGATTTTTCTCATCGACGGAGCCGAAAACCGGGAACTTCGTTCCGCGCAGCGGAACGAAAGTTGTCGCTTTCGGCCCGGAGGTGAGAAAAAGTTTTTCCGTCCTCGTATAGTAATGTAGTATTAACTCAAATTCGTAAAAGAAAACATATCGTCGCAGGCGCGGTATCGCGTCTAAATCACAACGACAAAATATCACAATAAGAAATAATCACGACAAAATATCACAATAATAAATAATCACAATGATAAACTATCACGCGAATCATCCACTTATACTGACTTCTTTAGGTTCTTTGGGGCGTTAGTTAGGTTGGAGTTCGTTTCTTTAGAGAGTTAATTAGTTTGGTATTTTCCTTACATTTGTTCTATAGGTTCTTTGGGGCGTTAGTTAGGTTGGAGTTCGTTTCTTTAGGGAGTTAATTAGGTTGGTATTTTCCTTATATTTGTTCTTTAGGTTCTTTAGGTTAGTTGTGGTTCTTTAGGTTCTTTAGTTTCTTTAGGTCTTTAGAGAATTTTTAGGTTCTTTAGGTTCTTTAATTCGGGAAAAGTACTGTATCTTCTAAACTAAGGCGAAATTGCGAATTTTTTATTCTTGGAAAAGTGTTTATTTTGGTCCAAACATGAAGACTGCAAGGCCAAATCTTGGCGCCCCGGATATCGTAGAACTGCCCATGCTAGTTTAAGTTCAAGACTACTTGGCAGATGGACTCGATTTAATTGCTTGATTACCGACAGCCATTTTGTCATTAATTCCGTTTTAGTCGCCATTTTTTGGACCATGTAATGCATTTATTGGTAACATATTTAATTTTCTCTATTGTACCATCAGAAAATTTTCTGCGTGTAATTATTACAGTGTAATCAATATATTCTAGAAATTAGTTGTTCTTATTACATCCAAGCTTAAATTAATTTTATAGACGTTGTAACAGTAAAGATTATAAAGCGGTGATGAAAAATAATTTTTTGCTCCGTTTGAAATACGCTTTTTACGCGCCTTTTTCTTAATGGTCTTTTCCATAAGCTGGAAATATACCGCATGCTTTATGCGGCTACAAAAGTACTACGTACACCTGACCAACGTGCACTCTACATGTAACATACACGTACGAATTACACGTTTCATCATTTTGTGATAAACGATAAAAAATTTCATTGGATTCCGTTTTAGTCGAAATTTTTTTAACCATTTAATGCATTTATTGGCGAGGGATTGCATTTATTGATGACACATTGCATTTTCTCTATTGTATCATCAGAAAATAAGCTGTGTGTAAATATTACAGTGTAATCAATGTATTCTAGAAATTAGTTGTTCTTATTACATCCAAGCTAAAATTAATTTTGTAGACGTCGTGACAGTAAAGATTCTAAAGCGGTGATGAAAAATATTTTTTTGCTCAGTTTGAAATACGCTTTTTACGCGCCTTTTTCTTGATTGTCTTTTCCATAAGCTGGAAATATACCGCATGCTTTATGCGGCTACAAAAGTACTACGTACACCGGACCAACGTGCACTCTACGTGTAACGTACACGTACAAACGACACGTTTCATCATTTTGTGACCAACGATAAAAACTTTCATTGGATTCCCTTTTAGTCGTCATTTTTTAAACCATTTAATGCATTTATTGGCGAGGGATTGCATTTATTGATGACACATTGCATTTTCTCTATTGTATCATCAGAAAATATTCTGAATGTAAATATTACAGTGTAATCAATATATTCTAGAAATTAGTTGTTCTTATCACATCCAAGCTAAAATTAATATTGTAGACGTCGTAACCGTAAAGATTATAAAGCAGTGATGAAAAATGATTTTTTGCTCCATTTGAAATACGCTTTTTACGCGCCTTTTTCTTGATTGTCTTTTCCATAAGCTGGAAATATACCGCATGCTTTATGCGGCTACAAAAGTACTACGTACATTGGACCAACGTGCACTCTACGTGTAACGTACACGTACAAACGACACGTACGAGTACGTGCGCTGCCTACTGGCTAGCTGCTAGCTGGCTATGTTACTCGATGCCACGTTTAGTAATCTCTCTCTTCTCATTCCTGCTCCGCGGCTGGTAATGCTGGAGCGTCGAGCTGCTTGTGGACGTCGATTGTCGTCAATGCCAAGGTTCTCCAGGCTCTACTCGCGGCAACTTGAAAAATGCCACATGGTAAGACTTCGTTGAAATAACACAGGGATGGAACGCAAGTTTTCTGACTCGTACAGATCGCTCACTACAGACATCGACAGCCACCGAGGCGCACTATCTTCCTCATCGTTCGTCGTCTTATTTCTTGTAGAATTCTTCCAGGAAACTCGTCTTGTAGGTACGAATGCGTGATGCAGACATCTATCCCTCGCTAAGTCTATGCTGAATAACTTTTGGAAAGAGGAAAGATCCTCTCGATATCCTTTTCAGTGGAAATTCATGGATGACTTTTCTTGAATATAAAGTAGGATAAGCTTATATATGGAACGTCGATGCCAAATCTACCTGTTCATCACAAAATTGGATAGAGAAGAGGAAAAAAAATTATTCGATAGTGCCACACAAATAAATGGGAATAAAATTTGAAAAAGGCAAAGCGAATAAAATTTTTATTGCTGATTACGATTTAGGTCAAGATATTCTCGAAGAAATTATGTCTCATGTAGAAACAAAAAAAAACAGACTTCATTTTTTTTTTATTTGTAAAATAAATCGTTTCGCAGCTTCAAATATTAATTGTTATTAATTTAACGCTGCTTTGTATAAAATTATGGCTACATTGTGTAATTAGAATTACGATCAATTAAAATTGAGGAGTGCCTCGATTATCATACATAAAATCTTAGTTATTTCATTCAGGCCCCGTTAAATCATTTTTAGTGGGCGATAAAATTTATTGATTTTTTTTCTTGAAAAAATGTATATATGGGGGATTCCACGGGACTTTCGCCACCCCCCAAAAAAAAAGAATCTCAAATTTCATCTAAAAATCAGGTTCAGCGGTGTCTATTGATGGACCAATTTTCAAAATTCTAAAAAAATAGTTGACCGGAATGTGCAAATTTTTTTGTTTTTTATCGTTTTTCATTTAATCTGTAATATCTCAGAAACTATTGATCGTATCGAAATCATTAAAAGACGAAAATGTGCATTTTTTTATGGCCAACAAGAAAAAAATATATTCAAAATTAATTGCTTAATTTCAGGTCACATTTTATGGAAGAAACAACAAAATTATTTTTTTTTATGGTTGGACTTCAGATTTTTTCACCGGACAAATTGTCTCGGAATCTTTAAGTGATCGCCGAATTTTGAGTATTTTTTTTTTCATGGGATGGCCCAATGCTGTGACGTTACAGCAATTTGAATGTTAAACATTTGAATGTTAAACATTCAAATTGCTGTAACCTCACAGCATTGGGCCATCCCATGAAAAAAAAATACTCAAAATTCGGCGATCACTCAAAGATTCCGAGGCAATTTGTCCGATGAAAAAATCTGAAGTCCAACCATTTTAATTAATTTTAATTTTGAATATGGATTTTTTTATATATTAAAAACATTCAAATTGCTGTAACGTCACAGCATTTGGCCATCCCATGAAAAAAAAAATACTCAAAATTCGGCGATCACTCAAAGATTCCGAGGCAATTTGTCCGATGAAAAAATCTGAAGTCCAACCATAAAAAATAGTAATTTTGTTGTTTGTTCCATAAAATGTGACCTGAAATTAAACAATTAATTTTGAATATATATTTTTTCTTGTTGGCAATAAAAAAGTGCACATTTTCGTCTTTTAATGATTTCGATACGATCAATAGTTTCTTAGATATTACAGATTAAATGAAAAATGATAAAAAACGGAAAAATTTGCATATCCGGACAAATATTTTTTTAGAATTTTGAAATTTGGTCCATCAATAGACACCATTGAATCTGATTTTTAGAAAAAATTTGAGATTTTTTTTTTCGGGGTGGCGAAAGTCCCGTGGAATCCCCCATATTTGTTTTTTATTTATTTGTAAAACGCACTATGTTTCATATATTGCAGTATTGGACTTCGCTTTCACATAAGTTGAATGTAGCAAAAAAATGTGCATATTCTCCAAGTTGAAAGTCTTTTTTTTGCTTTATTGCTCAGTCCAGGAAGTTGGAAGAAACTTCGGCTGCTGTGGGTTTTAAGGTATAAATAAGCCATTATCGAAGATCGATAATTAGAACCAGCTGTTACGTATAAGTTTGCCGAAACTTGTTGAGAAAATGGAAATCAAGCACAAAGTCAACGGCGTTACTATTTATAATGGATTCTTATCAATGATTTATGGGTGCGGAGATTCAGGGTGGTTGAGGTATTCCACGGTGTGGATATATAGCAGTTGTCTGCAGGACACGATGGACGATTGTCTCCCCGAAGTAGCAGAGACTCGATCTTTGCTGGCAGTCAGCAAAGCTCTCTGCATTCTCAACCCGTCGAGACGTTCGACCACACGTGACTCGCGAGTCAAGTACTCACAGCAGAAGATATTCGAGCGAGGCAACATAAATAAATTCATACGAGGATGATAAATTCTTATATGAAAATATGCATTTATGCTGCTACGTAATCAAATTATGACATGTTTCTTACTGCTCCGAAATTATTTCTTTTCTATTTGCAATATGTATGATTTATTCAATATAATAAAAAAAATGATATACCAATAAAAAAATTGAGTACATAAAGAATATTAAAAAATGTATTTTTTTGCTAAATCAACATTTTTAGATTTGTAGCATTAATTAATATTATTTTTTTTCCTAAAAATTATTAACAACTTTTATTAAAAAGTTATAGGTATTTGGTTATTAATTACTTTAAATTTAATCACACAAAATTCAATACCATGAAATTTTTATTATAAACTTAGAGTGAAATGTGTAGTCTTAAGTTTGACCTTCAGTTCAGATCTAATTTCGAGGCAACATAAATAAATTCATACGAGGATGATAAATTCTCATACGAAAATATGCATTTATGCTGCTACGTAATCAAATTATGACATGTTTCTTACTGCTCCGAAATCATTTCTTTTCTATTTGCAATATGTATGATTTATTCAATATAATTGAAAAATTATATACCAATAAAAAAATTGAGTACATAAAGAATATTAAAAAATGTATTTTTTTTGCTAAATCAACATTTTTAGATTTGTAGCATTAATTAATATTCATTTTTTCCCAAAAATTATCAGCAGCTTTTATTACAAAGTTATACGTATTTGGTTATTAATTACTAAAAAAAAAACACAAAATTCAATACCACGAAATTTTGATTATAAACTTAGTGTGAAATGTGTAATTTTAAGTTTGAACTTCAGTTCAGATCTAAGTTTAAACACGGAGAAAAATCATTTGCTAGCATAGTGAGAGCAAACTTTATTCCTTGGCCTAGAAAATGTATTTGCTGGTCTAACAAATAATTTTGCTGGTCTAGCAAATTTTTTGACAAGCCTAGCAAATAATTTTTGTTTGGCTAAGAAATAAGGCTTTGGTGTCACTATATTAGCAACTGATTTGTTGATGCGACGAAAGTTTTCTCTTCGTGAAGTTGCGAATATAAATTCAGCCGTTAATGCATTGACAATCGACTTCCTTTGCAGTCATTAAAAGGTTCATTTATCATTTTATAAGCCCTGCGAATTATTGTTATGTAAACAATGTCCTTACAAACACATATTCCAAAAACTATTGTGAAAAACGGTGCTATAATATTACTATTTTTATTTTATGAAATTATAAAACAATTTGTGTAATTAGTGTCTCATTCTGTGTAAGAGGATCGCCTCACATACACAGCACGTCGATTATTGGAGGTTGGCATAACTATCGTATCGCTTATCCTGCAATCCACTACGTTGGAGTTGCATTCTGTCTGCTCGATGCAGACTGCATGACCGCATGATCGACTGCATTGTCGAGCCATCGGGATATACCCTACACCCAGCGTACGTGATTCGAGTGCTAAACAGTGCGTCGAGAGTTCGATCCGTTAGGGGGGCTTAAACACAGCACAACTGAAATGCTCCACGAAACAAAATAAAGCAAGAAGAAAAAAAAATGCGACACGAGTGGAGTTCACCGAAACGGCCAATTTTCTATCACCAATACCAATCGAATACAGAAACTCGGTCGTTTAAATTCGAGTTCAGACAATGGGCACATGACAAACAGACATTATCGACTCTTTTTTCAGGTCTTCTTCGTTCCGTAGTTTTTTTATTTGCTGATATAGGGCCAATTCGTATTTAAGCTAAAGCCTCGTTTTTGTTCAATGTCCTTCGGTCACTTGGCCCTTTTTCCTATATCCTATAACGTCTGCATGTAGTTTCGGAGGCTGTTACACGCTGTACATGACCCTGGGCCAGACACTGAGAAGCCGGTGCAACCGCGCAGCCGCAGCATGGTATCGTTTTACATCTCTATATTGCCCGCTTGAGTATTGTAAGCGGTAGGTTGTATACTATATACATGCGGTCTTAATGTGTATGTGGGATGAACCGAGGGTCCACTTTTCCACGCCAACGGCGATCTTATACATTCGACGTGTATAGCCCTCATTCTTCAGCTACAAGACAATACATATCCTTGTATGATAAGGTACGTCAAATATTAACTGGTGGATTAATATTAAATCATTTACTTAGGGAGAAAAATAATAATATGTTAAATAATAATAAGATGCCTATTACATTTAGTATTCATCAAAAAATGTTTTTGATTCAGAAAATCAACTGATCGATTGGCCGGAATCATCAATTCCGGCCAATCGAAGTGTTCCGTCGCGGAAAAATATCGTAGCTTGCAAATGCCATTTCTTTATTCAATATTCAACACTGTAATAAAAGTCAAGGAGTAACGCCGTTCGTGTCAAACATCGAGACATCTGCGGACCAGATGAGAATCTGGAAACGTTTTCTAATCCTCAGGAATTCACATGGAAAACGCACGTACAGAATAACTTGAAAGAAGCAAACACATTTTTTAGTGGTTTATGGTAGTGGCCATCGGCTAGCGAAGGATTAACCAGTCGCGGACCGTACGCATCGGCACCCCAAGACTGCAATTACTGGGGGTCCCATGGGTCGCGAGAAATCCCGTGGATACCTGATGGTCCGACGCTGCCGAGGCGTCAACGCATCCCCACGTGTTAACGAAAAACCCTTCAGCGTGCAAAAAATTGACACTAGCGACGTTACCTCCCACTCCCAAACTTATCATACTCAATGTTGGAACCTTTTTGAGTAGTCAGTCGTCTTCAGCTTCTCAGACAGAACGGACACTCCAAGAGTCTGATCGTCAGCTCATGGCTACACAGATTCTTGTCTTGACATTATTAAGTTAACATTTTCCGATTCAAGTCTGTATCCAATTCTTACAATAATAACAGTTACGTTTGTATATAATTTTCTTCTGAAATAAATTAGTGTTTGTTTTGTTATATAAAATAAATACCTGCGTCATTTTAATTAATCACGTGGGAGTTTGCTATCTCGCGGTTCAACTTAATTTGAGATTCGGACTTACAATCCACGTCGGCTCCAAACGCCATCCGCGAGAGCGAACATTTTTTGGTCCTTCGAGCCGGATACAGAACCCACAGTGCAAAGTGTAACCGGTAGTGATAAAGATAATAGTGTCAAGTATACAAGTGAAACTGGATTCGTCTATGCGTTTAGACGCTCGCTCTTAACGCTACGCGTCAAACTCATAAGACTTACTTAAGTGACAAGTGCAGCATTCGTCGACAATCGTCGAGAACAGGACCGTCCCGGAGAATCGTCGCTTGTACAGCTCCAAACAAGGCCACGGCTAAAACTCACGATGTCGATAGCACCGGAGTCTATAGCAACACTCAAAACGCTTATTCGACAAAGGGGAAATATACAAGGTTCCATCACGGCCTTCTCCAAACAGCTAGACGCGTATGAAGCCGCTGACCCCGGTGCGCGGAACCCGTTCGAGCTCCAAGCCGCCCTCGACGGGCTGCGCTCACGGTACGAAAAGTTCCCCGAAGTGCAAGACAAAATAGAGGAGATCGACGAGAACGAAGTCAGTAAACGGATTCCATTCGAAGAGACATTTGACAAGGCGGTAGGAAGAGCGTTAGAATGTCTCAGCCACAGCACCTCTTCAAGCCCCAGCGAACGCTCAGTGTCGTCGGTAACTCCTGCAGCAGTGCCAGTGAAGTTGCCACAACTGGACATTCCAAAATTCGATGGATCCATTGAAAAGTGGAATACTTTCTTTGATTTGTTCTCGTGCCTGATCGACAAAAACGATGGTTTATCGTCAGTGCAAAAACTGCAGTATCTGCGAAGCTCCGTGACAGGGAAAGCTGCTATGGCCATCGATTCGCTGCCAACAACGGACAGGAATTACCAGTGCGCAATCGAAATTTTAAAGAAAAAATTTGACTGTGTACAAAAAACTCTGCGTCGTCACTGGTCTATAATCAATGATTATCCACGCCTCCATAAGGATAGTCCAGCGGCACTCGGAGACCTCGTTGACACGGTGACCCAACATGTGCGCGCGTTAAACAATCTCGGCCAGCCGACCGAAAGCTGGGATCTACCACTGATACATCTGATTTTAACAAAGATCAGCTCGGATACTGCGTGGCACTGGGAGCTTACCATCAAGGATTCCACGTTACCCAAGTACACAGACCTATTGGAATTCCTAGAGAAACGGGCAAACTGCTCAGACTCTTCATTACCAAACGCCAATCCAAAGCAACAAGGGCAACACGAAAATCTACGCCAGGGACAAGGTAAAAATACTTCAAGGAAGCAGGCATTCGTTACAGCGAGTGTCTCGTCCTGCGCAATCTGCAGGGAAACAACTCACTCAATAATGAAGTGTCCAAAATTTCTGGGTATGCAGTGGACTGAACGACAAAACGCGGTACGTGCAGCGTCACTCTGCTACAATTGTCTACGGTCCAACCATCTACTGGCACAATGCACATCTCGTAATTGCACTCAGTGCAACAAAAGACACCATACACTTTTGCATAAAACAGAAATTCAAGGACAGACGGCAAGGCCAACGGTATCGACGACCCAGTCTTGACTAGCCGAAGCAGAGCCTCCTATCAGTCAGCAGCGCCACACGAGTTCTCTTGTTACCTCACCCACGAGTGAGCTGTTAGTTACAGCTTTGGTCAACGCGGTGAGTGTCAAGTCTCAGACTTTCACATGTAGAGCATTGCTAGACAGTGGTTCGACGACAAACTTTATTACCGAACGTGCAGCTGTCCTATTGGGACTACCAAGACGCAACTGTACTATACCGATAGGAGCTCTAAATACAATGACAACAATCATCAAACAACTAGTCACCGTTACAATACGCTCCAGGCACAACAATTATGAGAGGACGCTAGATTTCTTGATTTTACCACAGATTACTCAAACCGTACCAGATCAGCAGGTCAATCGCGAAGTGTTGAACATTCCGCGGAACTTGAAGCTGGCGGACCCCAGCTTCCACCGTCCTGGACCAGTCGACATGCTCCTGAGCGCCGGGATCGCACTGTCCGTTCTCTGTGTAGGGAAAATTGGATTGTCAGCAAAGGGTGAGCCAGACTTGTTCTTGCAGAAAACTCTATTTGGATGGGTCATCGGAGGGAGCGCGCCAACAGCGCAGCCTTCACGACAACGCAACTGCCACGCTACGTCTAATATTCTCGAAGTAGATCTAACGAGATTTTGGAGACTCGAAGAGGCATCTACTCCCGTGCGCCATCGGAGCAACGATGAAGCTATCTGTGAGGACCATTTCCGCGAAAACGTCACTCGCGACAAGAATGGAAGATACGTCGTAGCGCTCCCATTCAACGACAAACAATCGCAGCTAGGCGAATCACGCTCCAGAGCGATCCGTCGATTATCGGCTATTGAACGGAAGCTGCATCAAAATCCTGATCTGGGCCTCCGATATAACGCTGTTCTCCAAGAGTATCTTGACCTTGGACATATGACGGAGACGAAACCAACTGATCAAGGATATTATCTACCTCATCACGCAGTTATAAAAGAAGGTAGCCTCACAACCAAGGTACGAGTCGTCTTCGACGGATCGGCGAAGACGAGCACCGGGATTTCTCTGAACGAAACTCTTCGTGTCGGACCCACCATCCAGGATGATATATTCTCCTTACTACTCCGCTTCAGAATGCACCGATGGGTCCTCACGGGTGACATTGAAAAAATGTACAGGCAAATTCTCGTCCGTCCTGAGGATCGAAAATATCAGAGAATCGTGTGGCGCAACAGAGAGGGCATAATAAAAACCTACGAGCTCAACACAGTGACCTTCGGACTATCAGCTGCACCATATCTCGCTATAAGATGCCTGCATCAATTGGCCAAGGATGAAGGACATCAATTCCCTATCGCAGCAAGGGTTTTGGAACGAGATCTCTACGTAGATGATCTACTCACGGGGACTCAGACCAAGGAAGAAGCAGTCAGGCTGCGGGACGAAATCGATCAGCTGTTGAAACTGGGAGGCTTTAATTTGCGACAATGGGCATCGAACGAACGAGAGCTGTTAGCAGGACTTCCCGAGCAAGACGTAAACCTCCAACTGCAGCTGGGTGAATCGTCAACACTCAAGACGTTGGGCATTTTTTGGAATTCAGCCACTGATGACATCACATACACGGTGAAACTAGCAGATATTGCACCAAGAGTCACCAAACGCAGCATCCTCTCAGAAACAGCTAAGATCTTCGATCCATTGGGATTGTTAGGTCCTGTCGTGATCCTCGCCAAGGCCATCATGCAAAAACTGTGGATGCTGAAAATACACTGGGACGAGGCGTTACCCACTGAGATCCACACGGAATGGATCAATTTCTACAACCAACTACCTCTGCTGAATAACCTCAGCTTCAAGCGAGGAACTATGTTGGAGAACACCAAGGAGATACAGCTGCACGGATTCTGTGACGCTAGCCAGATCGCGTATGGAGCCTGCATCTACTTACGGGCAATCACCGTTGACGGCGAAGTCATCACCAATATCCTCTGCGCCAAGTCAAGAGTTGCACCATTGAAGCCAATAACGATCCCTCGCTTGGAACTCTGTGGAGCACAACTTCTCGCAAATTTGATGGCCACAGTACAAGAAGCACTCCAAATACAAGTAAATCGCATTATCTACTGGACCGACTCAACGATTGTGCTACATTGGCTGAACACTATCCCTCAGCGTCTACAAACGTTCGTAGCAAATCGGGTAGCAGAAGTTCAAACAAAAACAGATGTCAACAATTGGAGACACGTCCGAACACATGACAATCCAGCAGATCTTATCTCACGAGGACAACGACCAGACGTGTTTGTGAAGCCGTCAATTTGGAAAACTGGTCCAGACTGGCTTCGGAAAGAAAAGTCATCGTGGCCGATCCTCAAACTTACATTTCCAGACATACCACCGGAATGCAAGAAAAATATCTGCCTTGCGACAATACATCCGACCAACGAACTTCTGACTCGATATTCGTCGATAGAGAAAATGCAACGGATTGTTGCTTACTGTCTCCGATTCAAAATTCACAACAAACAACAAGGAAAGCTCACGCTCGCCGAACTCACTGCTGCACACAATAAGATCATTCGTTTGATGCAAGAGGCGACATTCTCGGATCTTATTGATGCGCTAAAAACACCAAGGAAGGCGAAGGATTTCCGACTTGTCAAATTAGCAAATTTGAATCCATTCCTCGACAAGGAAGGAATCCTACGGGTCGGAGGAAGACTACAGAAAGCGATGATTCCTTATGCGCAACGACACCCGATCATATTGCCAAAGGGTCACCACGTCACTAAACTCATCATCGAACGAGAACACCAGCTACAGCTCCACGCTGGTGCCCAGGCGACGTTGTACGCAATACGACAACGTTATTGGCCTATAGATGGACGAAATGCAGTACGTCAAATCACAAGAACGTGTATAAGGTGTTTCAGACAGAAACCTCCATCGGTCGAGTATATCATGGGTAACTTGCCCGAAGCACGAGTCACAGAATCGCGACCATTCACCAACGTGGGAATTGATTATTGCGGTCCTTTCTACATCAAGGAAAAAAGACACCGAAATAGGAATCGTATTAAGGTTTACGTGGCAGTTTTCATCTGTTTGGCAGTCAAGGCGGTGCACCTAGAGGTGGTCAGCGATCTCACCACCGAAGCCTTCATTGCTGCTCTCGATCGATTCATCGGACGGCGGGGAATCTGCAGCAATATCTACTCCGATAATGGCACTAACTTCGTCGGAGCCAACAACGAGATGAGAGAGATACACCAGCTTCTTCAATCTGATAAACATCAACAACAAGTCAGCCAGTTCGCGATCAATCACTCAATCGCTTGGCACTTCATCCCACCACAGTCTCCACATTTCGGAGGTCTGTGGGAAGCAGCAGTGAAGTCATTTAAACATCACCTAAAAAGAATTGTCGGAATGGAAATGCTCACATACGATGCCTTTAACACGTTGGTCATTCAGATCGAAGCTGTTTTGAATTCACGGCCGTTGACAGCTCTCTCGTCAGACTCAAACGATCTGCTCGTGTTAACGCCTGGACACTTTTTAATCGGTGAAGCACTCAAGTGTAGACCGCAAGTTGATTTCTCAGATACGCCGACCAACAGATTGTCAATGTGGCAGCATATCCAAAAATTGAAACAACACTTTTGGGCCCGATGGCACCAAGAGTACATCACGGAACTCAACAAACGCACAAAATGGACACAAGGTGAACACCACATCCAGACAGGGACCGTGGTGCTCTTGAAGGAGGACAACCTTCCTGCTCTTCAGTGGGCCATGGGTAGGGTGCTCAAGGTTCATCCAGGAGCAGACGGTATCATTCGCACAGTAACGGTGAAGACAGCCAAGGGTACATTCGACAGGAATGTCAAGAAACTGGCTCCGCTTCCAATACCGGAAGAAGATCATCCACCGACCATCACCACCAACGTAGACCCTGGTTCATCGCGCCATTAAGCCATTTTCGTTGCTATACATTAAAAACACGTCAATTATTGATCGCTAACTCTCTCAACGGGGGGAGTATGTTCCGTCGCGGAAAAATATCGTAGCTTGCAAATGCCATTTCTTTATTCAATATTCAACACTGTAATAAAAGTCAAGGAGTAACGCCGTTCGTGTCAAACATCGAGACATCTGCGGACCAGATGAGAATCTGGAAACGTTTTCTAATCCTCAGGAATTCACATGGAAAACGCACGTACAGAATAACTTGAAAGAAGCAAACACATTTTTTAGTGGTTTATGGTAGTGGCCATCGGCTAGCGAAGGATTAACCAGTCGCGGACCGTACGCATCGGCACCCCAAGACTGCAATTACTGGGGGTCCCATGGGTCGCGAGAAATCCCGTGGATACCTGATGGTCCGACGCTGCCGAGGCGTCAACGCATCCCCACGTGTTAACGAAAAACCCTTCAGCGTGCAAAAAATTGACACTAGCGACGTTACCTCCCACTCCCAAACTTATCATACTCAATGTTGGAACCTTTTTGAGTAGTCAGTCGTCTTCAGCTTCTCAGACAGAACGGACACTCCAAGAGTCTGATCGTCAGCTCATGGCTACACAGATTCTTGTCTTGACATTATTAAGTTAACATTTTCCGATTCAAGTCTGTATCCAATTCTTACAATAATAACAGTTACGTTTGTATATAATTTTCTTCTGAAATAAATTAGTGTTTGTTTTGTTATATAAAATAAATACCTGCGTCATTTTAATTAATCACGTGGGAGTTTGCTATCTCGCGGTTCAACTTAATTTGAGATTCGGACTTACAATCCGCGTCGGCTCCAAACGCCATCCGCGAGAGCGAACAGAAGGGTTGGCTTAAAAATTAATTGCAGGAACCACGGAATTGATACATGTCAACAAACAGGCATGGTAGAATATGGCATTATCAAGATATTGAGTGTCAGAACCAACCAATTGGTAACGCCAAACAACCGATTGGTCCCCAACCAACCGATTGGTAACGCTAAACAACCGATAGGTCCCCAACCAACCGATTGATAATGTCATCGAACCGATTGGTAATGCCAACCAACCGGTTGGTAACGCCAACCAAACTAAATCTTACGCTCCAAGCATTTAAAGGTTGGTTTTCTCCGTGAGGAACAATTTTGCTAATTGACAACTGATCAGTTGAATTAACCAAGAGACCAATTGGGAGAACCAACAGACCAATTTGGAGAGCCAGCAGACCAATTGAGAGCCAACTGACCAATTGACAGCCAACTGGCCAATTGGGAGAATGAACTGACAAATTGAGAAAGCCAACTGACCAATTAAAGCACTCATTCGACCAATTAGTACAATCCACTGATCGATTGGTACAATGAACTGATGAATTGGGACAATCAAATGATCAATTGGATCAATTAACTTAGCTTACCCAATTTAGATAAACAATTCAAAAACTGGGGCAATCAATCGATTGAAAGGATCTTACTGCTCGGTTAGGCATACCAATTTCTGAATAGTTCGACTAACTAATTCTATAATCAAGAACTAAATAGTTCGACTAACTGATTCTTTGGTTGTTGCACTCAATTACTTGGACCAATCAATTATACTGAGAAAAATAAATGTGATAGATTTCTAAATATAGTGAGTTCTGTTATATAAATAACGACTGGTGACATAACTCGCGGGTTACATTATTTATTGTTACAGCAACCATAACAACATTGTTCCTCAGAGTCCATTGTCCTCTCAGAGAACCATTTGTATAGTAGAATGGACCGTAAATTTTTTGCTAGTATTTGATTGTAGAATAAATATTCGAGTATATACACTGAAACAGGATTCCTTTTACTTTCAATATTTTACTAATTTTATGGAATCTCCACCTGACGCGGCCTGGTTCGGTGGCTGTCAGGGCTCACAAAATAACGATCAATAATCTTTTGAATAATTTTGGGCGCCAGTCGAACAATTATCGACAATCATACTTATTTATACTCTTATATTGCCAGCTAGTAGTCTCTCAAGAGGGTAACAGGGTGGACCCAAAAAATAGACACTGACTCCACGCGATTTCCAGGAATGTATTTGACAAAGAACTTTCAGCGTGATTTACAAGGTACTTACGTTCGTTTGATGAGCACAATTTAGTTCACAATAATTACTGATCGCTTCACACTTCGAACGGACTCGATCTTTGGATTTTCCGTCTGTAGGTTTGAGTTTCGAACGGATTTCAGTTCGATTTTATGGTTCCTTTATATTCAAACTCCGTTGCTGCGTGAGTGTTCGTACTTCGCAAGGCCCAAGGGTCGAGTGAGTTCCTTCGCGTATATACCATCTTCGATCGGCAACCTATAACGCCTGCGCTGTGACGTCGCGTCGTAGACGGCGTTTCGGACTGATTTCCGATATTTCGATATATTTATCGATCGACTTATCGAACTGTTGTTCATATAGATTAATTATAATAACGGTCGAAGGGTCAATCCTTTGACGTTGCAGCAATTATGATTATTTCTGTTACAATACGTATTAAACCATGCAGTTGGGTGTCATAGCTCTCATTTAGTCTATGTGTGCAGGACCAAGATATGTTGCAAAGTCCTGGACACAATTAAACTGTGGAAATTGAAAGAAATCGCTATGATTGGTGAGATTTCGGACTGATTTCCAATATTTAGATCTATTTCTTGATCGACTTATCGAACTTTTTTTCTTATAGATTAATTATAATAACGTTCGAAGGGTCAATCGTTTGACGTTGCAGCAATTATGATTATTTCTGTTATAACACGTATTAAACCATGCAGTTGGTTGTCATAGCTCACATTTAGTGTACACCGAGAGAAAAGATTTCATTGACGACAAAGAAATGGGTGGATTGATTTTTTTTCATTGATTTCAACGACATATTTCTTTGATTTCAATTAAATAGTGCATTTCAATTTCACAGAGAACATTTCATTGCCTGTAAATGAAGATTTACTTAGTGAGCATATAATAACGAAACATTTTTATTGATTTAAAGAGATGTTTTCATTGGTTCAAAGAAACGTTTTCATTGATCTCTCGCTCGCACCTAATCTCACTTTTTGTTTTCTGGTTCTCCCGAACGAACGGCTTCGAGTTTCGAGAAGTCAGAAGCTTAGCGTATTTCTGCCGTACTTCCTTACATACTCACAAAATTTGAGCTTTATTTGCCGCGTATTTCAGGAAAAAATAGGTTTCGAAATTTTAAGCTCGTAAGAAGAAGGTTTCATTGAATCAGAGACGATATCTTTGAAATCAATGAAAAAGGTTCATTGGGTTAAAGAAATGTTTCTGCGAATCAATGTCACTATTTTTCATTGAGTTGGAGATCATTCAAAGAAAAGATAGTATTGAAATTCAAGTATTTCACGTCATTGGCAAAGATTTCCGTGAATCAATGAAACTTTTTCTCTCAGTGTATGTGTGCAAAACAAAGATATGTTGCAAAGTCCTGGAAACAATTAAACTGTGGAAATTGAAAGAAATCGCTATGATTGGTGAGAAAGTGTGGTATAGCTACGAGTAATCACGTGGGTGTGATGCAGATTGGTCTCCGCCGGCCCACGCACAAACATGTACCTGCATTACATCGTGCACACGCAATTTTAACGGCAAGCGAGTGTGTAATTCAACCTGCTACTGCTACTGACTGCTGGTCAGCCAACAGCTCTGGTGAATATTGCGCAGAAACCTCGACGATTCGTTACGGACAAATTCTCTTTATGGAGAACGGGCACGAGCAATGACTAGTAATTGGGGTAGAAGGGAAGTAATAAACTTTTCGAAATTCAGATTACACGGAGTACGTTGTATAAGTGCGTTCGTGCGTATACTGGAAGCAAAAAAGGCCCGTGGGTCGAGTAGGTCAAGATCAATTTTCTTTTTTTTTTTAACGATTCACAGACTTTTTATTTCCATTTATTATTGAAGTTTTTCACGACGTTAACTTTCACCCTGCGACTAATTGAAAAACGACTATTGTCCCGCGACTTTTTTGCATCCTTCAGCATGATCGTCGACTCATATTTCATCGTTCGCTCCTGGTGTTATTATATTACAACCAGAGAGACGCACCTGTTCTCTCAAAGCTCGCCGGCCGAAGACTTCGTACCCCTTTTTCTGAATCTGTAAATCACGAAACGGTTCTGCGTCGTTGGAATAATGGGCAATCATGGTAAAAAGAGAAAAACACCTCTTTAAGTTTCAACACAAGCGAGACGTTGATTTTTTCGCATTCAATCATTTAAAAAAATTAGTTATTGTAACTGAAATCGGATAAGGACATACAAGCAAAACTTGGATTACACCTAAAACATGGGTTAGTTCTTTAAAATGAATTCAAATTATATAGTCTATCAAACGCTATCCTATAACAATATCTCGTCCCTTATGTAGAAAAATGATTATTTTCATCCAAACAGATTGAATGTTTCACGAGGTTTAATATTATGACATCAACGATGATTTCATGATTTAGGAAATTAAAAAAAAAATACCTCACATGGACCGACTACATTTTGTCTTTATACATCATTTTTAACGCTATCTCGAAGCTCTACCAGACACAAAAACTCTGAGTTTCATCTCAACAGAGATTATCTCCATATTATGACTTCACCGCATTACAGCTCTACCAAATGACACTTCTCCGAGAAAGAGAGAGGAGAAGTTGCTTCATTGGATTGAATTGTCATCTGGAAAAGGTCTAAATTTGCTAGTTTTGTATACCAGCCCAAAATACAAGGAAATCAAATATTGGAAGTGAAAGAATAAAACCATTACCTTACAAATACAAGACAATCAAATATTGTTGAACGATTACGGAAAGGAACATAGAAAAAAAAAATAGCAACAGCAAAGTATACCCGTGAGGCGGAGAAAATTAATCCGAGTACTCGCGGCGTTGCTTGCACGTACCCAATTTCGGAGGCGAGCTAACACCCTGGCACACCGGATAACGAAGCCACTCAAGCCGAAGCTGAGTCGCGCAGGCATACGGCAGCCAGCAGAGCGCAGAGCTGTGGACTCGTTGGAATATCTCGTTGGAAACTGTTTGCTGTGCAAAGAGAGAGAGACCAGTAAAACTCACGAAGTGAGAGAGTAGGCCAGAGGGCGAGGGAGGAGATCGGAGAGTGTATACGAAGCCCCGAGATGAGCCAGGGAAACGGTTGACGCGGCCGTTACGGACGAGTCACTGCATGCTGGCTTAGTAACTTGGGTTTACCATTCCAGATAACCCGTCGAGACGAATAAGAGGCTCCAGGCTTAAACTCTTTGCAGCGCAACCTCCTACCCCAACCAAAGAAACTCCCGTGAGATTAACAGAGAATATTTCACCGCTATAAACGAGAAATAATGAAGATATTTCCTTTGGGGCTCAAACAACGTCACAACTCGCGGTTTTCATATACACAGAACAAAAAATATACAAACAATAGGAACAGAAAAAATACGTGCCTCATCACTTCATTACGTTCAGGCTCTAGCATATTTTTTTTATCAATTTTTAATGATAATCCAGAGGTTAGTTTTTTTACCATTTTTGCTTCCTCATAGAGGGAAAAGAAATTTCGGGCAACCGCGATTAAATAAGGGGCCTTTTTAGGTATAAACGTGGCATCCACAATAGGGAACCTACTCTAGAACCCTACTAGGCTCAACAGAGGCGGCCACGACAAACTTCGGGGCCTAATCAGGCTTAAATGTGGAACTCTCTCTAGGGTCGCCCATATTGAGCCTCTAAAGGGTAGTACTTTCAAGCGTGACTAGCCTAGTAGGGCCCCTACTACAATTAGGGCAATCTAGAAAGGGCCAAGTTGGAGCCCCAACTATATTTCTGCACGGGATATCTCGCGGTCAAATTTGGCACACAAGTGTAGCAGCAGACCCTCTTCAACTGTAGCAATTTTCGACAAATCTGTGCGAAAATTTCGATTTTATGCCGTTTTGAATTTTTTGAAAAAAAGATCGTGGTCGCTCTAACTTTCGTAAAATTTAGTCTATTTTGCTAAATAGTTGGTTATAAGAGCAGGTGCACTCAATGTTGTTTGGTATTGAATTTGGCTCGAATCGGTAAAGTGGTTCAGATTTTATGGAATTTTGAATTTTTCTAATAATTGACATTATCGCTCTATTGTAACTTTTGAAAAACTTGAGATAGCGAGCTCAAACTTTTATTTTTGTATGTTGTTTTATTCCGATTATCTACACTGAAAGAGAATCAGGTAACTGTTAATTGTAGTTCACAAAAACATTAACTATACTTTTTAAATTATTATAGTCGCCGCAAATAGGCTTAAAAATGAGTGTAACCTACATTATTTATCAATTTATTTCATAAATAATTTTATTCCAATATAATTTTTTAGAATATCCTCCTATATTGGTAATAAAATGCATACACTATTTTTATTAAGAACAAATCTTAAAATTAAAAAAAATCAATATGGACTAAAAAAAAGTATACGAAAATTAAAATAATGATTCAATAGTATTTCCATTGCCAGTATCTATTATTATTATTATTATTATTTGTTTCGTAAAGAAATATTTATACATTTTCGCACCAACATTAATTTACTCTCCTTTCATTATAATTGAGTAACAAACAAAAAGTACATCATTTTCAACCGTCATTTTCGCACCAATGTTAATTTACTTTCCTTTCTGTATAATTGAGTAACAAACAAAAAGTACAACATTTTCAACCGTCTGGTCGAATAGAGAGATAACGAGAAATTGGTGGCACGCTCTAGGAAAACGAAACATTAAAAATGCACACCCTTGCACTTACGCAATTGCAGAGGAGTACTTGAAAATTCTTCAGGGATCCAGTTATCACTGGACAGGAGGCAGGTCTAGACAAATAAATTTTCAATGTACTCGGGGGAGTTTCTACGAAACGTGCAACACCAGGAAGTGAAGAAGTCAGACAGAATATAAACCTGACGTTTATCGACCAGTTTCTTTCCACCTTCTTTCGTTCGTTCGTCGAGTTTTCTTTCCTCGGATGTACCTACACCGGATAAACCTATTCAGACTCTCGGCCCAACCCCGCAATTTCCCCCGCCGAAACTTTCCCGCCATAGTTTGCAATTGTACAGGAAATTGTGGGCGATAAGGAGCCGCGTTCTTTCTTTTGTGTTTTTAACTTTTCTCCATCCTTGATTCAACAAAAAGAATTGTTTTCCTTGTCTCTCTTTGCAGAAACGAAAAGTAGGTTGCACTCAATAAACAAAAAAAAAATCTATTCGTATTTTGATAAAAATATTTTGATATTTTGTTCGTTTACTGAAAAGTTTGATTTCGCTTCTGTACTAATAATTAAAATTCCAATATAAATAATGCGTATATTATACTATAATAATGAGACGCAAGGAAAATAGAAAGTTTAATGGTGAAAAAAAATTCATGAGCATTTATAGAAAGCTACACAAAGTCAATGAAATATTTATTTTAAAGCAGGTTTTCTCGTGGATTAATTTTCATTCAAGAGACTTTGGAATATTAAGTAACGTGCGTGACGAGCTCTTTTAATTTTTCATCTATACCTATAGCATCGAATGCCTGAATCAGCTGCGACGTCCTACGATACTTAAAACTTCCTGTTAGCCTTGCGATAATTTCTCAAGTGGTGCTCGCGACACGATCTCGAGCACGCGTCTCCGAAAACGGTAGCGGTACTCGAGACTCGTGCGAGCAGACCCGAAGGTGCTCCATAAATAATTAAAAAGCAGGATTCACGACGAAGTGTCAGACCATTTTCGTGATGCAAGTGCGACCTTTTTAAATAATTATTAGGAGCGTCGTCATTGATATCCTCCTGAGGTGTTAAGGTGGAAGAAGCCTTATTTCGCACCTGTGACCAAATCCAAATCGAGGTGCGGACTATAAACAAACCAAAGAATCACGTGTTTTATCGATCGAGGCAAACGTGCATCATGTAGTTAAAAAATTCCTTCAAAGATTGAATCTATCGTGGGCAAACAACGAAGGACAAATTTTCCGAGGCAACATTTTTCACGTTAATCTCACGTAGTAAATCGCACATGTGTCGATCTATCAGCCATCGATCAACCTCGTCAATGTGGCGATCGATCAGCGAGGACGCACCTTTTTAAAAAAATAAACATAAGCCATTTGCAGAATTAAAATCAGAGTTGCAACATTAGATTCGAACTTACTTTACTTGTTTACTTATTTTATAAGTAATTTGATGTACATTTTTTATTCAATATATTCTACCATATTCGTAAGAAAATACATAAATATTAAATATTTAAAAAAATTAACATTTTTATGTAAACATTTAATTAAATATGCAACAAAAATATAAGGAATGGAAAAAGTAATGTTTTTTCTCATTCTTTTTTTTTCAATAATAATTGTATATATTTTTCTACCAACATGCCAGTTAATCCTACAAAAATAATGAATATGAATTTATTTATTTATTTCATAAACAAATGATATTATTTATGAAATAAATAAAATTTATTTCGTAAATAAATTCATATTCATTATTTTTGTAGGATTAACTGGCTTAATTATAGTAGGATTAACTGGATTAACTGAAAAATATATACAATTATTATTGAAAAAAAAAAAATTATGAATATGAATTTATTTATTTATTTCATAAATAAATTCATATTCATTATTTTTGTAGGATTAGAAAAAAAAATTAGCACTTTTATGTAAACATTAAATTAAATATGCAACAAAAATATAAGGAATGGAAAAAGTAATGTTTTTCTTATTCTTTTTTTTATTTAATTTAATTAATTAATTTAATTTAATGTTTACATAAAAGTGTTAATTTTTTTTCTAATTAAAAAAAAATTACCAATTCATATTCATTATTTTTATAGGATTAGAAAAAAAATTAACACTTTTATGTAAACATTAAATTAAATATGCAACAAAAATATAAGGAATGGAAAAAGTAATGTTTTTCTCATTCTTTTTTTTTTTAATAATAATTGTATATATTTTTCTACCAATATGCCAGTTGATCGTACAAAAATAATGAATATGAATTTATTTACGAAATAAATTTTATTTATTTCATAAATAATATCATTTATTTATGAAATAAATAAATAAATTCGTATTCATTATTTTTGTAGGGTTAACTGGCATATTGGTAGAAAAATATATACAATTATTATTGAAAAAAAAGAATAAGAAAAAAGACATTACTTTTTCCATTCCTTATATTTTTGTTAACATTTAACAAATTAACATTTTTATGTAAACATTTAATTTAATAAAAATAATGAATATGAATTTATTTATGAAATAAATAAATAAATTCATGTTCATTATTTTTGTAGGATTAACTGGCATTATGGCATTATTTATAAAATAAATAAATAAAGAGATCGAACGTAAAGTGATTGTTACAATGTTGTTTAACATAAATATACAGATAAAACGAATAATAATCGAAACTTTTACAGTTTCGATTATTAATTTTAAAAAATCAATAATCGAAACTGTGAAAGCTTGATTTTTCGCTTTTTTTGTGACAATAGTTGAATCGAACAAAGGTATTGCGTCTACACATACAGCATTCAGCAATGTTCCGATCCTCAGAGAATCATCAAGACGTACGCAGCACTTCAATTTCAGCGGCATAGCAAAATTGAAGTTATGGTTATTCAGGCTCACGGGCTTTTTGCTGCTCACACGTACCTTCTTTGAACCTCGCCGCCTTGCAATACAAGGTGGAAGAAAAGAGTAGATGCATACAGTCATAGAACGAGACAAGAAATAAGTATAACAATGTTCGGATCGCTCACAACACTGTCTCAGAGACGATTCTAGTATAGGCTCTATACGTTCGGTGACCCGACACTTAGCCTAAATGCAGATCTCGGTTGAGAACGTATCGGGCATCTTAGAATCGTGCCAAGTGTACAGGCTGACCGAAAAACTCGTTCGTACGCCGCAGTAGCCCTAAAGAATTATGTAATGAACTTTACACAGTAAAAAAAAATAAAATAAAAAAAATTCGATACCAGTTTTCGTAGCTTGCACATTTTTTTGTTGAATTTAAAAAACAACGTAAATATTTTGTAAGTTTTGTGAATTTACAAATATTTTTGTGTTACATTAGAAGCGACAAGAAATATTTGGAATACATAAATAAAGAGTTTCTATACCATTTTTTTAACATAATAATATTTCGAAAAATAAAAATGCAACTTTTTTTATTTGTTATTACGGCTTTTTTTTTTTTTTTTTTTTGCAAAACGTAAGATTGAAAATAAAATTTCTTGTAAATTAGACAAAATTCTTATGTTAATGTTTATTTTTATTGGTAATAGAAAAAATTGTATTTAATTTTTACTGTGACAGTGAAGTTATAAATCAATAAGGCATCGGCGAATTGTCATCGTCAAAAACAGTTTTTGTAATAAATAAAAATGGGATTACATTTTTTATTTTTATTTTGACAAAAATATTACGAAAAATGGAAATGCATATTTTTAATTAATTACTCTTGCACTTTTTAGTAAAACGGAAGATTAACAAAAATTTTCTTGTAAATTAGACAAAACATTTCTGTTGTTGATTTTTGTTGAAAGTATGAAAAATTATATTTAATCTTCACTATGACAGTGACGTTAGAAATCGGTAAGGCATCGGTGAATTATCCATTGAATTACCTCAGTAACTTGATAACTGAATTAGCCGCATAGACTCGAATTAGGCAATCGATAAAGTCGTTTTCCAAAGCGAAAACTAATTATAATGAATAAATAACGAGATGATAGTGGCTGGGGATGTGTATATATATAGCGTCGAGCTTCAGCCTCTCTAATTATAAATGCAACGATTCCCAAGCGGCTCATTACGCTCGTGGTGCACGTTAGCCGACTTGCATCGATGCAACGTACTCGATTTCCCTCACCAATTATTATGTATCGGGTCACAGAACAGTTGGGATTTTGTGGATACCGGAAATTTCGGTAAACACGCGTGCCATGGATTCTCTACATAACAGTAGCAGTCTAGACCGCATCGCAGCCGTCTAGACTTGCTTTCCCCTACCGCTAGATGGCGCACAGCCGGAGGCATTTTTCTCACACACGATATGTCGGCTCGGATCATTCCAGCTTTTTATGTGGAATTATTATTCTATTATTTATCGAACCGTTTAATATATGACCATTCTGAATAAAAAATCTGACACCATAAAATTTCGTTCACTTTAATTGCTCAGAAGGAAATTTACATGCCACAATCATATTCTTTGCTCAGAAAAAAGAAAATCAACCTAAGTGAAAATAATTTACAGAAATAATAAATAAATCTGACATTCATGAATTGATTATTTAACTCGTATCGAGATTTTGCGAATATTTTTCATCAATTGATTCCTTTAATTTTGGTTTTGTTGGAACACTGATTTTGCTTTTTTGGTTAGAAAACGAGATCCGAACGTTTCGAATGATAAGCAAAAAGATTGCAGATAATTCGGGACTACGAATTTATAGAAAATTTAGAACTTTTTTTTTGGTTTTTCTAGGTAATGTGTCTATACGTTCTTGCAATCAAGGAATAAATGGTTGCCAAGAATCTGTAGAGAGTTCAAATAGCTATCTGGGATTTGCACTCGTTGACCCACTTTAATTATATACAATGTAATACCGCGCTTTTAATTGACAGGAGAAATTAATTATGTATCAGAAAACGATAGCGTGTAATTTATATGACATTCATTAAATAGATATGTAAATTAGCTAGTAGCAATGTAATGTACCAAGTGGGGTGACCGTAAGAGCTCGTTCGAAGCCGACGAATGCAGGTGAGACGGGGTTAACCGAGGCGAGACTTTTCCTTTTTTCTTTTTTTGAGTGCCTCAGTTGCCGGCACGTTTCGTGCCAAGTGGCAGCTCTGCTCTGCCGTTATACATACGCACCTGGAAATAGCTGCGGCCCGCTAAATGTCTACGTACTTCCGCGATTTTACTCACGGTAGAACGAGCCCGATACTCTCCGATCGGTCGTTTCAAACTATATTTTCGATACTTTATTTGAAGAGGCTCATACGCTATACCGAATGACTACTATCGATACTTTCGATTTTTCAACGAGAAAAATGAGGGTCCTTATGCATACTTAGTTGATTAGAGTGCTTAATTATCAATTGCCATATTGAACTCGTAAATTTCGTCGCTATCGCTTTTTTGCGAACCATTAAATGTAAAAGCTCACAGCGTTGTCAAATTTCTTCGTGGAATATTAATTAAAGATATTTACTGTTGGTTATTTCCTATACAAAACATATTTAACCGCATTCAAAAATGTTTACAAATATTTATTGAATTACACGACGCATTACATCACGCAATACCAAATAGTCGCTGTGGTTACCTTTTTTTAATAAAGAAAAGAAGATACTTTACATATAATGAAATTATTTTTCAAAATCTAAACGAACCTCAAGAGTCTATAGAAAGATTCTATAGAACAAAAGTTGGCGTCGTATAAAAATCTTATTTTCATTAAGTAAGGTAGACGGCCCAGTTTGTGATACCTTTAGAGCAGCGGGTTCGATTTTCTGTTATTTACAGATGCGCGATATTGTTAAACTGAAAGTGAACGTTTTCAATACGTGCATTAAAACCTTCTGAAACAGATTAAACTATTCTTCAAAGGCAAAATGTTGAAAATATTAATAAAAACATTATTTAAATATTGCTTGTCTACTGCCGGGGTTCCTGACCCTGCAGAACCACTCATGTCGTAACTTGTGACCCTCACGTGTACCGGGATTGTGACACTGACGCCGTAGGTCCCGACCCCCGCGTGTACCGTGTTTGTGACACTCACGCCGTAGTTCCTGACCCCCGCGTTTACCGGGTTTCTGGCCCAGGTGTAAGTAATGAACGAGATTTAATTAGCTTCAACGTGTTATATATTTCTACATGTGCGTGGTAAGTATAGAAATGTACACTGATAATGCAACATGACAATCAAACGAAACCATAATAACGTTAAATGTTGAAATTTATACCGTATTCAATCCTAACCTAATTTTCAGCAACAAGTCAATATCGCAAATATTGAGAGGGTCAGCAACCGCGTCAGTAACCACAATTACGTTGGGAGTTATTGACCCTGCGAGTTTACGGGAAAAACTAATCAATAGCTTAAGTATTCTATTTCTTGTCGATAAAGCTAATTATACTTACTTAAGGATGGAAAGGTGAGCTCCGTCTAGGAATGGCGGTTCGAACTCACTGAGACGCAATACCACGGCTTTCACCGGTGAAATGTGTTTCTAAATAATTTGTTACTAAATTTGTTTATTGCGGAAAAAACTATTAAAAAAGCTCTTTAATTTGGCGATAATAAGGTTAAAATTCGACGTAAATTACATTTATGATAGTGTAAAATAGCTATCGGGGGTCACAATCCGAGGCAGGGTCACAAACAGGTCCGTTTACCTTAGTTCTTTGTGGATATATATTTATTTTCCTTTATTAAAAAAGGTAATTACATACTCTTTTCTGCCGCGATCCAACAATCGATAATTAAACTTAGGGCCAAATGAGAATCCACCAAATCCCTTCGTAGTAAGACGATTAATTTAGTATTTTAGTATTGCAAAGAGACGTTTACCACATAAACTGAAGAGGATCTGGAGAGGCTCGAATCCTCGCAATAATAAACAGACGGAACGACATTTAGCATACAAGAGTTGTTGCTATTGCTGCAGTAGGTTGATATAACAGGCTGCAGCAGCACTAGCAGCAAAAGCAATGGCAATGGCAGTCAGTCTGTGACGAGCTGCAGGTATCGAACGAACGACGAACGGTGAAGGACCTAGGGTGAGTAGTTTTTTGTGGATATATATTTATTTTCCTTTATTAAAAAAGGTAATTACATACTCTTTTCTGCCGCGATCCAACAATCGATAATTAAACTTAGGGCCAAATGAGAATCCAGCAAATCTCTTTGTAGAAAGACGATTAGTTTGGTATTTTAGTATTGCAAAGAGACGTTTACCACATAAACTGAAGAGGATCTGGAAAGGCTCGAATCCTCGCAATAATAAACAGTCGGAACGGCATTTAGCATACAAGAGTTGCTGCTATTGCTGCAGTAGGTTGATATAACAGGCTGCAGCAGCACTAGCAGCAAAAGCAGTGGCAATGGCAGTCAGTCTGTGACGAGCTGCAGGTATCGAACGAACGACGAACGGTGAAGGACCTAGGGTGAGTAGTTTTTTGTGGATATATACTTATTTTCCTTTATTAAAAAAATTACATACTCTTTTCTGCCGCGATCCAACAATCGATAATTAAACTTAGGGCCAAATGAAAATCCACCAAATCTCTTTGTAGTAAGACGATTAATTTAGTATTTTATTATTACAAAGAGACGTTTACCACATAAGCTGAAGAGGATCTGAAGAGGCTCGAATCCTCGCAATAATAAACAGACGGAACGACATTTAGCATACAAGAGTTGCTGCCATTGTTGCAGTAGGTTGATATAACAGGCTGCAGCAGCACTAGCAGCAAAAGCAGTGGCAGTGGCAGTCAGTCTGTGACGAGCTGCAGGTATCGAACGAACGACAAACGGTGAAGGACCTAGGGTGAGTAGTTTTTGTCGATATATATTTATTTTTCTTTATTAAAAAAGGTGATTACATACTCTTTTCTTCCGCGATCCAACAATCGATAATTAAACTTAGGGCCAAATGAGAATCCACCAAATCTCTTTGTAGTAAGACGATTAATTTGGAATTTTAGTATTGCAAAGACATGTTTACCACATAAACTGAAGAGGATCTGGAGAGGCTCGAATCCTCGCAATAATAAACAGTCGGAACGGCATTTAGCATACAAGAGTTGCTGCCATTGCTGCAGTAGGTTGATATAACAGGCTGCAGCAGCACTAGCAGCAAAAGCAGTGGCAGTGGCAGTCAGTCTGTGACGAGCTGCAGGTATCGAACGAACGACGAACGGTGAAGGACCTAGGGTGAGTAGTTTTTTGTGGATATATATTTATTTTCCTTTATTAAAAAAGGTAATTACATACTCTTTTCTGCCGCGATCCAACAATCGATAATTAAACTTAGAGCCAAATGAGAATCCACCAAATCTCTTTGTAGTAAGACGATTAATTTGGTATTTTAGTATTGCAAAGAGACGTTTACCACATAAACTGAAGAGGATCTGGAGGATCGAATCCTCGCAATAATAAACAGACGGAACGGCATTTAGCATACAAGAGTTGCTGCTATTGCTGCAGTAGGTTGATATAACAGGCTGCAGCAGCACTAGCAGCAAAAGTAGTGGCAGTGGCCGTCAGTCTGTGACGAGCTGCAGGTATAGAACGAACGACAAACGGTGAAGGACCTAGGGTGAGTAGTTTTTTGTGGATATATATTTATTTTCCTTTATTAAAAAAGGTGATTACATACTCTTTTATTCCGCGATCCAACAATCGATAATTAAACTTAGGGCCAAATGAAAATCCACCAAATCTCTTTGTAGTAAGACGATTAATTTAGTATTTTAGTATTACAAAGAGACGTTTACCACATAAGCTGAAGAGGATCTGAAGAGGCTCGAATCCTCGCAATAATAAACAGACGGAACGACATTTAGCATACAAGAGTTGCTGCCATTGTTGCAGTAGGTTGATATAACAGGCTGCAGCAGCACTAGCAGCAAAACCAGTGGCAGTGGCAGTCAGTCTGTGACGAGCTGCAGGTATCGAACGAACGACAAACGGTGAAGGACCTAGGGTGAGTAGTTTTTGTCGATATATATTTATTTTTCTTTATTAAAAAAGGTGATTACATACTCTTTTCTTCCGCGATCCAACAATCGAATAATTAAACTTAGGGCCAAATGAGAATCCACCAAATCCCTTCGTAGTAAGACGATTAATTTGGTATTTTAGTATTGCAAAGAGACGTTCACCACATAAACTGAAGAGGATCTGGAGAGGCTCGAATCCTCACAATAATAAACAGACGGAACGGCATTTAGCATACAAGAGTTGCTGCTATTGCTGCAGTAGGTTGCTATAACAGGCTGCAGCAGCACTAGCAGCAAAAGCAGTGGCAGTGGCAGTCAGTCTGTGACGAGCTGCAGGTATCGAACGAACGACGAACGGTGAAGGACCTAGGGCGAGGGAGCGACGTAGGCATGGCAACCGCACCACCATCATCCGCACACCAAGCCCCGATTTTACCCCATCAAGTTTACACTGTATCAAAAAGCCTTCACGAGCCAAATGTACGACGGACATCCAAACCTCGTCCGTCGACATCCGTCTGTATGAACGAATGTGGAAAGAAACGAGAAAAATACGTAGACGTAGGGATAGTACTATAAATATAACCAGCCTACAGTACGTGACTTAAGCCGTTTAGAGTCACAGGCAGGAAAACCACTCTGGGTTTAACTCCCGGCGTAATTTGAAGGGAACAAGAAAAAAACGGAAATTACCCTCAGGAGCAATTACAGCGCTTCAGAATTGTATAAGGGCATTCCCAAGCACCTAACCACCAGTTAAAATGAACATGCCTCTTCACTGCTGATGATTGACGTTGATAGCAACGAGATTTAACGTTTTTCAAGAGATTTCACATCCCTAACTGATTCGTTGATACAATTATTCGAGTTGACGAGGGCTTGGTTAGCTTGGAAAGCTAACTTGAATGGTAGCCTAGAAACATTAAATTTTGTTGTGTTTGCTATCTCGTAGACTGATCGTAAAATGTCAAGTTTACTGTTCAAAGTAGTCGGGGCAATAACCTTATGAGTTGTCGTAACTCATAAGTTTATTGGGACAGAAAATGGTATTTCGAAAAATGTGATAAGCAAAAGGTTCTCAGCACGTAATATACAATAAAGAAGGCGCGCCCCGAAAATTCGTCTGCATTTGTGGAAATAAAATCTTCGTTTTTTCGACTTTAATGTGATATTAAAGTCTTACCGCATCGGAAAATTTCCGCGGTTTTCAAAGATGGAAGAATTTTTAAGAAAATCTTAATAAATCGTTATGCAAATATCATCTTCGTTAATATTTTTGCTTCGAAACGACTTATTGAAAATTCGGTTTGTTTGAATTTTTCTTTTTGTTTAAATAAATTTTTCAAATTGGAACCGCGGAGACTGCACATTTTTGTACGGCCTTTTTCCGCTCATTTATTAACGTGATTTAACGGGCGCACAAAATTAGCTATCGAAATGATTTAGGGATCATTGTCTCCCTTTCAACGAACACTTTCGGAAGAAAAAACTAAATTAAAATTCGGACAATAGAAAACAAAGTCGTGGCCAATCGAAAATTTCAAATTTTCCTTATTTTGAAGCGAGGGGGGGGGGGGGGGGGGGGGCCGATGAAGAAAAAATGTCGACTTACAGTACATTTTAAAAACCTATCAGACCTTAGACTTTGCGCTGAATACGAAAATGTCATTAGTGTTTGCAATAAATTAAAAAATTCAACTGCAAACCAATAAAAAAACTTTTTTTGTAAATTCACTTATAAGAAAAATCCAGTTTTTTCAGGATCTTTAGGTTCTTCAGATTCTTCCATTCCGATTCTTTAATTTCAAACCAATGTACCTTTGGGAGTTTTTAAGATCCTTAAAGCTGTCCTTACATATAAGAATTGTTCGGTGTTTGACCCAAAAACTGACACATGATCCTTTATGTTTTTTTTTGTAAAATTAATATCATTGTTATTGTTAGATTATTTATTAGGACCGTTTGTCTGTGCGATTTTTTTTAACCCACAATATTATGGCGCAAGATTTTATAACTCGAATTCAAAATTCTCAATTCGACATTCCGGCGCAAATCTTGGCCTTAGTATTCCTAAAAACCTAAACGTCAAGTTAAAATGAAAATGCCTTTTCACACCTCAAGTTCGACTTTGATAGCACCAAGATTGTGCGTTTTTTACTAAATATGGAATGTTTGACGAATAGAAAAAGGAAAGGAAAGGGTAAAGTTGTTAAGAATTGCATATACGAAGTGTAAAACCATGTATGTAGTGAATTTAGTGACGGGCGAAGGCGTTCACCGGACACGAAAGTCGTAACATATTGACGTGTGTCTAACACTTAGTGTGTGTACATATATAAATATATATATATGTACTCACAACATATACATGGATGAACAGGACATCATGCAACTTTTCCTCTGTATGCGTGGCGGACGCGCGACCAGTTCGGTTCACAGTCCAATTCACGCGCGGGCGTGTGGCTCGTTCGGACTCTGATTCAGCTAGCATGTGAAATGTTGAGGGAATGCGCTTCTGAGTATGCATGTTTGGATGTGAGTATAAACGCACCTATGAGAACACATATGGGTAATTCCATACCAAGTTGGCCATTCATTTGCCATCACACCAATTTTTCTGTAGTTTGTAAGCATAATAATGGAAATTCTGTGAAATTATGAGAAAAATCGGAATGGTCTGTCTCAATGAAAAAAAGGCTGCAAAGTAGAACTTTGCAAATTGCTTCCTCATTATTATTGGATTTTTACAAATCTACCTCTATGAGAAAGCATGTTAATCTGTTTTGGCTTCCTCATAGAGGAAACTTTGTAAAAATCCAATAATAATGAGGAAGCAATTTGCAAAGTTCTACTTTGCAGCCTTGTTTGAAAAAAATTTTGTAATGGCATTAGTTTTGAACCCCTTGACAGATTCTCGCCAGATTCGAACTGATGCTTAGTTTACCCACACTCTACTTGTGGACCAAATTTGAGCCCGATATCTTAAAAATTGCGAAAGTTATAGCACAAACGAAAAAATTCAAAATTCCATTAATTTTAAACCCCTTAACGGATTGACGTCAAATTTACTCCCAAACTTTATTTAATAACAGTCCACTTGTGGACCAAATTTGAGCCCGATATCTTAAGGTAGTTGTGTCGGTACGCCGGAGTTATAAATCTCAGAGTCTATATGACATTAAAAAATAATCATGCGCATCACTTTGACTACCTCAATAATAATATAAAAAGGCGGATCTGCCTTTTCTACAATATCTGCTTTTCTCCATTTCTCGACGATTATTATTTTTAATTCTTTTTATTTTATCTTACTTTCTTAACTTTCGCGGAACTTATGAGCGAAATTCTACATTTATTAAAAATTTCAAAAAGCCGTAAAACCCCAACCACTTTACCGATCATCATCAAATTGCGTACACAGCGGGGCTGTATGTTATTTTCCGACTGTACAACATTTCGGTTCATTTCTCAAGATTCGACGTAATTTAGAGCAAAATGTATTTTTTTCGAAAAATTCAAAATTCTATAAAATCGGAACCGCTTTACCGATTTCGCTGAAATTCAATACCAAACGTCATTTAACGTGTCTTCATTTATAAAGAACTATTTAGCTAAATTGGCGAACTTTTACGAAAGTTAGAGCGATCACGACATTTTTTGAAAAAATTAAAAATTGCATAAAATCTGTTTACATTGATACATTTAATTAAAAATCACGTCAATAACAGAGGAGTCAATACTCTACCTGCGTGCAAAATTTTAGCTAGATCCATCGTGCCGTTCGTGAGTTATGGGCAATTGAATTTTCAGTGTCTGGATACATACACACACACACACACACACACACACACACACACACACACACACACATACACACATACAGACATATTTTCTAGACCACTTTTCTCGAATTTTTAGGTGATTCTAAGCATACTGACATGAAAATCTCGAAAAAAAAATTTTTCACGAAAACAAAGCTTCCTCTATGAGGAAGCAAAAATATTATTAATTTATTTTGTAACAAAATGGCGTAATTTCTTTTTAACGTCTATGGAAATTTTTTTATTAGAAAGTACATTCAAAAACTTAAATTTTATACAGGAATCAATTTTTTGAACGTTCGGTCATTTTGAATATACAGCGAATGGAAAAAAAAAATTATTATTAAATTTTGGGCAAACTATAGGTGCTAAAATTCTGAAATAATTTATGGATGTTCGACACTTTTTGCGCACATGGTAAATTTGGGTGACCCACTTGGTATGGAATTAACCGTATATATACATATATATACGATGGATGCAACGTGCGAGCGGAGGTGCGGAAACGGATGCACCGATGTTACTCTCGACGCATCGCCAACGTACACGCAAACATTACACACGAAGCTTCGCAACGAGGGAAAGCTAAAAAAAATTCCTCGCTCTCGTCGATTGGATCGAGACGAACTGTTTGATGGGAAGATAAAGGAAAAAAACAAGTGAGAATATGAAGGTCACATCGACTACGAAAGGGAGTTTCTTGGCCTGGGATGTGATAGATTGGGAAATTATGTCTTCAATTTTTTGAAACTTGAATTCAAATGATGGAGTGTTGTTTTGAGAGAGTTTTTGGATTAAAAAATTGTAGTTGAAGAGCTGTATAAAATCAGCAAGATTTGGGAGGTTGTCACTTTTGCGGTGATCTTCCGAAACTGTGATCCAATTTGTGTGGTTAAACAATCTCGTCAAAATATCTGTTTTTATGGAAAAAATATTAATAATATTTTGTGTTAGAAAAATAATATATAATATTTTATGTTAGGAAAATAATATATAATATTTTATGTTAGTCGACAATCGGTGGCTACTTCTTGTAAGGTTTACTATTTTTCTAGGAATTTTTTACTGGTTCTGATAAAAATGTTATATTCTTAGGATTTTTCCGATGTAATTTCTAGGAATTTTTTGTATATTCTTACAATTTTTTTTTAGATTATTTGACAAGTAACATCAACGTTTGATAATTAGCAAAAACTGTAAATTTATTGAATTATTTCTACTTGAGATTTCTCAAGTAGAAATAAATTTTTGAAAAAGATAAATCTAAATGTTGAATTGTAAAACAAAAATGATGATTTTTTTAGATTTACACAATAAAAATTTTATACAGATTGATTATGTAGTTTTTTTAATTAATATTATAAAGTGACATAAAAAATGTTTAAATTAAGAAAAAGTAATTGTAGCAATTTTTGGTTAAAAACTTGTTAAAAGTACAAAGATTTCAAATAATTCTTTGCTATGTATAGGAGAATCGTCGGTCCAGAGCAAGAATCTCGCAAAAAGTGAGAGGAATCATGAAGCGCGTCATACTGCTACAAATGGAAGACTTTTAGATCCATATAGGGTAGTGAAATGGCACCTCACGTAACTAGCCAACAAAAAATATAACCAAGTCGAAGCAAAGCTGAGATTTATGTTCATGACGTGGGATTAATAATTATCATTATGCAGCTTATTGTAATTTTTAATATATGAACAACGCATAAACGCATAAATTTGCTGTAACAAAGTTTCGCTTTTCTTGTCGCCAAAGGCAAGCGGATACGCGCAGGTGTAGATTGAAGGATTCACTGTGTGTAGACCTAAGAGGCTTTGGAGTCTATGCATCTATGTTGAACGCGGCGAGCTGCACCGGAGAGATTACCTACAGTGTCGGTAGTTAGACCCGTGTGTCGAGCACGCGCGCGCGCACACGTTAAACGGGCATTCTCGCGCTATACATGGTCAGGAGGTGCGGATTTCTAATTGCTAGAAAAGACGGTCAGTCGGCTCTGTGAGACTGTACTATTAGAGGCTCCATAACAAACGTTTTGCCGTTCGGTGTTGTTTGAGATTGGACTGCTTATACAGTCTCGAAAGTCTACAAGTCTTGAGCATTGTGGCGAAAACAAAAAGAAAAAAAAATGGCGACGTCATCCAGGTAAAAAATTGGCAACCCTGAAAATTGCCCAATATAATTGCTATTATCACTTTTTTTTACATAAATTTATGATAATGTATTACCTATGAAGGGTTGTCGGACTTGGCCGATACTCGGCCCAATATCGATGCCGAGATTGCTAACATTGGCATATACAACTGGCCGACTATCGGGTCGAGTCTTGGATGATAAGTGTGGCTTGATATTGGCAGCCAATAGTTGTCCTATATTGAAGTACGAGAAACGGCCGAATGTCGCGTACGAGAAACGGCCGAGTATCGCGTACGAAAAAGGGCCGAGCATCACATACGACAATCTAATAATCAAAAAATAATAATAAATACATTTTTTTAAATTCGTACGTACGCCTAATTCATACTTGTATGTTTCTGCTGTATGAGAATACATCAGAAACTGTATGATAATACATCAGAAACTGTATGATAATACATCAGAAACTCAGAAAAACTGCCTCCCGCTCAACAGTTGAGCGGTCACTCATCTAAGTACTGACCGCGGATCGGGCTGCTCAACATCAGAGATTACCGGAGGCACTCTGCGACCGCGCGCGCTCAATTGCTGTCGATGATAATAATGAATAATTGATATCTCTTAGCCGGCGCAGATTTTATCGATTTACATGTGAAGTTGATAAATAAGAACCCTTAACGCATTGTGCGCTACTGTTGTGGCAAATTAAATGAATATAAAATAAATAAAATCTGGGTAGTGGAGCCTCTCCTTGTCATTGAGGCATTGGCCCCTAATCGGCTAACCAACGATTGGCGAGTCGATACTTAGCCGAGCATTGGTCTCATATCGACAAACCAACAATCGGCGAGTCGATTCTCGGCCGAGCATTAGCCTCATATTGGCAAATCAACAACAGGTGAGTCAATAATCGGCCGAGCATTGGTCTCATATCGGCAAATCAACAATTAGCGAGTCAATAATCGGCCGAACATTGGTCTCATATCGACAAACCAACAAAAGGTGAGTCAATAATCGGCCGAGCATTGGTCTCATATCGAAAAACCAACAAAAGGTGAGTCAATAATCGGCCGAGCATTGGCCACATATCGGCAAATCAACAAAAGGTGAGTCAATAATCGGCCGAGCATTGTTCTCATACCGGCAAATCAACAATTAGCGAGTTAATAATCGGCCGAGCATTGGTCTCATACCGAGAAACCAACAAAAGGTGAGTCAATAATCGGCTGAGCATTGGTCTCATATCGACAAACCAACAAAAGGTGAGTCAATAATCGGCTGAGAATTGGTCTCATATCGACAAACCAACAATTGGAGAGTCAATACTTGGCCGAGCATTGGTCTCATATCGACAAACCAACAAATGGTGAGTCAATAATCGGCCGAGCATTGGCCTCATATCGGCAAATCAACAAAAGGTGAGTCAATAATCGTCCGAGCATTAGTCTCATATCGGCAAATCAGCAAAAGGTGAGTCAATAATCGGCCGAGCATTAGTCTCATATCGGCAAATCAAAAATTAGCGAGTCAATAATCGCCCGAGCATTAGTCTCATATCGGCAAATCAACAACTAGCGAGTCAATACTCGGTCGAGCATTGGTCTCATATCGAGAAACCAACAAAAGGTGAGTGAATAATCGGCCGAGCATTGGCCTCATATGGGCAAATCAACAAAAGGTGATTCAATAATCGGCCGAACATTGGTCTCATATCGGCAAATCAACAAAAGGTGAGTCAATAATCGGCCGAGCATTGGCCTCATATCGGCAAATCAACAATTAGCGAGTCAATAATCGGCCGAGCATTAGTCTCATATTGGCAAATCAACAAAAGGTGAGTCAATAATCGGCCGAGCATTGGTCTCATATCGAGAACCCAACAATTGTTGAGTCAATACTTGGCCGAGCATTGGTCTCATATCGACAAACCAACAATCGGCGGGTCGATTCTCGGCCGAGCATTGGCCTTAAATCTGCAAACCATCGATTGTCATGTCGGTATTCGACCGAGCTTTAGCCTAAGATTACGAAGTCAATAATCGTCACGCCAACATTGACCCGAATATTGGCCGTTTCAGTTTTATGGGCAAAACCTACATGGGTAGCCTGGCTGAATTTCATTCTGCCTATTTTTTTGAGAAATAAATAAATAAACATTGTTGACGTGTAACATTTTTTGTGGGTGGATGTAGTGTAAATTTGGTTTACATATGGGTCAACGTGGAATAAGATTTTGGTTTAAATTTTACGGAAATCAGTAGAAGCATATCAATTCTATGGCATTTTAAACTTTTTTTTCGACAAATTTTCTTCGCACAAATTAATAATTATGCGGTCGACATTTTTAATATAAATAGACTAACATGAAACGATGATTTTCATAGCATTTGGCCAAGATATATTCAATAGACTAATTATATACGCCATATTTAGTGGTGACTTTTGCGATTTCCCAATACAGAGATGGGGAATGTCCTTTTGTCTCGTAATTACCAAAGACGATGTGGGAATTGATGAAACAAATATATGCTTTAAGAATCTAACCCGAATGCCTCGATTAGTAATGATCTTCAATGACAAGACCTCCCGTGGCCTTGATGACCGTGACATTACCGAATTAAGTCAAGAAAAACTGGGCTGGATAAAAAAAATGACCAAAATTCAAATCGAAGGTCGATTTGTCACCTAAGTCGATGTCTCGATACATTTATGGTTCAGTTTACGAATTGGACTCAAACAATTACGAAAACCTGTTCGAAAATTGTTTGTGTACTTTTAAGTCTCAGTAAATAAATAACTTTTCCGTAAAAAATGCATACTCAATTTTTTTTTTCCTTGCATAAGTTAAAAGTTTTAAATCATACATACAATTTCAATTGTGTAAAGTGAGAAACAGAAGAGATGTACTTTTTTTAGTTAGCGCTACGATCAATATTTCCGACAGACGAATTTTTGTAAAAGTTTGAATTTGTCGGTATTGATATTATTTTTATCGTTAATATCTTGGAAATGAACAGTCTTATCGAAAACTGTCTTAGATGAAATTCGTTCAATTTGCAAAGGGCTACATAACATATATAAAAAAATGTCATTGTAGTTTTTATAAAATCTTGTTATATGACGTTAAACAACAAAATATCGTTTCGCAAAAAACCGCCACTTTTTATAATTTTTATATACTTGCATAAAAATTCTGTGTAAAATAACAAAAATATTGAGAGCCTATACAGGTTGGCAGGTATTTTATTCGAAAAGTACTACGTAATTCAAGCTTTAAGTAATAATTCGGGACGTTAAAAAAACTTCAATTACGTAGAACTACTCATTAAAAAAATTTGCCATCCTGCATAGGGTCTCAAAAATTTCGTAATTTCAACCAGAATTTTTCCGTGAGTATATAAAAGTGATAAAAAGTGGCGGTTTTTTAATAAACGATATTTTGTTTTTTAACGTCATAAAACAAAACGTTAGGAAAACGAAAACAACATTTTTTATATATATTATGTAGCTCTTCATAAACAAATTGGATCCTGAGCATTTTTTTATAGGACTATTAATTTTCAAGATATTAACGAATAAAAAAATATAAAAACCGAAAAATTCTAATTTTTATAAAAATTCGTCTGTCGGAAATATCGCTCGTAGCGCCAAACAAAAAAAATACGTGTCTTTTCTTTTTCAAAATACTTTCTGATAAAAAAACAATAGCATCAAACAAAAAAATACGGGTCTTTTCTTTTTCAAAATACTTTCTGATAAAAAAATGTTAAAATTATTGAAGGGGACGGTCGAATTATGAAAAATTCAGATGGAATGCCCATATATATCCCTCTTGTTTATATATATTTTTCACTAGTGTAAAATTAGGACCGACAATTATTGATGTTCTATTGAAGGGATAAGCCAGATATGGAAAGTACAAGTCTAAGCAACAAAGGCCGGTATTTTCATCATTGTATCTGGTAAATATATGTGCATATAAAAATTGTTAAAATTATTGAAGGGGGTCAGGGTCGAATTATGAAAAATTCCAATGGAATGCCCCATATATATCCTCCTTGTTTATATATATATCTTTCAATAGTGCAAAATTAGGACCGACAATTATTGATGTTCTATTGAAGGGATAAGCCAAGTATGGAAAGTACAAGTCTAAGCAACAAAGCCTGGTATTTTCATCATTGTATCTGGTAAATATATGTGCATATAAAAATTGTTAAAATTATTGAAGGGGGTCAGGGTCGAATTATGAAAAATTCCGATGGAATGCCCCATATATATCCTCCTTGTTTATATATATATCTTTCAATAGTGTAAAATTAGGACAGACAATTATTGATGTTCTATTGAAGGGATAAGCCAAGTATGGAAAGTACAAGTCTAAGCAACAAAGGCTGGTATTTTCATCATTATATCTGGTAAATATATGTGCATATAAAAATTGTTAAAATTATTGAAGGGGGTCAGGGTGGAATTATGAAAAATTCCGATGGAATGCCCCATATATATCCTCCTTGTTTATATATATATCTTTCAATAGTGTAATATTAGGACCGACAATTGTTGATGTTCTATTGAATGGATAAGCCAGATATGGAAAGTACAAGTCTAAGCAACAAAGGCTGGTATTTTCATCATTGTATCTGGTAAATATATGTGCATTTAAAAATTGTTAAAATTATTGAAGGGGGTCAGGGTGGAATTATGAAAAACTCCGATGGAATGCCCCATATATATCCTCCTTGTTTATATATATCTTTCAATAGTGTAAAATTAGGACCGACAATTATTGATGTTCTATTGAAAGGATAAGCCAAGTATGGAAAGTACAAGTCTAAGCAACAAAGGCTGGTATTTTCATCATTGTATCTGGTAAATATATGTGCAGGTATAAACCGCAGGTGTTTACAGTAAAAGTGGCCATTGTACTCGAGACCAGGTACAGAAAGTGGTCAAAGAATCCTTCCCGGAAGCTCTGACCAAGCCATTAAAGGGTCTCAAAGCTGCGTTGAGCATGAGACCAAGATCGAGCAGAAAATCCCAGCGCAAAAGAATTAGTCATTGAATCGAATCGCCTCTTTCGCGATTATTCGCAACAGTGATTCTCTTCTCCAGATCGCGAAAGTCCACTTGGTAACAGTTGTTGAGTTGGGGTACAGCATTTCTACGGATTATTCGAGAGAGGCGTGAGACGTTGACGCAAGAGGACGCGAAAGAATATCACCGTAACCGAGTTTCAGTCGTAACTCAATCTGCAGGCCAAGTATATACTTAGAATGTTCCTTCACGTCTATATACGCGTTCTTGTTGTTCCAGTATGGCAGGTAAATGCCATTCCCTACGTACAGCAAGAAAAAAAAATTAAATAACGCTTTCCAAGAGTCTAAGCATCGATTTTTTTGCAATCTTAATTAATTTCAGATTCCCGACGTCAACATTTTATAGAAATGCTTCCACCCAGTTTGCATAAATATTTATTTGTCAGCCATCCTAGATACTTTTGGAACATTTCGCTATTAATTCTTTAATATATTTATTTCATACGATTTGCATGAAAATTTGCTTTTCCGAGCCATTTAGGAATATGGAATAGATAGTTCTGTAAAAAGACTTACAAATATGTTTTAATCCTAATTAGTCGCTTATTCGTGTATTTAAACTAAAAAAATAGAATAAAATAAAAGAACTTGACGTAAAATTGACAAAAAATTGTTCGAACGTTTATTATTCGAATGACTTTTAGTTAAAAGTATAAATGTCAATTTAACTTTTACTGTCTATTGTATGGTCACTGCGCAACCTAGTCTTAACAATAATTATTGCCTTCCTTTCAAGTTCTCCAATACGAATGAGCAGCCAATTATCTTCAGAAAGTGTGTGTGTTTTTTTTTCAACCACCGTAATGGTTAGTCATTATTGTACATTTGCTTAAGCAAAAGGGCTCGTAGTATCTGAGACACAAAAGCCTGTTAATACAATGTGGAGAATTCACGAAAGAAAGAAAAAGTACCTTAAGGAATTGTTTGCCCCTACAAGACACGATAGATAATACTCGCTATTCGCGTTCTCATCGTTTTCTTCGTGGGAGAAGCCAAGAATTCGAATTGCCTGATTAGTATTCCGTCCCGTTTCGTGGCAATGTCTCTCCGAGTACAAACTACACTCTTCTGCTACCTCTCTATGTTTCTGCTCCTGCTGCCGCCAAGCATTTCTCTCTCTAGTCATCGGCCTTGAACGTAGACTCCAACTTTTCACGTGTGTTACTGAAATATTGCGACTTCCTTTGGCTCTTTATTTATTTTGTTCTCAAGCTTCTTTGCTCGAGAAGTAGAATAATTATTGCGAGTTCGCACTTAACGATCTTGCAGCAATTAGCCCATTAAAAGTCAAACCTCTGAAACTATAATCATTTTTAAAAAAACAATTGTGAAAAAAAATAGTAATTCTTATATCTTGAAAACTTTGAATCAAAATTGTGAACATTTTTTTTAATTCATTTTTTTCTTCGATTTTACTTTTCAGACATTTTTTGTTAGTGAAAATGAAATGTACAAAATTCCACTGTTTGTAGATTTTTAGCAGAATTTTTGTATTGAAATAAAATGTATTGAAAAATAACTATTTCCTCTATGCAGAAAATATATTAAATTGACAGTTGAACGATTAAGGGGCGCGAATCTTTGTCATTGACTTTATTTTTTATGCATCCACATGCTAAATAAGAACGGAGTAAAAAATAAAAAATACTGTACTTGTATTTAAAAAAATGATACAGTTTACAGGAAAATTTGAATTAATCTCTAATTTAACAAAAAATAAAAATAAATATAATTTTTTATAGTCGAAAGTTAAAACTGAAAATTGACAATTTTTTTTGGTGAAAATAACAAAAAGTCTGCGGCCAAAAAAATGTTGTAGTCAGTAAAAAAATGTTGATTTATTTTTTTGCAACACATCAAATGTTTTAAGTTACCCTTTAGCGCCGGTCGTGACTCCCCTTAAGATAAGATAAGAGTCTACACATGAGGTTGTCTCACGTACATAGGCATAGAATTAATTGCGCGCGAATTTTCAAGGTGCGTACAATAGAATCACACGAGAGACAATCGTCGACTATATATATTAACCGTACCATAAATACACACACACACATGTTGTTGTTACTCTACCTCGTCTTCTCGCACAATGGACATTTTTTCGCACGCGTCGCGAACACCCGATCGCGTTAGGCGATTCGATAAGAGAATTAATGCGCTTGCCTCCAAGACAGTTCGGATCGATGACTCGACCGAGCCACACACATCGTTTAGTCATCAACCGTTCGCGGTAGTAATTTCACTTCCCGGACCGATAAGACCTCGTGGTACGATAAATCAATCGAAATCTATATGGTTTCGGAGACAGGTTCACGAGTGATTATATCTCCACGACTACCGAACTCAATCTCATCATCCCTGTTTTATTTTATTGCCTCTAAATCGAGAAATTCGTGATCCTGATTTTTTTAGATATTAAATCTGCTTAATGTTAATCTTTTTACAGCGGCGCAACCTGAACACAAGTTGCAAAATAGATTAAATATTTGTAACGATCAATTTTCCTTCCTCATAGAGGAAGCTTTGTTTTGATAAAAAAATGTTTTTCGAGATTTTCATTTCAGGACACTGAGAATAGTCCAAAACGCCGAGAAAAGTGGTTGAGAAAGAATGTCCAGATGTATGTATGTATGTATGTGTGTGTGTATGTATGTACTCCCAAAAAAACGCTCCCGGGTAAAAATTGAGACAAGTACATTTACGAGTGGCATTAATATCCAAAAAAAACCATGGGAAAAAAATTAAGCGGTCCACTCTCTTGAACGGTATACGGTCTACACGTGCAAAAAATTTTCGAAATAAACTGAATACATCTGCAGCATGTATTGTCAAATACAACAAACATTGAAACAAAATTAGCAGATAAATACAAATTGATTGTAAAAATAAAAAATGATACTCAGTACTTGGCGAGATACAAAAATATAGTTAGTTACTTAATTACATACATAAATGTAGTTAATTGGTTAATTTGATACAAAAAGGTCGTTAATTAGTTATTTTAAAACTCGCCAAGTACTGAGTATCATTTTTTATTTTTACAATCAATTTTTATTTATCTGCTCTTGGTCGGTAATGTAGGGGTAAATGTACTTGTCTCGAGACGCTATCGCGTCTCTTGATGTATGTGCACGGAGAAAACGAGTTAGTTGAAAAAACTAACCTTTTAATGCTTGGAGCGTTAGATGTAGTTTGGTTGGCATTACCAATCGGTTGGTTGGCACTACCAATCGGTTGGTTGGCGCCACCAATTGGATGGTTGGCGCCACCAATCGGTTGGTTGGCGCCATCAATCGGTCGGTTGGCGCCACCAATCGGTTGGTTGGCGCCACCAATCGGTTGGTTGGCGCCACCAATCGGTAGGCTGACATCAAACGGTTAGTTAGCATTACCAATCGGTAAGCGAGCTCAAGACCGGCTATATCGGCATAGGTTTTCCGCAGTTTCTCTATGCCTATAGCAGAAATGCTATGGCAAATGCGATATAGAGGGGGAAGTCGGATGCGGCCGCATGGGGGCCTGGTTACTGATCCGGACCAGACCCTCAGGGGGGACTGGCTACTGATCCGGGCCGGCCCTGTAATAGGCGTAATGCCTGCAGACGGGGGGAAATGCAACATAAAAAAAATTACCAATCGGTTGGTTCTGACACGCAATAACTTGCTAATGCCATATTTTACCATGCCTGTTGATTGGCACGTATCAATTCCGTAGTTCCTACAACTACACCCTTTTCTCCGTGTGTATGTGTGGCACGCTTGCAAAATTCAAACCGCTGTATCTCGAAAACGGTTTTAACAATCAAGCTGAAATTTGGCACGCTGGTAAAGGAGCAATGCTCCTTCCTATGTATACATTTTCAAAAAAATTGAAAAAACAAATTCAGATTTTATAAGCCTTTCAATTTTTCGAAAAATGTCTGTATGTTCTCTAGCTACCGCAAATTTTTTAGCTAATGAGCTAAATAGTTTTGGGCAATAGAGAAATGAAAAATGAAGGTCGGTATTGAATTTGAGCGAAATCCATAAGGCGGTTCGGATTTTATAAAATGTTGAATTTTCGAACAAATTTTGTTTTCGTTCTTATTCAAGTTAAGTTCGACCAAACCTGCTCAAATCTTTTGCAAGGTAAAATTAACATCCAGTTGTAGTAGATATCGAATTCGGTGACGATTGGTAAAGTGGTTCAGATTTTATAAGACATTGAAATTTGCAAAAAATCTCTGTATGTTCTGTAGCTGCCACCATTTTTTAGATAATGAGCTTAAACAGTTTTTGACGAATAAAGCGATGAAAAATGACGATCGGTATTGAATTTAAGCGAAATACATAAAGCGGTTTAGATTTTATAGAATTTTGAATTTATGAAAATTGTTGTTTTCGTACTTCTTTAATTTGTATTTAAAATAAGGATGCAAAGTTCTACTTTGCATCCTGCAATGCAAAGTAGAACTTTGCATTGCAATGCAAAGTAGAACTTTGCAATGCAAAGTAGAACTTTGCATTGCTTCGTCAATAATTTTCATCTTTCGCAAAGCTTCCTCTATGAAGAAGCCAAAAATAAAATAAAGAAACTTCCTCGTAGAGGCGGCGTTGCAAAAGATGAAAATTAATAAGGAAGCAATGTGCAAAGTTCTGCTTTGTTTTTCACTTTTCTTTGAAATTTTACTTTGTTTTATGAAAGTAAAATTTCCATATCATTATCATTATTTTTAGATAACAAAGTCTCCTTAAGATTTTTCCTCATTTCCTAACTATAACTGATAAGCATCTTTCCCAAGAAAAAAGAACTCTGGCCTTCTGTAATACATTCATTCTTTCCCTCAATTTTCTTTTATTGTTCAAAGTTTATAACAACAAATTGAAAGTATCTTTGTAGGCAAATTTTGAACGCTTGAATTTTTGTGCTTGCCTAGTGGTATTGTTTTTATCAAAGAATAATCATTCATTTAATTTTAGGCCTTTTGATAAACGTTCACATTTCAAACGTTTGGCTTTCGTGTCTTTACGTAGCGGTATTTTTTTTATCAAAGTAAGTGCGTCCATTTAATTTTCATGATTTTCAGGCCTTCTCCTCATTTCCTCACAGAAACCAATAACTATCCAGAAAAACCACCAGCTTCCAATGCTACATTCTTTTCTCTTCCGCAACAATGGAAGGAAATTTCCATTGTTCAAAGTTTTCACTCTGTGGCGACAGAGTGGAACGTTTGACTTTTTGTCCTTATCTAGTTCTATTTTTTTATCAAAGTTAAATCTTCCATTTGATTGTTACAATTTTTAGGCTTTTTCCTAAACGTTCACATTTTGAGCGCTTGACTTTTTCTACTTGCCTAGTAGTATTTTTTTAACAAACTAAAATCTTCCATATAATTTTCATAATTTTCGGGCAATTTCCTTATTTCCTAACAGAAACCGATAGCTATCAAGGGAAAAACTCCAGCTTGTACAAAATTCGTGACGACAGAGTGGAAATATCGTCGACGGCACTTTTGGAACGTTTGACTTTTTGTGCTTGTTTAGTTCTATTTTCTTATCAAACTAAAATCTTCCATTTAATTTTCATATTTTTTAGGCCTTTTCGTAAATGTTCAAATTTTGAGCATTTGCCTTTTTGTGCTTGCCTAGTATTTTTGTACCAAACTAAAATCTTCCATATTTCATTTGATAATTCTTGGATCATTTCCTTATTTCATCACAGAAATTGATATCTATCCAGAAATAAACTCCAGCTTCCCGTTCTACATTCGTTTTCATTTTCCTCAATTTCGTTTCATTGTGCAAAGTTTGTGACGACAGAGTGGAAGTATCATCGTAGGCACGTTTCGAACGTGCCTATCGTACTGGGTGCTCCATTGCACATCCGTTCAGTCCTGTTCTATCTTCTCGGTGTTCGAACTCGTACAGCCGTATTTCTCCTATACGTACTGAGGCCTATTCTCGTAGGATCTATTTCCATTTAAATACCTACCTCGGTATTCCCGTGGCGCACACACTTTGCTCGTTTCTCCGTCGACATCTTCGTCTCGGTTCGTCACGTTCATACGTCGTCTTGATGGTCGTTGTCGTCTGCCAGAAGAGAGTTTCCTTCATGATAGCCGATACATACGCGCTAGGTCGAACGTTCACCGATAACCTACGATGTCAGCAAGCGTTTGCACTCACTTCAAGCGTTGAAATTAATACTTTCTTCCGCTGGAAGTATAGGGGCTATACTGGGTTGGCCATATATTCGCAAAGGGAAAGGAAAAACGAGTAGAAAGGTTGAAATGGTCCCCGTGAGAGGATCGTTTCGCTTTGCGCGAAATTGCAACGGTTAAAAGGGGTTGTATCGCCTTCCGATACTTCAAGTCGACAAGGCAAGTGTGCAGACTGCACGTGACCCAGAACTCGTCGAACGCAATAAAATGGGGCTTATAAAAAATGGAGTTTACAAAAGTTCAAGCAAGAATGGAATATAAATGCTTAACGCATGAATTCTCACAAGAACCTCTTGAATCCCGAGCGTTCTTTGTGTTTCTTGTGTTACATTGTGTTTTCACCAGTTTTATGCTTGCAATTTTTTATTAAAGTGCACGGTAAAAATTATATTGCTATTTATGTACATAAAATAGAAATTTTAAGGCAATTTGACGCAAATTGTTCCGTCAGATTCTAGTTTCATAGAAACAGTACGCAAATATTGTGTTAAAAATTGTGTATTTTGATTTTATATAAATTTTGCGTCAATTGACATTCAAAATGTGTATTTTCCTTTTTGACAATATTTTAGTTCTGCTTACACAAAAATGTGTCATAAAAACAGCCTTAGAAATTCTCGAAAATAGGAATGAAAAAAAAAATTTACAAATCCGTTAAATACAAAAAAAACAGCACTGTATAATTTTGTTCAACAATTTTTTTTTTTCACCAATTTATAAATGACGTTAAGATCATTATGATTATAATTTTTTTAAATGTTCTTGGCACCCTCAGAAACAACGATTTTTAAAAATTGTTTTTATGTTCTGTCAAAATTCTAAAAATCATATAAAATTATACGTTCTATTGCGAAAGTACTTCTTCTAAAATCAGATATTGCTAATGTATTCTTTTCAATAACTCCCAAAGCTTAGATACAACTTTTAATCCCAATTAATGATCCGAGTAATTTACAGCCCACAGCTATGGCAGCCATAATACTGGAAGTCCAAATCATTAAGATTATTGCATCTTGTCGAGTGTTCCAGTGGCGCGATCATATTAATGAGCAGATCGAGGAAGAGAGCTGATCCTTCACGGCTGTGGCGTTATGATAATTATATAGGAAATTATACCGATCTGCCTCGAAACGCATTTCAGAGGTCGACGTCTAGACGTGGCGGAAAATTTCCCATGGAGTTGAGCCGTATCTATGCAGTTCTCGCATAGATACGGCCCATAGATAGATATTGCGAGCAGTGTTCAGATCAGCGTCACGGGAGCGATGTTACCGTCCGATCTGCTGAGCTGCAGCGTTAAGCCATACACATATGTATATGTATGGGCAATTCTAAGCCAACTTGGCAAAGGTTTGGCCTTTTATGTATTTAACTGGATTTATTCCTATTTTACTAATTTTTACCACCCCAAAAACGGGTCCATGTCTAAATAACTTCGCAAAAACAACTTTCGACAAAAAAACCTGGTCAAAACAACCTGAATTTAAAAAAACTCGGTACAAGAATAACTTCATACAAAAAATAACTACAATCAAAAAGACCACAACAAAAACAACTACCGACAAAAAAACTTTAAATAAACCACAATTTCAAATATAAATTATCATTACTTTCCCATTATATATTAGCCCATATGAATTATGGTTCCATGACATTATACAACACGACAAAATATCACACAGATAAAATATCTTAACGTAAAGAACCACAACTATCCTAACGAACCTGAAGAACGAATATAAGGAAAATACCAAACTAATTAACTCCCTAAAGAAACAAACGCAACCTAACTAACGCCCTAAAGAACCTAAAGAAGTCAGTATAAGTGGATGATTCGCCTGATAATTTGTCATTGTGACTATTTCTTATTGTGAAAAAAATAAATAAATAAACGAATCAAGAAATTCAAGAAAAACAAATGCCCACAAGTGTTGCATGAAGTAATAAACTATGAAAGAATGTTTTTAAAAAAAGTGTTAACAAAATGACATATTGATAAATAAATGAGATTTTTGTACGTTCAGATTATTTTGAATAAAAATGTTAACAATATAATATATTTATAAATAAAAGTGATTTCTGAATACTAAGATTATTGTGTACAAAAGTGTTAATAATAGAATATATTTGACAATATAACCGATTGATAAATAAAAATGATTTTTGTTAATTAATTATTAAGTTAATTTTAGCACACCAATACACACGACAATAGAAGAAAAACAAGCAAAAACCAAAATGTGCAAAACAAGTAATTATTTTGTCGCAAGATATTTTAGTCAGAAGTTATTTCTGTACGAAGTTATTTAAGCACAAGTCATTTTCGCCACAAGTTATTCTGATGTAGTTATTTGTGTAAAAAATAGTAGTAGGAGTAGTAAAAGAATTTATTGACAATACGTTGTACACTTTTTTTTTCCTTAAGGTACATGGTTTTAAAAATGTTCGGATAGCCAATAGGCCATCAACCGAGGTCCTTCAGCCTTGTAAAAAATATTTAGACTTGATCCCCCAAAAACGCCAAAAAGTACATTGAAAAAAAAATGTCATTGATTCAATAAATCCATCATTTGCTGGCTGCCAAAAGAAGTATTTTTGAATTAACTCTAGTTCTTATTCGTTCAATCCCATTTAACATTGAAATAATAAAATATTATTTTGCTTATTTTAGCGTTATTTTTTCGATCTCTTATGGAATTGGAAGAATTTAAATTAAGTTGATAACGCTTATTTTTGGCAGCCCGCAAACGATAGATTTATTGAATCAATGACATTTTTTTTCAGTGTAAATAAATATATTTTCATACGTTGCCGTCGAGCTTTGTCAATGTTAAATGTGAAAAAAACACCCCATAACAAAAGAAAATTGAATAAAATCTTTAAAATTTTTATAGGAAGCTTTATTCTCAATATATTGTAGAATTTTCTTTTTCGACATGTTAATGCATACCGAAATTACATGTTCAATTTGAAAAAGAAAATAGTATTTATTCATTATTTTTTTGGCATTTCAGTGATTTGCTTATTAATAATCTGTTTTTTTATTTTTATTAAAAAATACTTTTTTTCAAGTTAAACATATAAATTTTCAGTCTACACGAAAATGTGGTAGAAAAAAATTATGCTACATTTTACCCAGAATAAAACCTTTTATGAAACTATATACTAATGCCTCTTTTAAAAGAAAAGTCAAAGAGTATTACTTTGTTTGACTCAGTTTTGGCTTTAGGATATTTACAAAAAAAAAGAATTAGAAAAAAAAAATGATTATAAAGTATGTTTTTCCAATTTTAACATTAGCAAAGCTTGACGGCAGGGTATAAACAAAATTATTGTTTTTTTGCCGTTTTTAGGGTACACGGAAAAAAAAGACTTGGTTGGAACAGCCAAGTGCTATGGTTATACATGCGCCAGACGATTAAATTGGTTAGACCAACCAAGTAATTTGTTAGGCTACCAATTTCTTGGTTGGTTTAACCAAGTCACTTGGTTAGCTTTCCAATTTTTTGGTTGGTCTAACCAAGTCACTTGGTTAGCTTACCAAGTGACTTGGTTAGTGCAACCAAGAAATTGGTAGCCTAACAAATTACTTGGTTGATCGAACCAATTAATCGGCTGGCGCATATGGGGGATTCCACGGGACTTTCGCCACCCCCCAAAAAAAAAAAAATCTCAAATTTCATCTAAAAATCAGGTTCAGCGGTGTCTATTGATGGACCAAATTTCAAAATTCTAAAAAAATAGTTGACCGGAATATGCAAATTTTTTTGTTTTTTATCGTTTTTCATTTAATCTGTAATATCTCAGAAACTATTGATCGTATCGAAATCATTAAAAGACGAAAATGTGCATTTTTTTAATGGCCAACAAGAAAAAAATATATTCAAAATTAATTGCTTAATTTCAGGTCACATTTTATGGAAGAAACAACAAAATTATTTTTTTTTATGGTTGGTTCAAATTGCTGTGAGGTTACAGCAATTTGAACCAACAATGTTAAACATTCAAATTGCTGTAACCTCACAGCATTGGGTCATCCCATGAAAAAAAAAATACTCAAAATTCGGCGATCACTCAAAGATTCCGAGGCAATTTGTCCGATGAAAAAATCTGAAGTCCAACCATTTTAATTAATTTTAATTTTGAATATGGATTTTTTTTATATATTAAAAACATTCAAATTGCTGTAACGTCACAGCATTGGGCCATTCCATGAAAAAAAATACTCAAAATTCGGCGATCACTTAAAGATTCCGAGACAATTTGTTCGATGAAAAATCTGAAGTCCAACCATAAAAAAATAATAATTTTGTTGTTTTTTTCCATAAAATGTGACCTGAAATTAAGCAATTAATTTTGAATATATTTTTTTCTTGTTGGCAATAAAAAAATGCACATTTTCGTCTTTTAATGATTTCGATACGATCAATAGTTTCTTAGATATTACAGATTAAATGAAAAATGATAAAAAACGGAAAAATTTGCATATCCGGTCAAATATTTTTTTAGAATTTTGAAATTTGGTCCATCAATAGACACCATTGAATCTGATTTTTAGAAAAAAAATTGAGATTTTTTTTTTTTTCGGGGTGGCGAAAGTCCCGTGGAATTCCCCATATATAACCATAGCACTTGGTTGTTTCAACCAAGCCTTTCATTCCGTGTAGATGGAATAGAAATAAGTCCAATAAAAATATGCAGGGTTAAACTTTATCAAGTTGGTTTCGAATGCCCCATACATACCGCCATCTATCCAGAGCCGCTGCTAGCCAAACTGATTGTCAGTCCGTTCGGGGTGTGTACGTTACGTGCTAAGACCATTTACATAACAACACAGCGCAGCAGCGGAGAACAGCGCATATAGGATCGGCAGAAGACTGTCTGTTGTGGGGGCCTCTCATTGAATCGACAATCGACTTGAGCGTTCCTTAGGGAATTCGAAATAACACTAAAGCCATACGATAAAAATCTGAATTTTAAATTAACTTCACTATATGTACTCATACAATACTGTAGATAACACATACGTGAGAAGAGCCCAGAAAAATGTATCAAAGGTATCGGATCAGTGACCTATTGTGTCGTTCTTTCAAATGCTAAGTTTTGTCTCCGTGTTCACATAAAAAATAATTAAAATATTTGAGAAGATATTTTTTACTGTCAGATGCTGCTTGTGTGTTTTAAACATTATGATGATTTTCAGATGTAAGAAAAGGTTCGCCCTTTTTGCTACAATTTGAATGACTATCTGATACGAAACTTTCCGGTGATCATGAAAAACACAATTTTTTTTAACGATAACTAAATAATTTCAAACTGCAAAACACTAAATTGGGTTTTTAAATAGAAGGTTCACCATGAAATTTTTGAGTTATCAACAAAAGTATTGGCAGTTTCGGAATTAAAAAACATTTTTCGGTCAAATGGTCTGAAAATTCAGCGATGGTCAACGTTTTTTTTCCGAATCCGGAATTCCTGAAAAGTCCGGTTTATAAAAATTCGGAATTTTCAACCGGCGATATGTTTTTTCTTTCGGGTTGATTGATTTTTTATTTTTTCGTATAAAAAAGCACGCCGAAACAAACAGGGAAGAGCTTCAATATTATGAAGATACGTTAATTCTTGCGCTGGTAAAAGCGTTTTAACATTTTAAAATAAAAAATGTTAACTCTTCGCGGTTCCAACATTAAAAATCTATAAAAAATATACTCAGTCTATTCCTCTTTCTAGTTGTATTAATTTTTTTATATTTTTGTGCAAACCTGACACAACATTTTTATTTATTTAATGTCATTGAATTCAATTGGCTTAGGCATTCCTAATGAAACAAGCCAAACTGTTATCTTCATAATTGTGACAAAAAGTTTATGTGAACAAACATCTTGGATAACCAGATATTATTTGTTAATTGTACAGAATTTATTTTTACTAAATTTCAGTTTTTGCAAAGAATTTTAATTAACAGAATTTATTTTACTAAATTTCTGTTTTTACAAAGAAAAATGTTAAACTAGAAATCTAAGAGTACAAATTCACCAAAAATTTTCTATAAACTTAACAAAATATGTCTGTACACATTTATGGTTAAAAACTTGTAATGCTAAGTTCAAAAATCTAAATTTAGTTTTTACCATATAGAGAATCTGAAGAAAAAAAACATTAAAGCCACGCGACAAAAATCTAAATTTAAAATTCACTTCACCATGCAATATACAATGATGTTGAAGTGTGCATCATTGGAATGCAACGAAAATTTAAAAAAAATTATTTTAATGGACTCAAAACATCGAATTGGATATAAAATGTTATTATAACGATTAATCGTCATAATAACTTATTAGAACCGTTAGAATAATTATTTTTTAAAAATTTCGTTGCATTCCAACGATGCAAACTTCAACATTATAATATACAATAATATTCGAGAAACTATTTTTCACTATCAGATGTTATTTGTGTGTTGCATTGTGCAGTGTATTTCCGTATAGAGTCGATGAGTGGCTAAAGATGTCATTCAATTAAATGAATTCAATTGAACTGCCTTATCCTCACGTGCTACATAATTCGTCGTGTATAGCTAACAGTATACTTTACAAACGTGCGTGAGCACATACGTTGTGATAATATTTATCAGCTGTCAAAATTGTTCGATTCATATGGTGAATACGCGGCGCAGCATTGGCGTGGAAATACGAATAAATAAAAGTGTCGTATCAACTAATCAACTGGCCCGGCCAGAATAAAAAAAAACCCAGTCACCATTCTCGTTTTAATTAAATATCAAGTCTCCGGTCCCTTTGATCGTATTAACGACCCGGGGACTATTCGAGAACAACCAGGTCGTTACGTACATAAAATTGTACGCAGCACTAACGTCGTCTCTCGGTCATATATCAGCAATTGACCACGAACCAATAGTAATGGTTTCTGTAATATCGAGTCGAGCTTCAGATAAATAAGCATCGCGAATAGACATTTCGAATCTATCGATATTTTTCATGAGTACATCGAGCATAATTTTATTTATTCGATGACTAGAAAAATTAAACTTTCTAAACGTCATTCGTTTTTCGCAATTATGATTTGAATTTTTACTTTTTCTAATTTTGAAATATTAGATTTTTTTCTTCTACCTAGAATCGTTTTTTACCATAAAGTAGAATAATGAAATAGCTGAATAAATATTGAATTTGAAGTAATTAACGTGGAAATTGAAAAAAACTTTGTGCGTATAAATTTTGAGTAAAGAAAGGCATATTATTGTGCATATTTGATGTAAAGAATTATATACACATGTTAGTTCTCAAAATTTCCACATCCAATTTAATATACTCAATATTTATATTATACTTGGATATTAAATTAATATTTGCTTTTTGCACAAAAATTTCTAACAAAATTATTTTAATTTTCCAAACATTTTGTAAAGTTATGTGATCAAAATTACTGAATTTTTAAATTATTTTTCTTATTATTAATTATACGTATCTAAACCTAAAATTACTAAGTTATATATAATATGGTCAATAATCTCAAAGTTTTCGCTCGGTTGTCATTGTGACAAATTGCAAAATTCACAAGATCGGAAGCGGAAATTAAAAAAAAAATCAACAAATTAATTTCGTAAGAATTTTGTTTTTCATTCCAAATTTATAAATAACACTTTGGCATTATTATTGTCATTAAAAACAAACATTCCAAAGATGTTATAATCTACGTGGCAAAAATTATTTGATATTATTTATTGTACACCTAAACCTACAATGACTAATTTATATATAAATATGGTCAATAATCTCGAATCTTTCACTCGGTTATCATTGTAACAACCTTCAAATATCACAAGATCGAAAGCGAAAATTTATAAAAAATTAACAAATTATTTTCGTAAGAATTTTGTTTTTGATTACAAATTTATAAATAACACTTTGGCATTGTTATTGTCATTAAAAACAAACATTCCAAAGATGTTATAATCTTTGTGGCTGAAATTATTTATTATTATTAATTATACACCTAAACCTACAATTACTAATTTCTATATAATATGGTCAATAATCTCGAAGCTTTCACTCGGTTATCATTGTGACAACCTGCAAAATTCACAATATCGGAAGCGAAAATTTAAAAAAAATCAACAAATTATTTTCGTAAGAATTTTGTTTTTCATTCCAAATTTATAAATAACACTTTGGCATTATTATTGTCATTAAAAACAAACATTCCAAAGATGTTATAATCGACGTGACTAAAAGTATTTGTTATTAATAATAACAAATAACTTATTATTAATTGTATACCTAAACCCTAATATGAATAATTTATATATGCTCTGTAATCTTAAGCTTTCACTCGAATGTCACTGTAATAAACATGCATAGTTCCCAAACTTGTTTCCGTTGACCGATAGTGCATACGAGACACGAGACGATAGTGCACAACGTGCAGGATACACCAGGTTATACATACACAAGTATATGTCTCGACAGATATACGTAGTTCGAGCCCACCACTCTTAAAGTCCTATCAGAGACTGAACACGTATGTACGTACGCTCACCAATCCGCTTCACGCACTCTCGATTATCGACACGCGGTTCCCCTTCGCAGCGAATCATCAACAGTGACAACGATACATACACCGTAGCTACCGCACGGATTATTATCTGTGATTATAACTGCGATAAAACACCGCTGGTTACGCTGTTCTATTATCGTCTCATCGACCGAAAAAGAGAGACAGTAACAAACAATATTTTGTAGTGTCGCGTAATATTTATAAGACACAATATACATATACGTTCTTGAAATAAAAAACTTCCCCAAATGCGTCAGTCTTGAGGCAATATTTCTTTTATAACGTTCAAAAAAAGAATATTGAGCTGAACTCTTTAACCCGTTTTATTGGAAAATCTGAGGAAATATGTGAACTGATGGAAAAAAATCGAGGGAAGTAATATTTTCATCGAGATTCTTGACCGAAATATCGATCGATTCTTTTCTTCGATTGTTAGAGTTGCAACCATCAAATTATTTTTCAATTTATTATATTTCTTTATGTTATGAATAAAATGAAATTAATTGTTGTGCATTTTGGTACGATAATGTATACAAATTCTAACACAAATTACGATGTTTGCACACATGTGTTTATTTTTGAAAATACAATACGAATTAAAATAAAGATAATGAGTAATGGGGAGTGCTAACTTTTTCCATAACTTTGACTTTCGTTGATTTTTTGCATTCATTTTTATAGAAAATCTCTTCTCTTTATTCTTTAATGACATTTTTAAGTATTTTTTTAATCACTATGGTGACAAATGAACAAAAAAACGAATGTGCCGCAAATGTATGGATTTAATAAACAAATCAAATGAATTCGAAACTAATGCGATGTTTGTCCAGTATGTCCTGCGATTATGGCAAGGATTTATAAGACTTTAGATTTTAGAGCATCGTGAAGAGCCATATAAACGTCTATGGGGTCCCCTTCAATTTTCGAGCGTAAAGCCGAAACCGGCTAGCAGGTAGTCGGAGTGGAAAAAAATTCTCGTCCAAAAACCTGCTGCTGCTTGCCAGCTAAACCCCAAAAGACTCTACAGGCGTTTCAATACACAATAGCCGGAAAAATGGTGAAATCAAGATTTCTATCAAGCAGAAAAATTGAAAAAACAATAGCGATTATCAAATCACTTTTTAGCACAGATTGTATTTAGGATGTAACACGATAAATAAACCTACATAAGCTTCTACTATTCCGGTGCTGAGACGACGACGCGCACAGCACCAGGTGGAACAGACAGACAGACATACAAGAAATGTAATGCAGCACGAGGGGAGAAAAAGTAATAAGATAGAAAATTGTTGGTGGACGTAGACAGGGAGATAGTGGAATCGACCGTTGAACGGAACGGCGTGAGAGTCCTTCTTGAAGGCTGGGTACGAAGCTCGAGGAGTTTTAGAGAGAGAGAATTGTGCAGCAAAGCATAGCTACAGGACGCGATATTGTTTGATCGATAAGCTTTTTGTTGATGGCAACATGTTGGATTTTATTTTTTTAACGTAGCATTTTTAACGGTCGAAATTGCACACACACACACACACACGCAGATATAATATACACACGCACGTTGCAGGTTACTTCTATCAAATAAACGTTTTTGTAACTCTCGCTTATGGTACTCAGGGGTTTGTATTACGTTACTCACGTTTTACACGTTGTTTTGTCGCCTCTTTCCCTCCTTGTCGAATCCCAAGGGCCACAGGATTAATGTGGTTATAATTGTTTAAAAAATAATAAAACTCGCGTCAGAGGACGAAAACGAAACAACTGCTACCCGGGTAACGCGCCCGCACAAGTCACAAAACAGACTGAAGCTCCTTGCCAGTTGCCACCTTTCCCAGCGCACTGCCTGCATGTCACATTTCGTCGGAGCAACTACCGACACCTGACGGACGCCCCGCGAACTTAAAAGCAATATGGCGACTTCGCGCGCTTCGTTCAACTTTTTTTAAATTTCTCATAAAGGGAACTTTGTTTTCGTGAATTTTTTTTCCAGCTTTTTTATGCCAGGACACTGAACGTTTCGACACGTCGAGAAAAGTGGTTTAGAAAAGATAGCTGTATGTGTGTGGCTGGCATGTAAAATTCAAACTTAGATACATAAAGAACGGCTTTATCAATCGAGCTGAAATTTGGCACACAACTGGGAAAGGTAGACATCTTTGTTTGTGATCATTTAAAAATAAAATCGAATAAGGTTATCTTTTATTCAATTTTGAATTTTTAGAAAAACCCTAACACTCACGAGAACGGTCATAATAACAGGGAAAATGACACAGTCGTTTTTGTACACTTTAATAACGGCGCATTTTGCCAAAATAACAAAAAGAATGACGGTGACCATGAGAAAAGTCATGGTCACCGTCATTTTTTTACTGTTACACCGTTATTATGACCAAAATCGCACCGTTATTAAGGTGTACAAAAACGACTGTCATTTTTTCCGTCATTATGGCCGTTATATCACCGTTATCGTGAGTGCTAGGGAAGGTCTGTAGGTTCTCTAGCTTCCGGAAATTTGGAGCGATCGGGCTAAATAATTTTTTACAAATAAAGCCATGCTATAGGAAGATCGGTATTGAATTTGGGATGAATCTACAAATAGGTTTGGTTTTTATGGGATTTCGAATTTTTCGAAAAATTTACGTTTTGCTCTAACTCACGTGAAATATCACCGAAACAATCGAAATTTTCTACACACTAACAATAGCATTCAGCAATAGCATTTTCTACACACTAACAATAGCATTCAGATTTTATGGCATCTTGAATATTTTCATAAATTTACATTTTGCTATAATTCACGTACAATATCGTAGAAAAAATTGAAATTTATTGAAATATTGAAATTATTTATAATAATCTACACAAAAATTAAAAAAGTCTTTGTTAACATTTTGTTAAATATTGAATTTAAAAAAGTTTGCACGCATTGTACAATGATTTTATAATTTACACGATTTCATGTTCTACTTTGCAACTTTTTAAATCCGAGAACTGAATTTGAGTCTTTTCACTTCATTTTTTTTTAAGTAAGATTAACGGGTTTTATTATTTAGCGACGCTTACTTGTAAATGGCGCTATTATCATTGAAAATTTTCATATAGTTAAGCATGGGAATAATAAATTATGTTTACAACATTTATGAAAGTATTATTACTTTGTTTATCAATAAATGAGTATAAGACGATTAAACTCCGGAAAAAAAATCTTTATCTCAAAAATTTTGGATTTCTTCGTATCAAATAAATTCTCGAAAACATATTTTCCGAATTACTTTACAGTTTCGCATATATTTAAAAAAATGAATTTAGAAAAAAATGAAACTGTTCGTTCGATGGCCCCAACACTTTTTATTTGCCATACGAAGCCATTCAATCAAAAAACGTGTAAAATACTCGGGTTTTTAACCATTAAACAAAAATAAAATCGGATCAAAGTGTAGGTTGGGAATTTTCTGTTTTTTTAAATACATTCATGAATTTTGTCAATAACGAGTTATTGACAATAATTATATATGTTTGCATAATCAATATTTTATCAATTTGAAAAAAAACGAGTGTATTCCAAAAGTAATACCACGTATGACAACTTTGCAGATGCAGATGTTCGATAGGAGTTATTTTTAGGATTAACCAGATTAATTATTATATAAGTGTTTTACTGGCACACATTTTTATTTTTATCTCAACAGTCTAGTTCCATTTAAATCGCGCGAAATGCAGATCGGAGATTTATTAAAATTTACATTAATTTAAAATATAACAATAGCGTTATTTAAGCGTATGCCACACTGTAACGAGTTTCCGAGGATTCTGGAGGACGGAAAACCAGTGCAACCTTTCTTGCGAGCCCCTTACGCCCTTTCCCAGGGCTACTTTGCCTATAAAAACATCTTTGGATTTTCTGTAGGAATGTACGGAATCCTCGCTGTCGCTCGGATGGTCACCGTTTGTCACGTCTTCAATCACCGCCTGCAAAATAAATAAATAAACAAATTCATCAATCAGAATTTTTAAAACCAAAGAAATATTTACGCAAACCAAAATTAAAACACAGATTACTCAGACAAAGTAAAATGAAAAAAAAAAACCAGAAAATTAAGTACTCAAAAAAGAATAAATTTTTAAAAAAATTTGTCAGCAAAATTTCAAAATAAAAAAAATTAATTACTCAGAGAAATATTAAAAAAGTAAAAAAATTAATTACTTAAAGCAGAATTGCATTAATGCTATTTTTTTTACCTTGCTGCACAGTACGATGAGAAACTGCACAGTATCCAATTGATTGTAAGACAGTTCGAAAGTCAAAGTTTCATTGAATTCAGGCTGCGCTACAGAGCGCAAAAATTTCGTTTTCTTTTTCTTTAACTTCCTTCCAGTTTTGCCATTTAACATAAGTACTCTTACATAGGGATCTGCGAAACAATTACTGTTTTCATTTCCGTAGAATTAAGGTATTTTTATTTTTTTATCTTCCGTCGGTAAGACAGTTTTCTACTTACTGAATTCTTCGACGCTTGATACCGTCGGTATGAATTTTAGTTCACGCAGCTTCATAATGTTGATGGTCAATCTCTGGGCTGTCGGTAAGTAACTTATGCCTAATAAAATATTTCCGTATTCCTGTAAGTTAAATTGTAATTAGAAATATTAGTTTTCGGTTAACTTGTTTTTCAGTTTATGATTTTACAATTGTTATTTTTACATTACAAAACTTACCCTACTGGACGGTTTCATCTTGTAATTAAACAGATGTATTTCCGGGCTGTACAATATTTTTTTAACATCTTTTATCGCAACTCTGAGATTGGAAAGTTCTGTGTGATTGGCATATCGATCATGATCGTACACTGCAATATCGAGCACCCATTCCTAGCAAAAAAAAATATGTATACTTATAAAATCTTTGTCGAGTAAATGCCAAAGGGTCGATAATTTAAAGGCATGTGGCACAGTTGTGATACAGACTCAGTCGGTAAAAAATCGGTTTCCCTATTTTCTCCGCAACTATTAATATTTCGGACAAAAACGAATTAGGTTTTCGTAACCAATAGATAGATGCATGAAAACTCAATTTGCTTTTTTCCGCAATATTCACAGTTGGGGAGAAAATAGGGAAACAGGTTTGTTACCGACTGAGTCTGTGCCACATCCCCTTATGGTGATGTGTTACATATCGTCTGTCTCTCTTAGATCGCCATAAGTGCAAGTGAGATAGCTGAATCTTCCGGAAGTGTTATTCGTCGCCACGGTTGATTTTTCGGATAAAAGTCGAGAAGTACTGACTGCAGGGTACCAAAACGCAGTCAATACTTCTCGTCTTTTGCCTGAAATATCAATTGTGCCCAAGAACAACGCTTTACAGTTTTTGTTACCGACCGAGCACTAACACATCATCTTAAGATGATGTGCTACATGTCGTCTGTCTCTCTTAGATCGCCATAAGTGCGAGTGAGATAACTGAATCTTCCTGAAGTGTTATTCTCCGTCGCGGTTGTTTATTCGAATAAAAGGCGAGAAGTACTGACTGCAGAATGCCAAGGCGCAGTCAGTACTTCTCGTCTTTTGCCTAAAACATCAATTGTTACCGAGAACAACGCTTTACAGTTTTTGTTACCGACCGAGTAGTCGCACATCATCTTAAGGTGATGTGACACATGTTCGAAAACTGCTGGGAAACTGCAATCGGTATAAAAAACTGTAATCAAAACTACTCAGTTTAGATGAAAAAAAATAGGTTTTACTCCGTCGTAGATAGACGAAGTCAAAGCTAATTTGCTTTTGTCTGAAATATTAACCGGCTTTGAGTAGATTTGATTACAGTTTTCGATATCGATTGCAGTTTTCGAACATGTGTCACATTACCTTAATATCCTTCGAAAGCGCTAGAAGCGATAACTATTTTTTTACAGTTCCGCGTGTTGCTAACCGATCGAGCAGTCGATAAGGTAGAAACCTCTCATAAGTGGAAACAATGTTAAAGAGAGTTGCATTAAAATGGCGCTGCTATCTATTTGGCCCCAATTGTCGTCGTGTATAAATTCTTAACAAAAACAAAGCTACTCTTTGAGGAAGAAAGAAAGAAAAATTGTTGTCGTGTACCTTGACATCATCTGATTTAACGTCAGAAATGACAAACGTTTCTCGATAAATGGGACTGGCTGTGTGCCTTATGCCTCTTGTTCTGAAGCTATGCAGCTTTTGTTTCTTTCTGTTAGTCCAGGATTGCTTCACAATGTTGAGAGCGACGTAAGGCTCTAGAGTGCAGTTGTATTGCTTCGGAGGAAGGCTCGACACTGCCTACGTGACACAAATAATTTTTATTCAGTTTACAAAGATGACAATTTCGTAATGGAATATTGCCGCACATTTTTTCTTTTCTTTATGGAATTCAACAAATGTTATAAAAATTTATAGATACTGAGAATTACGAGCGTTTTACCTCAATACCGATGACGAGTTTTCCAGTGATGTTGTTGTCTATTGGCGGCAGGTACTGAAGGCTCATCGTCAGTTCAGTGGGAAAGTCTTTAAGTCTATTTTCGCTTCGTTGCTTTTCCGCTTGTATAAGATTCTGAGAGATAAAAAAATGTGATATTGATGACCTATTGTCTTCTTATCTTTTTTCAATCTTAATCTAAAAACAGAGGTAAAGTTTGCCGAATAGAAAACTATGTTAATGGAAGTTTTTCGAACCAAACTGGGTATATTTTTTAATTTATATATAGGTATAACAAATTTGTAATTGGGTCTTTCAAAAAATAATAAAATGAATATGGGCGAATCTCACAAATCTTCGACTTTCACGGCCTCAAAGAATAAAAATCTAGTTATAGGAGCACCGGATCGCCAATTTTTTGTACTCATCTTAAGACCTTTAGAAAGCAAAATTCGTTCATGGACAAAGCTTCATCTACAGGGTGCTCGCATAAAAAATCATATTATCATTTTAACTAAAAATCATTTATTTGGTGCTAATTCATTGTAGGAACTGTGTTATTGTGTTTTACAAGTGTTTAACTTACTTTCACTTGTAATATCACAAGAGCTTTGAAATTATCGGATATTTCCTGACAGGTTCGTTGCAAACAAATGAACGAGTCAAGTTTTCCAGGTTAAAAAATCACGAGCGCGTAGCGCGAGTGATTTTTCTGGAAAACTTGACGAGTTTATTTGTTTGCAGGGAACCTGGAGGGAAATATCAGATTAATTTCGAAGCTCGAGTGGTATTCGGGGGATTATTTTTTCTATTCAAATTGCGACAAATGGAATTGCACCATGAGACAAAAATTATCATTCTGACAAGGAAATTTCATAATCAGAACAAAAACCTTTTAATTCATGTTTAAAAAATTGCAGTTAAATACACAATTGTTATAGACATTTGTATATTGATTCCAGACTGAGGTTTTCGATTTAATCGTATTAACAGGGACATTTCCCTTTACTTTTTCATCAATAGTTTGCAAGGATTCAACGCCAAACCTACTCATATAAAATAAAAATCCTTTGACTGCCACAATAAAATTCAATCTGTCAGTTTGACAGATGGTTGACGCGGCTAAATGATTTTTTGTTTTATATATATAACCAACACGCAAAATTATCAAAAAATTATCACTTGTAATACCACAAGAGCTTTGAAATTATCGGATATTTCCTGACAGGTTCGTTGCAAACAAATGAACGAGTCAAGTTTTCCAGGTTAAAAAATCACGAGCGCGTAGCGCGAGTGATTTTTCTGGAAAACTTGACGAGTTTATTTGTTTGCAGGGAACCTGGAGGGAAATATCAGATTAATTTCGAAGCTCGAGTGGTATTCGGGGGATTATTTTTTCTATTCAAATTGCGACAAATGGAATTGCACCATGAGACAAAAATTATCATTCTGACAAGGAAATTTCATAATCAGAACAAAAACCTATGTTGCATCCAACACATATTTTCTCTCTGCACAAAATGCAGTGAATTGCGCCCAAATCGATTTTTTACTCTTTTCTGTATTTGCCGGGACATTTTGTTTTATTTTTTTAGCGATGTTCTGAAGCGATTCATCACCAAATCGCTTTTTTGACTCACTCATATTGACGACCGTTAATAGTACCTTGACGTTTTAAAGATTCGCAGAGGTTACAAGTGTCAAAAAAATTATTGTTTATCGCTTAGCAACCGAGCCGGGAAATTTTCGAAAAATTATCGATATAATTTTACCCTAGCTGTACCACGTGATGTTGAATACCGCGCTCTGATTGGTCGAAATTTGGATGGGAAAAATAATCAGTATAATACCGTGTAGCTTGCCCCACGTGACGTCGAATGGTGCAATTCCATTGGTCGAAATTTGGATGGGAAAAATAATCAATGTAACTTTATTTTTAAATGACCCATTGGAAGGCATAGATTTATCCCTTCCAATAGGTCATTTTTCTAATTCAATTTTACTCAATTCGTATGCAGAAAATGAAAAGTAAAACTGGTAATGACTCTACTAACTCAAAATATAATTTAGATAATTTAGGAACGATAATAGTTTGAATTTATTATGCGAATTTATAAACCTGACATTCTCGAATCTGACAATTGAATACGTTTTGACCCAGAAAAAAATTGTTTCTCGTCTACAGGTCGGGCACATCTGCGCACATCTAATTCGTGATAAGAATAACGTACTCAGATGGAATTTAATTATCTTACTTGACTAGCTTGGCCGGATAACGATGCGAAAAACCTGACATTTATTCTCCACGCAGCAATATGAGTCCATGTCGCAGAACGTTGCGAGCTAAATAATTGATTCTCCGACATAAATTTCCCTTCATTCAATCCGTGATGATCCTACCTTCATGTGCATCCAATTCATTTGGCTCAATTAGCTTGTGCTGATATTTCTGCACCATATAACGGTGGATGTCAGGTTCACCATCGAAACCGACTGACAGACGTTCACAGGATAACCGCTTAATTTTCTGACATGTTTGGCGATTACAATTACGTACATTATGTTCATTGCACCTTACCAGAATTTCATGATTTTTTTCTTATTTTTTCTGAAGGTGCATATCAATGCTACACCTGTACGAAGTGACGCGAAAATCAGAGTTACAACCGAAAACGTTATTAATTTCCGCATTTGAACCAGGATAAAACAGTCTATTGGCGCATTATAAAATTAAATTATTTTTTTTCAGATAGATTATGCTTCGTACATCTTAGTAAAAGTTTGATACTCGCGTAATTCATTCTGTGTAATTTACTATCGCATTCCGCAGTCGAGTTACACGAAAGTCAAAGGTTTGTGAGATATGCCCATATATTTATATACAGAATTTTTTTCATTTTAACTAAAAGAGGCTTTTGGGCTTAGAGGGTTAAAAAAAATTCGGTGAGCATGATTAATACCGATACTCACCACGGTGGACGCTGTTTCGATACATTCGAATGGAACATTGTTTGAGTTCATCGAATCCCTCTGGGACTCATTTGCTTCACAAGCGCTCCCTGTAATAAATTAATTTTGAAAAACTGATCATTATGACAGTATTAAATCAACTCTTCAACCGCCAAACAATCCATTTTACTTTAAGGTAGTTCTGTCGGTACGCCGGAGTCATAAATCTCCGAGTCTATGTGACATTAAAAAATAATCATACGCATCACTTTGACTGCCTCAATAATAATATCAAAAATAATCGAGAATCCTTCGAAATTGCCGTAATCAAATTAAAACGATTATTTGTAAATAGTTGATATGTTTAGTGCGGATTTGACTTCATTTTTACGATAATTAGGTTAGGAAACGTCATTTGGCCCGATATCCTGCACTTTGACCTTGGTTCAATTAAACATTATTTCGGAGACTTCACCTTTTTTCATGATGTATCAATACCTGAATGATTTGCAAATTCGTAGTACTTTTTATTTTTTCTCTATCTTTGATCTAAGTATGTTAATTTTCGATTTAAAGATCAATTTTTCCAACCCTCCCGTTGGCGCCGTGTAAAAAGATCGATTTTCAAGTTTTAATTGTTCATTCAAATACTCGGTAAGAGCCTTCAAGATTTTGTGCAAGTAAAATTGAATAGCTTAATTACAACATGTCAAAAATTCATGCATATTAGTTTGGATTGCCTTCACGACAGAACTACTTTAAACAATTCTGAGAATATAAGTAGGCGAAAAATAGGACTTTAAGAAACTCACTCATTCAATATTTACGAGTACATTCGGTTTTTTTTTCACGAATTAAGAATATCAAATTTCAAATAAAATTCTACTATTTGCTAAATTTTCAAAAATTTTCGGTTCTGAATTTAAAAAATATGGTTTAAAAAATTGTTTCTCCTTTAATGTCGCAAATATATTACGTAGGCAGTTAAATGGTTAATCTTTGTTGATAAATATTTTATTTGCGCTCTCTAACAAAATAAAACTATGAATAATTTTTACACTAAAATTTTTATAATTAATAAAATATGTTACCATTTTCGTAGAGACTTCCAAGTCGCCATGAGCGATAGCTCACGTCACCCAACTTGATATTATCATTCTGTTGACTATTATATTGCAGTGGCGTTGGTTTGACATCCGTCTTTGCTTCGTCCAAGGAAAAACATGAATAAAAAAGAAATTTCGATTACCTCAGCCTCGGAATAATTAGATAATTTAAAACGTGTGATGCAACAGACACAAAACTAAAATAAAAAAAAACAATTAATGCAGGAAATAAGTGGTTGAATAAATGGCACTTATTTTTGCTTCAATAATCTGTCGCTGTAGAAATATAAAAATGATTTAATAGCATGATAAATGGGACAACCATTGGCTCATAGGAATCTTCACCTCGCATTTCGTTGAATATTTATAGGCTTTAATTTTTTTGCAATGCTGACCGGGGTCAACAGTTGGCAAACAGCAGATTCAATCTACGTATGGATCTATCGATCAGTTAGAATTTGTGAAATCGAGGGGTCTTTTTGCACAGTCTGTAATTATAATATACCAGCGTGCCATTTCACGACTAATTTTTTCTTTTTTACTTTTTAAGTTTGTACGTAATTGCATAACCGATATATTCACCGTGAGACTGAACGTTGTAATATGAAGAAAATAGTGTGCGTGCTGGCAATAGGGAAACGGATAGAAGGCGGAACGTCTCGAGTGTACAGAGGTACAAATATGCTATATTATATGCTTGCATATATGCTGATACTTTAGACTCGTGTACGTAACTATTGCAAGCCGTATTTGCAATTTTCCGTGGGAATTAGTCATTGACACAGAAAAATAAATTATTTCAAAAAAATTCTACTGAATTATTTGAAACAATTTTGAAAAGCTGAAGTTTAGCGAAATTTTTGTCGTCAAGACGTAATAACGAAAATTGTACTCAATTATGCATCTAATATCACTGAATATTATTACGTCTGCGTACAAAAGCTCACTATCTCAAATTTTGCCATTTCAAAACTTCATAAAATGCTAATTGAATAGCAAACAACATTAAATGCACATGCACATCAAATCAATTTTTTCCCCTCAGTTTTTCATGATGTATATTTGCAATAATTTGTGGGATTAGTTTTCGATATTAAAAAAAATGTTAAGTAACAGAAGCTTACACCTAATTTGTATTTTAGATTTCGACTTATTTATTTGGAGAAATTAATTTATTTTTTCTTTATTAAAATTAAAGTTTCAAATTTCAGAATTAAAATTCTGCCTTAAATATATGTTTAATTGCCAAATCCATTTCCAAGTCGTAAATTCCACATAAAATTGAAACAATATCATATTCTCGTATGAAATTTTATTTATTGTTTAATTACTGTTATTTTTAGCTATATTTCATATAGAACTTCAAGGATTATAAATAGTGTTCAAATGACGCCGTATATTTAATACAAGAGACAATATAATTATATATCATTGACTTTCGTTTTCAGTGCATGCAAATATACCGCACGTACATTGCTTAAAAAGTCTACAGCAAAAAAAAACAGCATGCAGTGTTTATCTAGACGCTAAACCTCACATTAAGCAGGCCCACGTACTTAACGCCAAATACGTTGGCGTGAATAGTGTATTACGTGTCTGCGACGAAAGGAAGCGAAGTAGCGATTGGGAATGCCAGCAGAACGTGAGGTGAAGATTAAAAGTCCAATTGAGTGGGTACAGCATATGTAGAAACGTGATACAGTCGTTACTCTCTTAAGAAGACGAGAAAATATAGTGATTGGCATATTGGTGTCTCTTTCTGTCCAACATATTTCACTATGTTGACTGCCAAGAACTATTAGTGACCAACACCCGTGTGGAAATCTGTTGGGGATAAACTGGTTTGAACCTAGCGTCTAGCTAGTTTTTTCTATCAAGTTTTTCTGTAGTGGGACTAGACATAAACTAGCCAGAATGCACTGATAGATAGCATATCTATCTAGGATCTGTCTAGCTTTCATGCACCGAGACAAAAAGTTTCATTGATTCACGGAAATCTGTGCCAATGAAATGAAATATTTGAATTTCAATACTATCATTTCTTTGAATGATCTCAAACTCAATGAAAAGTAGTGACATTGATTCGAAGAAACATTTCTTTAAACCAATGAACCTTTTTTTCATTGATTTCAAAGATATCGCCTCTGATTCAATGAAACCTTCTTCTTACCACCTCAAAATTTCGAAACCTATTTTTTCCTGAAATACGCGGCAGATAAAGCTCAAATTTTGTGAGTGTGTAAGGCAGTACGGCAGAAATAGGCTAAGCTTCTCGCTCCACGAAACTCGAAGCCGTTCGTTCGAGAGAATCGAAAAACAAAAAAGTAAGGTTAGGTGCGAGAGAGAGATCAATGAAAACGTTACTTCGAACCAATCAAAACGTCTCTTTAAAACAATGAAATTGTTTCTTTATTATATGCTCACTAAGTAAATCTTTATTTACAGACAATGAAATGTTCTCTTTGAAATTCAAATGCCCTATTTCATTGAAATCAATGGAAAAGAATCAATCCACCCATTTCTTTGGCGTCAATGAAATCTTTTCTCTCGGTGTGGCACAGCTTACCTGACTAGAGGCTAGACATAATATATCTAGCATACACGTATAGATGCCCAGGCCATCTAGGATCTATCTAGCTTTCATGGCACAGCTTACCTGGCCACAGGCTGGACATAATATATATGTTAACGAAGTTAACGTCGCAATGCGCGTTGTTTACGCGGCACCGTGCGTGTTTTCGGCGGAAACGGGGGCGTTTTCCGATACAGGGAGATTCCGATACAGGGTCTAGTCGTGACACGCTGCGCAGCGAGTTATTATTATGAAGGCAACATTAATTTCTTGTTTAACTTGGCGTCGAGTCGCTACCGTGACACTTGATGTAGAGTGGCACGTGCATGTTCATGAAAGGTACCAAAAAATACGTTCTAGAGGACTACGATTTTTTTTTGTTTTGTACGACGCCAAAGAATTTATATTTTTTTGTTTTTTGCGATAGGCTTTATCGAGATATTTGATTATTAATGAAAAAGTGATTACTTACGTTATTAAATACGTTCTAGAGAACTACGATTTTTTTTGTTTTGTACGACGCGAAAGAATTTATATTTTTATGTTTTTTGCGATAGGCCTTATCGAGATATTTGATTATTAATGAAAAAGTGATTACGTACGTTATTAAATAGTGTTCCCTGTTTAAATAGTGTTAAACAGCTTCCCTGTTACGTGCTGATGCAATAAATGACGGTTTATATTAATTCTGTTTTTTATTTATCGTAGGCTATTTAACCGGTATCTGGGTTCAATAGAGAAATCCAGTCTAGCACCTCGTCAATTTTATATTATAGGGTTAACCGATTTCCGTACTGGCTAATCACTAGCTAAGTTTACTGGGCGAATTAATAGAATCTTAGCCAGATTTTAGACAGTTTTTCTGTACAACTACTAGACAGAGAAAAATTACACATAGCGCTCGGATCTAGCTAGTTTTTCGACCTAGATCTTGTACAGAAAATAAGAAAACTAGTCGATTTCTAGGTAATGGCGAGTTTGAATTTCCACGCGGGCAGTTGTATTGCTTACCCTCTTAAAAATATATTATGGGGGTTTCTAAATCAACTCGATAAACATTTGGCTCTGCATTTTTTTAATTAGACATATTCCTATTTGACTCGTTTGTATCACTCGAAAAACGGACACAAATAAATTTAAAAAGTTATACGTTGCCGTGATGATTTGGCAATGTTACAAGTGAAAAAAAGCACTTCATTACATCAAAATTTAAAAAAAAATCTAAAAAATTTTGATTTTTTTTTAAATCCCAAAATAAAAAAATTCATAGTGGTACCTTTTGAACCCTTCTTTGAACGACTTCAATAAAAGAAAGGCCTCAGTATGTAGTTTTACATGTTTTATTCTCAGTAAATTATAGAATAATTTTTTTCCACATTTTAATGTATGCTGAAACTATATGACCAGTTTGAAAAATAAAGTAAAGCAAAAAAATCTCAATTGAGTGATTTAATAATCAATAATATTATTATTTTTTAGTTGCAAAGTAGAAAATTGCACATTGTTTCCTCATTAATTTCTAATTTTCACAAAGCCACCTATAGGAGTAATCGTATTTATAATTTTTGGCTTCTTCGTATAGGAAGCTTTGTGAAACATGGAAATTAATGAGGAAGCAATGTCTAATGTTCTACTTTGCAATTTTTTTTGTTAGATTTAAAGTTTTGGTAGTTACGTAACACAAACAAATCGTATAAATTATAAAATCATTATGTAATGCGTGCAGACTTTTTTTTATTCAATGTTTAATAAAATGTGAACAAAGATCTTTTTCATTGTTGTGTAAATTATTATAAATAATTCCAATATTTCAATAAATTTAAATTCATTTTATGATATTTCACATGAGTTATAGCAAAATGTAAATTTATGAAAATATTTAAAATGCCATAAAATCCGAACCCCTTTACCGACCATTACGAAATTTGGTGCGTAGGAGCGCTGAATACTATTGTTAGTCTGTAGAAAATTTCGATTGATTCGGTGATATTTTACGTGAGTTAGAGCAAAACGTAAATGTTTCGAAAAATTCGAAATCCCATAAAAAACCAAACCTATTTATAGATTCATCTCAAACTCAATACCGATCCTCCTTCAGTATGGCTTTATTTGTAAAAAATGATTTACCTCGAACGCTACAAATTTGCGGAAGCTGGAGAACTACAGACTTTATTCTAAACATTTAAAATTTAATAAAAAATAATCTTATGGTTGATTTTTTTTTTTAAACGCTCACAAATAAAGGGGCCCACTTGTCCCACGTGTGTGCCAAATTTCAGCTCGATTGATAAAGTCGTTCTTTATCAACCGAGGTATCTAAGTTTGAATTTTGCATGCCGGCCACACACACACATAATACATACATTTTTTCTAAAAAACTTTTTGGAACATTCTGAGTGTCCGGACATGAAAAAATCGAAAAAAAAATTTCATAAAAACAAAGTTTTCTCTATGAGAAAGCAAAAAATAAAAAAAAGGTGACTTGGAATGCCCCATATGCATGAACAGGTGCCAGATGCAATGGAGGTATGAACTCCAAACACTCGTTCTTCATTAACATCGTTCAATAAAAGTAGCGACGGACTGGGATGATGAATTGCGCAGCAATATGAACATTGGGAGTGCAATTATTGCAGTATGGATTATTAGCTTACTTCGTCGTCTCGAGCATTCGTAGGCGAGGCAACCGGGCGTGAAGAAACAGACGATCACTAAGAAGGCAAGGAGCAGAGCTCCGGCTCCGATACCGATGAGAAGGATCCGGCCCAATGGGCCAAATAGGTCGTCGTACAACATTCACTGGAAAACATAACAAAATACAATAGAGCGATAATGTAAATTTTTTGAAAAATTCTAAATTCCATAAAATCTGAACCACTTTACCGATTCGAACCAAATTCAATACCAAACAGCATTGAGTTCACCTACTCTTATAACCAACTATTTAGCAAAATAGACTAAATTTTACGAAAGATAGAGCGACCACCTCCTTTTTTCAAAAAATTCAAAACGACATAAAATCGAAATTTTCGCACAGATTTTGTCGAAAATTGGTACAGTTGAAGAGGGTCTGCTGCTACACTAGTGTGCCAAATTTGAGCGCGATATACAAAACCGTTCTTGAATTATCGGCGTTTGAATTTTCGGAGTTGTATACATACACACACACACACACACACATACATACATACATACGGACATTTTTTCTAGATCACTTTTCTGGACGTTTTGGACAATTCTAAGTGACGTTACATAAAAATCTCGACAAATTATTTTTCATGAAAACAAAGCTTCCTCTATGAGGAAGCAAAAAAAAATAACGTTTTAGTGAATGCTGGAAAAATTGGAATGGAATACTTGTTTTAACTTTTAAAAAAGGTTAACGAACTCTAAAAAATTTTGAGAATCAATGAATTTTTACATAAAAAATGGTGAAAAGTTAGTTTTTTTTTCAAATGAATAAAAAAAGTTTATAATGGGTTTTTCTGCGGTGAAATGTACGATTTTAGAACAGCAGTGAAGACCGAAAATCAAAGTTGTCAAAAAAAATGAAGGTCCATTTTTTGACATTTTTTAACCTGAAAGGCCAATTTATGAATTCTGACATTCGAAACGTCAAAAAGTGATTTTTTCATCACAGTAATGAGGTTTGAGGCGTTTTTTATTTAAATATCTTCATGAAAAAAAAGTAAAGAACTGGTTTTTGACATATTTCGACCGAATACATAAATCGAATCATTTGCACTGCCATTGTTAATTGGTTATTGTCAGAAGTATTTCCACTCGACGTCTTGTGACTAATATCACAAGGGCGTATCATTTTGATAGCTACACCAAGCTACATAAATCCTTCACATGTAATAAAACAAACTAATAAATATTCACTTGAAATTACGTGTTGGTTGCCATAGAATTTTTCGACGAAGTTCAGATGATATTTTAGGCATTTCCGAAAAGTGATTCCAAAATATTCTAGGCAACTTTGAAAAATTATTCTAAAACGTTTAAAGCTACTTAAAAAATATATATATGTATCATTATAATTAGATAGTGATATATATTTATTATTATTGTGTTTATTTATTATTATTTATTATTAATTAGTATTTATTATTATTTAGTGCAAATGGATTATTAAAACATTTGCACTGCCATTGTTAATTGGTCACTGTCTGAGGAATTTCCACTGGATGTCTCATGACTATATATAATGTCACAAGGGCGTATCTTTTTGATACCAAAACCCATTAAACACATTCTTTACATGTAATAAAAAACAAACTAATAAATATTTTCTTGAAATTACGTGTTGGTTGTTACAGAATTTTTCGTAACTTCGATGAATCCAACCAAGTAAAATTAGTGCCAGGAAGAAAAAAGATGAGAGGATATTTTAGGCATTTCCGAAAAGTGATTCTAAAATATTCTAGGTAACTTTGAACAATTATTCTAAAACGGTTCAAGCTACTTAAAAAAAATATATATCACTATAATTAGATGGTATTATTAATCCATTTCCACTTCCGTTGTTAATTGGTTACTGTCAAAGGAATTTCCACTGGATGTGTCATGACTAATGTCACAAGGTCGTATCTTTTTGACACCAAGACCCATTAAACACATTCTTCACATGTAATAAAAAACAAAGTAATAAACATTTTGTTGAAATTACGTGTTGGTTGTCACAGAATTTTTCGTAACTTTGATGAACCCAACCAAGTAAAATTAGTGCCAGCAAGAAAAAAGATGAGAGGATATTTTAGGCATTTCCGAAAAGTGATTCTAAAATATTCTAGGTAACTCTGAAAAATTATTCTAATACGTTTCAAGCTACTTAAAAAATATATATATATCACTATAATTAGATGGTATTATTAAAACATTTCCACTGCCATTGTTAATTGGTCACTGTCTGAGAAATTTCCACTGGATGACTATTGTCACAAGGGCGTATCCTTTTGACACGAAAGCACATTCTTCACATGTAATAAAAACAAACTAATAAATATTTTCTTGAAATTACGTGTTGGATGTCACAGAATTTTCCGTAACTTTGATGAACCCAACCAAGTAAGATTAGTGCCAGAACGAAAAAAGCTGAGAGGATATTGTAAGCATTTCCGAAAAGTGATTCCAAAATATTCTAGGCAACTTTGAAAAATTATTCTAAAACGTTTCAAGCTACTTAACAAAAATATATATATCACTATAATTAGATGATATTATTAATCCATTTCCACTGTCATTGTTAATTGTTCACTGTCTGAGGAATTTCCACTGGATGTCTCATGACTAATGTCACAAGGTCGTATCTTTTTGACACCAACACTCATTAAACAATAATTAAACAAACTAATAAATATTTTCCCGAAATTACGTGTTGGTTGTCACAGAATTTTTCGCAAATTTGATGAACCCAACCGAAAATTAGTGCCAGCAAGAAAAAAGATGAGAGGATATTTTAGGCATTTCCGAAAAGTGATTCTAAAATATTCTAGGTAACTCTGAAAAATTATTCTAATACGTTTCAAGCTACTTAAAAAATATATATATATCACTATAATTAGATGGTATTATTAAAACATTTCCACTGCCATTGTTAATTGGTCACTGTCTGAGGAATTTCCACTGGATGACTATTGTCACAAGGGCGTATCCCTTTGACACGAAAGCACATTCTTCACATGTAATAAAAACAAACTAATAAATATTTTCTCGAAATTACGTGTTGGATGTCACAGAATTTTTCGTAACTTTGATGAACCCAACCAAGTAAGATTAGTGCCAGCACGAAAAAAGCTGAGAGGATATTGTAAGCATTTCCGAAAAGTGATTCTAAAATATTCTAGGCAACTTTGAAAAATTATTCTAAAACGTTTCAAGCTACTTAACAAAAATATATATATCACTATAATTAGATGATATTATTAATCCATTTCCACTGTCATTGTTAATTGTTCACTGTCTGAGGAATTTTCACTGGATGTCTCATGACTAATGTCACAAGGTCGTATCTTTTTGACACCAACACTCATTAAACAATAATTAAACAAACTAATAAATATTTTCCCGAAATTACGTGTTGGTTGTCACAGAATTTTTCGCAAATTTGATGAACCCAACCGAAAATTAGTGCCAGCAAGAAAAAAGATGAAGGGATATTTTAGGCATTTCCGAAAAGTGATTCTAAAATATTCTAGGTAACTCTGAAAAATTATTCTAATACGTTTCAAGCTACTTAAAATATATATATATATATATATCACTATAATTAGATGGTATTATTAAAACATTTCCACTGCCATTGTTAATTGGTCACTGTCTGAGGAATTTCCACTGGATGACTATTGTCACAAGGGCGTATCCTTTTGACACGAAAGCACATTCTTCACATGTAATAAAAACAAACTAATAAATATTTTCTCGAAATTACGTGCTGGTCGTCACAGAATTTTTCGCAACTTTGATGAACCCAACCAAGTAAAATTAGTGCCAGCACGAAAAAAGCTGAGAGGATATTGTAAGCATTTCCGAAAAGTGATTCTAAAATATTCTAGGCAACTTTGAAAAATTATTCTAAAACGTTTCAAGCTACTTAACAAAAATATGTATATCACTATAATTAGATGATATTATTAATCCATTTCCACTGTCATTGTTAATTGTTCACTGTCTGAGGAATTTTCAGTGGATGTCTCATGACTAATGTCACAAGGTCGTATCTTTTTGACACCAACACTCATTAAACAATAATTAAACAAACTAATAAATATTTTCCGGAAATTACGTGTTGGTTGTCACAGAATTTTTCGCAAATTTGATGAACCCAACCGAAAATTAGTGCCAGCAAGAAAAAAGATGAGAGGATATTTTAGGCACTTCCGAAAAGTGATTCTAAAATATTCTAGGTAACTCTGAAAAATTATTCTAATACGTTTCAAGCTACTTAAAATATATATATATATATATCACTATAATTAGATGGTATTATTAAAACATTTCCACTGCCATTGTTAATTGGTCACTGTCTGAGGAATTTCCACTGGATGACTATTGTCACAAGGGCGTATCCTTTTGACACGAAAGCACATTCTTCACATGTAATAAAAACAAACTAATAAATATTTTCTTGAAATTACGTGTTAGATGTCACAAAATTTTTCGTAACTTTGATGAACCCAACCAAGTAAGATTAGTGCCAGCACGAAAAAAGCTGAGAGGATATTGTAAGCATTTCCGAAAAGTGATTCTAAAATATTCTAGGCAAATTTGAAAAATTATTCTAAAACGTTTCAAGCTACTTAAAAAAAATATATATCACTATAATTAGATGATATTATTAATCCATTTCCACTGTCATTGTTAATTGTTCACTGTCTGAGGAATTTTCACTGGATGTCTCATGACTAATGTCACAAGGTCGTATCTTTTTGACACCAACACTCATTAAACAATAATTAAACAAACTAATAAATATTTTCCCGAAATTACGTGTTGGTTGTCACAGAATTTTTCGCAAATTTGATGAACCCAACCGAAAATTAGTGCCAGCAAGAAAAAAGATGAAGGGATATTTTAGGCATTTCCGAAAAGTGATTCTAAAATATTCTAGGTAACTCTGAAAAATTATTCTAATACGTTTCAAGCTACTTAAAATATATATATATATATATCACTATAATTAGATGGTATTATTAAAACATTTCCACTGCCATTGTTAATTGGTCACTGTCTGAGGAATTTCCACTGGATGACTATTGTCACAAGGGCGTATCCTTTTGACACGAAAGCACATTCTTCACATGTAATAAAAACAAACTAATAAATATTTTCTCGAAATTACGTGCTGGTCGTCACAGAATTTTTCGCAACTTTGATGAACCCAACCAAGTAAAATTAGTGCCAGCACGAAAAAAGCTGAGAGGATATTGTAAGCATTTCCGAAAAGTGATTCTAAAATATTCTAGGCAACTTTGAAAAATTATTCTAAAACGTTTCAAGCTACTTAACAAAAATATGTATATCACTATAATTAGATGATATTATTAATCCATTTCCACTGTCATTGTTAATTGTTCACTGTCTGAGGAATTTTCAGTGGATGTCTCATGACTAATGTCACAAGGTCGTATCTTTTTGACACCAACACTCATTAAACAATAATTAAACAAACTAATAAATATTTTCCGGAAATTACGTGTTGGTTGTCACAGAATTTTTCGCAAATTTGATGAACCCAACCGAAAATTAGTGCCAGCAAGAAAAAAGATGAGAGGATATTTTAGGCATTTCCGAAAAGTGATTCTAAAATATTCTAGGTAATTCTGAAAAATTATTCTAATACGTTTCAAGCTACTTAAAATATATATATATATATATCACTATAATTAGATGGTATTATTAAAACATTTCCACTGCCATTGTTAATTGGTCACTGTCTGAGGAATTTCCACTGGATGACTATTGTCACAAGGGCGTATCCTTTTGACACGAAAGCACATTCTTCACATGTAATAAAAACAAACTAATAAATATTTTCTTGAAATTACGTGTTAGATGTCACAAAATTTTTCGTAACTTTGATGAACCCAACCAAGTAAGATTAGTGCCATCACGAAAAAAGCTGAGAGGATATTGTAAGCATTTCCGAAAAGTGATTCTAAAATATTCTAGGCAACTTTGAAAATTATTCTAAAACGTTTCAAGCTACTTAACAAAAATATATATATATCACTATAATTAGATGATATTCATAATCCATTTCCACTGTCATTGTTAATTGTTCACTGTCTGAGGAATTTCCACTGGATGTCTCATGACTAATGTCACAAGTTCGTATCTTTTTGACACCAACACTCATTAAACATTAATTAAACAAACTAATAAATATTTTCTCGAAATTACGTGTTGATTGTCACAGAATTTGTCGCAACTTTGATTAACCCAAAATTAGTGTGTTCAAGAAACGAAAAAATAAAAAAACCTACGAAGCTGAGAGGATGTTCCTCGTAGCCGCAATACTTGACTCACGCCTTCGCGCACGTTTTGCATTTTTATTACGCACTCGCGATGTAAGTATTATTATTGTATTGCATGTTTATGTCCCACTAGCAATTGTCTCGCGGTTGGAACGCTGCAGCCTTCTTCAGAGACCATCGCGAACTATCGCTTATTCCTCTCGTCCGGCCACGCTGGATTCGTCACGTGTTTTGCACACGGCGAGAAATCGGACGCACTTGTATTACCGGAGTACATCCCGCGGTACCAAACCAAAGCGAATGCTGCTCTTCATCTCTTTGATCGAGAGAGAAAAACTTGCACTTATAAGACCCACGTATATCTTGCAAGTCCTGCACATCGGTATTAAAGCAATTTACTGTGTATTTCGCCACACTTTTTTATTCATTCACTCGAAGTTGTTAGTATGAGAAAGAAGAAAAAAGATACTGTACTGAGAGAGAGAGAGAGAGAGAGACACTAAATGTGACCTTCAAACACTTGCGATGAAAACATGGATGCAGGAGATTATAAATAATGGCATTGGCTCTTGGTACATATTTTGTATAGTTATAAAGTGTTTGAAATATTTTGATTTTTGGTAGTGTTCGAAATAAATAATATAGATAAATCTAGTTAGTAATATTATTTTTTCTATTTTGCTTCCTCATAGAGAAAGCTTTGTTTTCGTGAAAAAAATTTTTTTTCGAGATTTTCATGTCAGGACACTCAGAATGGTCTAAAACGTCGAGAAAAGTGGTTTAGAAAAAATTTCTGTATGTGTGTGTGTGCGTATGTGCACAATTTTTTGTTAGCACGATAGCTATCACAATTTTGAAGATATCGGGCTCAAATTTGAACCACGAGTAAACTGTTGTTAAACAAGGTATGGGATTGAATTTGGAGTTAATCCATCAAGGTGTTCAAAATTTATGGCATTTTGAATTTTTTGGAGAATGTCAGCTCGGGCTCTAACTCCCGCAATTTTTATGATATCCGGCTCAAACTTGGACCAGAAGTGGACTGTTATCAAATAGTGTTTGTGATTAAATTTGGTGTCAATCCATTAAGGGGTTCACAATTTATGGCATTTTTTAATTTTTTGACATTTTTTGTTCGTGCTCTAACTTTCGCAATTTTTAAGATATCGGGCTCAAATTTGGTTCACAAGTGGACTGTTATTAAATAAAGTTTGGCAGTGAATTTGACGTCAATACGTTAAGGAGTTTAAAATTTATGGGATTTTGAATTTTTTGTTTGTGCTCTAAATTCCGCAATTTTTAAGATATCGGGCTCAAATTTGAACCACGAGTAAACTGTCGTTAAACAAGGTATGGGATTGAATTTGGAGTTAATCCATCAAAGTGTTCAAAATTTATGGCATTTTGAATTTTTTGGAGAATGTCAGCTCGGGCTCTAACTCCCGCAATTTTTATGATATCCGGCTCAAACTTGGACCAGAAGTGGACTGTTATCAAATAGTATTTGGGATTAAATTTGGTGTCAATCCATTAAGGGGTTCACAATTTATGGCATTTTTTAATTTTTTGACATTTTTTGTTCGTGCTCTAACTTTCGCAATTTTTAAGATATCGGGCTCAAATTTGGTCCACAAGTAGAGTGTGGGTAAACTAAGCTTCAGTTCGAATTTGGCGAGAATCTGTTAAGGGATTCAAAACTAATGCCATTTAAAATTTTTTAAAACAAGGCTGCAAGGTAGAACTTTGCACATTGCTTCCTCATTATTATTGGATTTTTTCAAAGCTTCCTCTATGAGGAAGCCAAAATAGATTAACATGCTTCCTCATAGAGGTAGATTTGTAAAAATCCAATAATAATGAGGAAGCAATTTGCAAATTTTTTTAAATTTGCTTCTGTACTATTATTTATTTAGTCTTTTCACTGCTTATTTATTTTTATTATTCCTACACATATTTTTCACCATTAATGATTAATTGAATTATAAATTTTACCCAATTGGAGTTTTGGGTAAAATAAAACTTTAAATCGCCATTTAAAAAATAGGGTCTGAATTATGCGAATAGTAAAAATGTACGTATCTCAACTTTTTAATTTTGTGAACTAAAAATTGCATCTATTGATTGTCTACAAAAAAAGATTTTTTTTAAACAATCAAAAGGAGTTTTTCTTGAATAAAAAAAAGATTATAAAATTTAAATACTGTTTTTAACTGTAAATTAAAAAAAAAATTAGGAAATATATTATCGCCGTTACAAAAACACTGTTATTGTGACTAGGTAGCGGGAATATCATGAGAAAGAGTTGGGCGAAGCAATAGCCATCGACGACCAAACTGTACTGTTAGATCGTCACGGACAAACGCTAATTGTACCCGCGCTCGCGATGTAACGCAAATTACAACTATTATTACAACGCGATCAGCAGACGCGACATGCCGGTTCCGTTATGAATTCGAAGAAAGAGCCAGACGCCTATTTACAATTTCAGTTCGCAAATAAATGACGAATAACAGATGAAAAAAAGTGTCTCGATGTCAAAAATATTAACCCTTTAACGACCAAAATCCTTCTCCATTAAAAATACGTCTTATATTCGACATTTTTCTAAATAAATATTGTGAAAGAATATTTATATGCAAATATTTTCTAAATAAATATTGTGAAAAAATATTTACATGCAAATATTTTCTAAATAAATATTGTGAAAAAATATTTACATGCTAATATTTTCTAAATAAATATTGAGAAAAAATATTTACATGCAAATATTTTCTAAATAAATATTGTGAAAAAATATTTATATGCAAATATTTTCTAAATAAATAATGTGAAAAAATATTTATATGCAAATATTTTCTAAATAAATATTGTGAAAAAATATTTATATGCAAATATTTTCTAAATAAATATTGTGAAAAAATATTTACATGCAAATATTTTCTAAATAAATATTGTGAAAAAATATTTACATGCAAATACGATTTTATTACACAAAATGAAAATGTAGAATACTGCTGCTAATAAAATGCCTGTAAATTTGTTGTAAAATGTAAAATGCTTGTACATTTTTAATTTATTTTCGGATTACATTTTTTAAACAACTGTTCCCTTAATATAATAAATATACTACGTTGGCAGTTAAAAGTTTTAAAAAATTGATTTGTTGATGGATTACGTCAGTTCGTTAATAATAACGAAATTGACTCAGACGCTTGTTATTCGTGATTTTATACGGTTGCCCCTTAATTCAGCGTTGAAATGCAACAGATGACGAAAACGCCGGAGGGACTCATAGATAACTATTATTTGTCGTTAATCGGCTAGACAGAAACTCGTTGCCTCTGACTGAAATTGAACCGCAGCAGCTGAGTCGTTTTGTGGTACAGTGAAATATCGGCGACGAGCATTAATTCTAAATATAATGAACAACAGTTCGTTTTTGCAACTTTAAATTATTATGACATTTTATCAAATTAAAAAAAAAAAATTTCCACACAGACTTCCTAAAAATATCACGAACAAAAAAATTATAGGTTATGGCAAAAATATTGGCCAATTACTCTCTTCATTATTATTGATTTTGGGACAATTTGTAATTAATTTTTATGGAAGATATTTTTTTTTATTAATTGTTCACACATTTTGTTACCAATAACCTTGAAATAAATTCGTATTATATAATTTATGAAAAACACAAATAAATTGTTTATAATATATATAAATGTTAGTAAATCCTTTGAAAAAAAATTATCTTTGTTCCATTTATTTAATAAAAATCATTGCTTTTAAAAAACACTGCTACAAAAAAAAATTTGGAATATTTATAATTGTTAAATAGATCAGTATTCGAGGTCGAAGGGCTTATATATTTATAGCAAGTTATTATGTGATTGATTACGCGAGGTTGCTTGTACACATCATGACTTCCGGATCCGCCGGCCAAGCAGAATATACTCAAGGCTGTGTTCCAGATCCGCTGGATAATTGACGACAGGATTGCTCAGAGCTTAATGAAACTAAACGTTCTAATAAAGTTCCACGTAATGTAACGAAAAATATAAATCCATAGTTTCACGTTAATTCTTGTAATATTATGAAAGTCCCTTCAAATAGCCTTGGAATTTTCAATGTGATACGAAGTTGTGACGAATGCGTGCAGATTGAACATATCGATAACGCCTCGAGCATCGTAATATTTACGGCCTGTTGCAGAATAGGTGTACACAAGCATTTCAGCAAGTGCATACAGGCGATTTTGATGTCGCTAACAATTTTTTTTGACGGATGCAATTACCAGCTTAAGAGGAGGGAGTCAGGTAAAAAAAAATTGATTTTGGAAATTCAATATCATCGAAATCCTATTGCATACAAAAATGCCCAACGCACTATATTGTTGGTACTCGATTAAAGTATTTTTTGCACTTGCAAAGAGTTGCATATGCTTTTAAATATTATGTTAAGCAAAGATCTTAGGTTTTCCATTCAGCGCATGATTCAGATCAAACTACTAGGCAGATTGGAATGGTTGACATCTCATTTTCTTCTTCATGAATAGATACACCGGCTAAATGGAGCAAATGTTAATAAAATGTAATATTTTTTAAGTAACATAATTATTAATAAATAAATTTTATGCTATTTTCTAAATCAGTGATTAACTTTGCTTTCAGAATGAAAAAAAATAGTTTGCTCCATTTAGCCGGTGTATCTTTTCATGAAGAAGAAAATGAGACGTCAATGATTCCAATCTGCCTAGTAGTTTGATCTGAATCATGCACAGAATGGAAAACCTAAGAACTTTGCTTAAGATAATATTGAAAAGCATATGCAAGTCAGACGACAGTAAAAAATTCTTTCATCGAACACCAACAATATAGTGCATTGGGCATTTTTATATGCAATAGGATTTGGATGATATTGAATTTCCAAAATCAATTTTTTTTACCTGACTCCCTCCCCTTAAAGCACATCAACAACGTATTGATTTATTTATTTTTATTTACACTGAAGTAATTATAATAATCGGGTCAACTCTTAATCCTGTAACTGCCAACGTAGGAACTTTAGATAAAATGCTATTTTTGAAAATATCTTTTCTAATCATAATCCAAAAATAAATAAAAAAATTGACAAACAGCGAAATTCGATTGGTAGTAGATTCTACTATTTTACTTTTATTAAAGAAAAACACATTTGCGCAAATGCGTTTTTCACTGATTTTTTAATGATTTTTTCATTGTACCGGTAGATTTTTTCTAATTTTAATCCCAAAATTTTGGAAACATTTGCCAAATAGACGATTTCTATTAGAAATAAATACTACATTGTATTTTCATGAAAGAACAACTCATTTAAAAAACAAATAAAAAAATGTTTCTCGAAAATGCCGTTTATTCATTATTTTGATTTTAAAAAGTGTAAATTACTGAGAAATAAATTGGCGTTTTATCGACACCGCTTAATTAGTCTTGGCAACCACTTTTAAGATCAACATACACCGTGTCACTATTATTGTAACTAACCCAAATAAGTTTCAACTATAAAAATATTTCCACGACTACCATTTAATAGTTTTCCGAAAGAAAAAAAAATAGCAATGGCTTTCTACTTTAACTTTACTCGATCGCCCAATAAATTATTTACCCTTCAAATATCAATTTTTGTAATTCAACAACAAACTGTCAAAAAGGCATTAAAAATAATACACTTTTTTTTTGTTTATTGAATTATACAATAACTTATTCATAACTACTATTATTACAAATATTAGTAATACTCACTTGGCTTGGTGAATATCCCATTATAGTAAAATCGGCTCCGATCCCGCCGCTTTCTGAGCACTTTTAAAAACTTTAAGGATTATTGAAATTTTTTTTTTTTTTTTTTTTAGAAATATTATATAATCCCAATTCGATGATATTTTTCACTTTAGCGGTTCAATTTTAGCGCTATTTTATTTAAATATTACACGTCATGCACGGTTTGTTACTAATTAATAAATTATCACGTAGTAGCAAAGTGGCGAGTAGAAGAGCACAGAAAGAGCCCGACGACGACTTATGCGAGCGAACCAGCACCTTCTGCTTCCTTCCACTATCCGTAACGCCTGCCCGCGAACCACCGGTTCTTCCGTCGAACACATTTATACACTTGTTCATACCGTCCACGTTGGTATGTTAGTAACCAATATACGTATTAGTTACGTTTGTCGATGTATAGTATGTAGACGAGTTGCTGCGACGATTGCATACACGTATTCCATGCGGGCTGAACACATATGCTATACATATACGTTTCTACTATAGTGTACATATAACACAAGCGGTTTCTCAAATGCGCGCAATCGTCACAGACACGTGTTATCGTTGATAATTCACCAACACTGCTGCTAGCTTTTAGTTGACTTTTATCCGTTCTCGTTCTTTGCTTCTTTCTTTCTATTGTCGCTGCTAACGCTTGTCACGTTTCTCAAAGTATCTGCTAATGTAGATTGTTAGCTATTGTAAAAATTACTGGGCTTTTCCTTCAACGTTATTTAGCAGTTTTTTTTTACATGGTTCAATTGCAATTGAATACTTGTGATCAGAGTTGTAAATCCCCATTAATTCATGAGATATAGTTTACGGTACAATTTGTTTTGTAATTATGATTTCATAATAATAATATGTAGTGATTGTAAAATAGAGTGTAAACATTTGTAGTAAAAAATACTAATTTTCGATTTAATATTGCAAGAAATAGTGGAAAAAATGGAAGAAATAAGTAATGCATTACTTTTTTTTCCATTTTTTCAAAAGGATTACCGTGAATTTTTATTGAAAAATAATAATTTTTGCAGCCATTCCAGAGTTTAATCATCGTATTACAATCGCTACATATTATTATTATAAAATCATAATTATAGAGCTGATCGTATCATCATCATTATTTCTATAAGTATTAGGCATTTCCAACTCTGCTTGTGATTAAAATTGGTACATTTTTTTTGTGTGAGTCTGCAAGTGAAAAAAATAATTGAATTTTTTTTTCATCCGACGATTTATTTTGTGAATTTTCGGGCCAATAAAAAAAGTATGATAATTATATTTAGAACATGCTTTTTGATACTTAATTTTTTTTTTTGTCATTTGAATGAGAAATTGTTTGATTTTCCTTCTAAAAAATGTATGACATTCCCACATTCTTTTAGTTTAATCATTTTCTCTGATCAATTCCGATTTTACAAAAAACTGTCTATCAATATGAAAAATTTGTAAAAACTGTTTGTTAATTTCGAAAAAAAAATAAAACGTTTTACAAAAATTAACGGGACAAGTTTGGCACTTATAAAAACGAGCTCTCCATCTTGCAGAATTATTGTTTATTGTTCACATAGCTTTTTGGCTTAGAAATGGTAAGGAGGTTTACCAATCGTCTAACTGAAATTGGTAATTGAACAATTAGATATTTAAAAAAATTAAATGGTCAGGTAAATAAAATATAGAAACAGAGATAAAAGGCTCCATTACTCGTTGAAATAAAAAATGGTAGTAAGATAATTTATGTGATAAAAATCTGCGGAGTACTAAAAAGATCTTCAATTTTTTAAACAACTATAAAAAAAATCGTTCTCAACAAAATTTATCAAAAGATCGCAAGACAAAAAATTCAGAAAAAGATCTTCATTTTGGTTTCAATGCATCAAATGATCCTTTATTCAACGAAAATTACCCTCACATTCTAAAAAACAGCTATTGTTAAGCACACTTTATTTTTTTAATTTATATTAATCCAAAATTTCTACAAAAATGACAAGCTGAGAAATACTATTAGGAATGCATCCTAAATTTTATTTTTCTAAATGAAAAATGCATTTGCACGTAATAATTTTGAAAGTAAAATTTCCGCAACCGCTGAAGAGGTTCTAACATTTTTTAATCTTTTTTTTTAACAAAAAATAAGGACATGGAAGAGTATTTTTATGTACCCACAGAAGAAGTTGCAATATTCCATCAGGAACTTTTTAATTTTTTGAGCTAGAAATTAGATCTATTGATTGACTAGAAAAAAAAGGTTTTTTTTCAACAAACAAAAGGGGTTTTTCTTGAATTAAAAAAAAAATTATAACATTTAAATACTGTTTTTAACTGTAAATTTAGAAAAAAAGTAGAACCTTGCACATTGCTTCCTCATTATTTTTCGCTTTTTACAAATCTTCCTCTATGAGGAAGCAAAAAAGTATGTTATTCAATTTTGGCTTCCTCATAGAGAAAGCTTTGTAAAAAGCGAAAAATGATGAGGAAGCAATGTGCAAGGTTCTACTTTGCATCCTTATTTAAATTGGATAAATAAACATGTTGTGAATTCGCTTTTCTACTTCGTTATTCCGTTATTTCGTTATTATTAGAGCATTTCCGAAAATAAATGTGATAACGTATATTTTAAAAAATAATTCAACATTCCATAAAATGACAAATTTCATACCATTTGTCACTAAATTATACCTATATAATGGCTGAATACTGTTTCATTTATATACAAAATTTGAGCTCGCTATCTCAAGTTTTGCAAAAGTTACAATAGAGCGATAATGTCAATTTTTTGAAAAATTCAAAATTTCATAAAATCTGAACCACTTTACCGATTCCAGCCGAATTCAATACCAAACAACATTGAGTGCATCTGCTCTTATAACCAACTATTTAGCAAAATAGACTAAATATTACGAAAGTTAGAGCGACCACCTCCTTTTTTCAAAAAATTCAAAATGACATAAAATCAAAATTTTCCCACAGATTTTGTCGAAAATTGCTACAGATGAAGAGGATCTGCTGCTACACTTGTGTGCCAAATTTGAGCGTGATATACAAAACCGTTCTTGAGTTATCGGAGTTCAAATTTTCGAAGTTGTATACATACACACATACACACACGTATTTTTATGTACACACAGAAGAAGTTGCAATATTCCATCAGGAATTTAGATCGTTGCAATGCTAACTAGCATACATACTGCTACTGAAGATACGGCAATTTGTGAAGTATATAGTGGCGATAAATTATTCCTTGTTGGAAAACAAGGGAAAAAGTAGGATGAGTGTTGACGTGCGTCTGTCTCTTTTCCTGTGTTACGATCGCGAAGAAACAAATTGACTGGAAGTAGCATTATATTGCTATTATCATTGCGAAACTCGGGGCGTTGTTGGTGCCACAAGCACCGCGTGCAAGTAAATGCTTGGCTTCCTCGCTGATTTCCCTTTTACTATCTTTACCTATACATCGTATACAAATTTATTGTCGTATTCATATATGTGATAACGAGCGCCTTGTAATTCAACGGGACACGCAATTTTTACGGAAGTGGTAAGTAATATAATAGTCGCCAGAAAATACAGATTTATGGCAAATGCTACAAGAATTTACTATCCTGCTGCATCAATCACTTTCTGATTTGCTGTTCGAGAACTTGATATTCTATTTATAGCCCAGTTCATTAAACTTGAACTACTTTCAAAACGTCTTCTCTTCAGCTACTGATTATTTTAGCTCTTTAATTGCTCCAACGTTTTTCAACGCATGTTTTAAAACACAAAGTAAAAAAAATTGTTAAGATTTGACAAACGGCAGAATTTTATAAGAAATGCATCCATCTTTTTGATTTTATATTAGAAAAACGTATTTGGTCGTGAAAATGGTAAGAATCTTTTTTTCAAAAGTGCATTTTCCCACCAATATTCAGAAAAGTAACGGACACTTAATAAAATTATTTCAAATTACGATGCAAAATTTTTTTTAAGAAATCTTGATCTTCCCATATAAACGATAATAATTTATCTCTGGTTTTGACAATGAAAAATCTGCCTCTGAAGTTTTAAGGGTTTTTATTTATAATTATGATCAATTTAACGGTAGAAAAGCAAATTTGCTTGCTTTTGGAATGAGTACAAAAATTTGTTATTTAAAAAATAATATCTTTAGCTTAATTTGGAAATGTTGAACTTTCCAAGTGATTTCCAATAAAATTTCATGAAAATTTGTATTAAATATCGTTTTTCTTTGCAGTTATTAAAAAGTGCAAACATCTTCTTATAAGCCCCGCAGCTTATTATTAAAAAATATTAATTTTAGCAATTCCTGAAAAATCAGCAAATTCATAAAAAATCTGTATGGCAATTTCATTTAAAAAATATTCATCTCACAGGTTCTCATGAAAAATGATAAAAAAATTAATTTCCCTTCGATGTATTTAAAAGATCAAACCTCTTGTTATAAACCCTACAATTTATTATCATGATACAATAATTGCCAAATTAATTACACTATAATTTTTCCCATAAACTAAGAGGCTCTTACAACTCCATAATCCACCACATACTAAATTAAACCAACGATATATAAAAAGAAGAGAGAAAAAAATTCATCCTCGTAATACTCATAAATCGAACGACTCGTAACGCGTTACATTGACAAATTCTTAAGACGCAAGTAGTAATATAACCGCACATCTATCTTCGTAGTCTGCTCTTCGATTTGCACGTAATTTTTCTTTTTTCTTTTTTAAATTAGGCCATCGAAGAGTATTTTTATCTACCCACAGGAGAAGTGGCAATTATTCCATCAGGAGCGTATTTTACATTTCATTTTTCTGGAAGAAAAATGCATTTGCCCGGAATAATTTTAAAAGCGAAATTTTCCGCAAATGCTGAAATGCTTCCAAAATTTTTTAAATCTTTTTTCTTTTTTAATTTAGGCCATCGAAGAGTATTTTTATCTACCCACAAGACAAGTTGCAATTATTCCATTAAGAACTTAGATCGTTGCAATGCTTATTATTACAAAATATTAATTTTATCATTTCTTAAAAAAAAAAACAGAAATTCATGAAACTTTATGGCAATTTCATTTAAAAAATATTCATCTCACAGGTTCTCATGAAAAATGATAAAAAAATGAATTTCCCTTCGATGTATTTAAAAGATCAAACCTCTTGTTATAAACCCTACAATTTATTATCATAATACAATAATTACCAAATTAATTACACTATAATTTTTCCCATAAACTAAGAGGCTCTTACAACTCCATAATCCACCACATACTAAATTAAACCAACGATATATAAAAAAAAGAGAGAAAAAAATTCATCCTCGTAATACTCATAAATCGAACTGACTCGTAACGCGTTACATTGACAAATTCTTAAAACGCAAGTAGTAATATAACCGCACATCTATCCTCGTAGTCTGCACTTCGATTTGCACGTAATAATTTTAAAAGTATAATTTCCGCAATTGCTGGAATGGTTGCAAAATTTTTTAAATCTTTTTTCTTTTTTAAATTAGGCCATGGAGGAGTATTTTTATCTACCCACAGGAGAAGTCGCAATTATTCCATCAGGATTGTATTTTACATTTCATTTTTCTGGAAGAAAAATGCATTTGCCCGGAATAATTTTAAAAGTGACACTTCCGCAACTGCTGATATGGTTCGAAAATTTTTTAAACCTTTTTTCTTTTTTAAATTAGGCCATCGAAGAGTATTTTTATCTACCCACAAGAGTAGTTGCAATTATTCCATCAGGAACTTAGATCGTTGCAATGCTTATTATTACAAAATATTAATTTTATCATTTCTTGAAAAAAAAAAAACAGAAATTCATAAAACTTTATGGCAATTTCATTAAAAAAATATTCATCTCACAGGTTCTCATGAAAAATGATAAAAAAATTAAGTTCCCTTCGATGTATATAAAAGATCCCCTTTAGAAGATAACCTCTTGTTATAAACCTTATAATTTATTATCATGATACAATAATTACCAAATTAATTACACTATAATTTTTCCCATAAACTAAGAGGCTCTTACAACTCTATAATCCACGACATACTAAATAAAACCAACGATATATAAAAAGAAAAGAGAGAAAAAAATTCATCCTCGTAATACTCATAAATCGAACTGACTCGTAACGCGTTACATTGACAAATTCTTAAGACGCAAGTAGTAATATAACCGCACATCTATCCTCGTAATCTGCTCTTTGATTTGCACGTAATAATTTTAAAAGTATAATTTCCGCAATTGCTGGAATGGTTGCAAAATTTTTAAAATCTTTTTTCTTTTTTAAATTAGGCCATCGAAGAGTATTTTTTATCTACCCAGAAGAGTAGTTGCAATTATTCCATCAGGAACTTAGATCGTTGCAATGCTTATTATTACAAAATATTAATTTTATCATTTCTTGAAAAAAAAAACAGAAATTCATAAAACTTTATGGCAATTTCATTAAAAAAATATTCATCTCACAAATTCTCATAAAAAATGATAAAAAATTAATTTCCCTTCGATGTATTTAAAAGATCACATCTCTTGTTATAAACCCTATAATTTATTATCATGATACAATAATTACCAAATTAATTACACTATAATTTTTCCTATAAACTAAGAGGCTCTTACAACTCTATAATCCACCACATACTAAATAAAACCAACGATATATAAAAAGAAGAGAGAAAAAAATTCATCCTCGTAATACTGATAACTCAAACTGACTCGTAACGCGTTACATTGACAAATTCTTAAGTAGCAAGTAGTAATATAACCGCATATCTATCCTCGTAGTCTGCACTTCGATTTGCACGTAATAATTTTAAAAGTATAATTTTCGCGATTGCTGAAATAGTTCCAAATTTTTTAAAATCTTTTTTCTTTTTTAAATTAGGCTATCGAAGAGTATTTTTATCTATCCACAGGAGAAGTGAAAATTATTCCATCAGGAGCGTATTTCACATTTCATTTTTCTGAAAGAAAAATTTGACCGGAATAATTTTAAAAGTGACATTTCCGCAACTGCTGAAATGGTTCAAAAATTTTTTACACCTTTTTTCGTTCTTAAATTAGTCCATCGAAGAATATTTTTATCTACCCACAAGAGAAGTTGCAATTATTCCATCAGGAACTTAGATCGTTGCAATGCTTATTATTACAAAATATTAATTTTATCATTTCTTGAAAAAAAAAAAACAGAAATTCATAAAACTTTATGGCAATTTCATTAAAAAAATATTCATCTCACAGGTTCTCATGAAAAATGATAAAAAAATTAAATTCCCTTCGATGTATATAAAAGATCCCCTTTAGAAGATAACCTCGTGTTATAAACCTTATAATTTATTATCATGATACAATAATTACCAAATTAATTACACTATAATTTTTCCCATAAACTAAGAGGCTCTTACAACTCTATAATCCACGACATACTAAATAAAACCAACGATATATAAAAAGAAAAGAGAGAAAAAAATTCATCCTCGTAATACTCATAACTCAAACTGACTCGTAACGCGTTACATTGACAAATTCTTAAGTCGCAAGTAGTAATATAACCGTACATCTATCCTCGTAGTCTCCTCCTCGATCAAAGATCAGTAGCGCAAGGTCGTGCATCAAAGCCGCGTCGACGACCCCGTTGAGAGGAAAACCACTTTTATTTTCATTGATTTGCTATTGCCTGAAGATATCTAGGTCTAGCAATGCAATGCATGCCACAATTTAGTATAATCGGATAGTTAGCCATTTGTTGAAAAGGTGAATAAATAATAAAATGAAGAAACGAGGCGTTGAAGCGTGCCGAGAGGCGAAAAAACTATAAAACGACAGGTGGGGCGATACAACGCGATGGAGAGAGAGTCGCGCGACGATCGGCGCGCGCTTTGCTCGCCCGGGCTCATGCCGCTGACCTCGATCCTCGATCCCCGATCCGCATTAGCGTGACTCGTGGCGTCGACTCTCCTTTCACTTCAAAACTATCTTCCCGGACTTCTTTACGCACGGTCAACGCTGCTTAGTAGCCGCGTGTATATCGAGTCTATCGTTCGGCTTTTCGTGTTCAGTTCATCGACGCCACTCGTCGTTAATGTGACGATCCCTTAAGGATCTACGTGCTAATCCGAGAGATACTTGTAGCATTGTCAATTATCGAGTGATTTTAGTTGCGTAAGTTTTATAGACGCGACGATAAAGGGATACAGTGATTTTAAATTGTTACCAAAGATATTAAGGGCGTGGAAAAATTATTTAAATTGTTTGTAGATATTTTTTAATGAAAATAAGTGTAATACGAGGTGGATTTGAATTAAAGGGATTCTTGTTAATCGGGAAAGAATTATGGTAATTTATTTGTGGATAAATAAGACAGTTTAGGCTAATCTTTAATGGGAGATGATTTGCGCAGATTTTTGGAAACCAAGTTTGTAATTTTGAATGGATCTTAATGAGATATTAGTTAATTTGTTTGTTTATGGACGTTTTACGAATTCGCAGAGTAATTCTCTTCGTTTTACTTCTCAATTTGGAGAAAAATTATGTTATCTTTGTAATTTTGGTTTTCTTAATGAAAAAATGGCTGTTATTTGTAAACGATAAATATCGTTATAAATTTTCACTACATTCATCAAGTGTCTGTCTAGAAACAAAATGAGCTAACGCTTGTAAACATTGAACCAAATTTACAAATTTAGTTTTTAAAAAACTGCTTATAACATATCCCTTTATTTATGACCATGAGCAAAGTTATTTTTTGTTAAATCATTATTCTACATCGTTTCATAAAGTATTTACTTTATGAATAAGATCTCTTCGATCTAGATCCATTTTTGCTTACAATAGTTTTATTTTTAAAATGTATACAAACATTTTTTCTAAATATTCGATGCTTCCTTAAGTGAACATTTTTTTATTAACTGTAAATATCCTTAATATTCAAACTTAAATAAAGTTTTCTTATTAAGTGGCGTCGATGAACTTAAATTCGTGTTCAGTTCATCGACGCCACTCGTCGTTAATGTGACGATCCCTTAAGGATCTACGTGCTAATCCGAGAGATACTTGTAGCATTGTCAATTATCGAGTGATTTTAGTTGCGTAAGTTTTATAGACGCGACGATAAAGGGATACAGTGATTTTAAATTGTTACCAAAGATATTAAGCGTGGAAAAAGTATTTAAATTGTTTGTAGACATTTTTTAATGAAAATAAGTGTAATACGAGGTGGATTTGAATTAAAGGGATTCTTGTTAATGGGGAAAGAATTGTGGTAATTTATTTATGGATAAATAAGGCAGTTTAGGCTAATTTTTAATGGTCGATGATTTGCGCAGGTTTTTGGAAACCAAATTTGTAATTTTGAATGGATCTTAATGAGATATTAGTTAATTTGTTTGTTTATGGACGTTTTACGAATTCGCAGAGTAATTCTCTTCGTTTTACTTCTCAATTTGGAGAAAAATTATGTTACCTTTGTAACTTTGGTTTTCTTAATGAAAAAATGGCTGTTATTTGTAAACGATAAATATTGTTATAAATTTTCACTACATTTATTAAGTGTCTGTCTAGAAACAAAATGAGCTAACGCTTGTAAACATCGATCAAAAATTACAAATTTAATTTAAAAAAAACTGCTTATTTATGACCATAAACAAAATTATTTTTTGTAAATTCATTATTCTACATCGTTTCATAAATTAACTAAGATCTCTTCAATCCAGATCCATTGTTGCTTACAATAGTTTTATTTTGAAAATGTATACAAACTTTTTTCTAAATCTTCGATGTTTCCTTAAGTGAACAATTTTTTATGAACTGTAAATTTCATTAATATTGAATCCTAAGTGAAGTTTTCATAAAATCATTCAAAAGTAATTGCAAATACAATTTTTAAATATTTTTTTTAATATACTCTTTAATTCTATTATTTATAAAAACTATTATTTATAATTTTTATTTTACGTTAATTAGAAAATATAGAGATACATAAAATAATTATTGCAGTGATCTTGCAAGTGTTTGGTTGCTGTTGGTTTTTCCAGTCGATTCATTTTATATTCTTTACCGTTACTCGTGCCTGATTTCTTTTCGTGCATCTCAGTTACTATAGTGCGATTGCAGAGTGGCTGAAAATGCGTTATCGAAACACTTAGGATACACGTGGGACTAAAAAAATCATTGAAACTATCATGAAGGCTACCTTCTTAAGGCTCAGCATTTTGTTGCTGTTCTATGACTGTAAGTATATAAAATTTCATATGCATATATTGACGGATATAATAGATTCACGATTTTAGGCCTTCACCTCGTTGACGCTTCGAGCGTTTCTCATACAAGATCGTGAATATCCTTGAAAAGCCGGCTTAGGATGTAGTCGGAACTAGAAAACCTGTATCGTATCATTGCTAGTATGAAAAGAAGTGATGACAGACATTTAAAATCGCGATCGTGGCCAAAGTGCCTTTTTACAATCACAATCAGAAAAATAGACATAATTTTGGCAACTAATAAATGATAACTATTCATTCGTTCATCACTCGTTCATGGTACTATTTTTATACAATAAATTCTATGTATTAACGTAACTTCTAAATAATTGTGGTAACTATGGTACACTGTTAGAAAAGATTGGAATTTTTTATTCATAAACTCCCCATCGAAATTTAATATACAATTGTGGAATAAAATTCATGTACTTTTCCAGTAAAATTAAAGCATATTATTAAAATTCAAGTACTTTTACTGTAAAATTTAAGTAAATTATTGAATGTGCTGTACCATACATTAATTTTACATTATACTTGTATACTAAATTTAACATTCTAGTTTATGAATAAAAACTTCCAGTAAAAGTATACTAAATTTCAAGTAGATTTTTTTACAGTGTAACTTGACAAATGTACTTGACGTTTTTTTAGACTTTCTTCAATTTTCGTTTTCCTATGAAATGGTCGATTCCATTTTTTATTAATGAATAAAAATTAAATTAATTAATAAGAATTTAGATAATATGCCACAATAAAAAAATGCTTCTCAATACGGTTAAATAAAAATACTATTTGTCGAATTTTCTAAAAATTTTGGATTAATATTAAATAATATATTTTTCGAAAATAAACGATTCTGCAATTTAGAAAATATTGGCAGCTAAAAGATTAAACATTAGATAATATTCTAATTACTTTTGTTCTTCATTCATTAAATTCATCCAAAATTGTCAAATCCACTCAACTATGACAACACAATAAATTAATATCTTAATTATCTATTAAATCAATATTCAATTTTTTCAGGTATAACGGGATTAATTATTCCTGAAGAAGTTCCGACTATTCTGTCCTTGATATACTCGAACATCCCGCCAATAAAAAAAGGCAAGTCGAATATTTAAAAATTTAAGGAATTTCTGAGATTTCACTGGAAATATTAACCGGAATAGTTCATTTGTCAGCAATGGGAAATATTCGAGTAAAATTGTATTCAAAATACATTTTGCTCTGAATAACTACGAATAATTCTAAGAAAACTGTATGAGCGTTATATTTTCCTTAAATGACAAAAAGTACATTAATTTAATTAATGATAAAAAATCGTATTATTGGTCTTAATTACGAATTATTGACAGTTATTCAAATGGAAAAGAATTCTGAATAAATTTCTTACGAATATTGCCCATTCAGAGATGTAAATTCCCATTAATTCATGAGATATAGTTTACAGTACAATTTGTTTTGTAATTATGATTTCATAATAATAATATGTAGTGATTATAAAATAGAGTGTAAACATTTGAATAGTTGAAAAAATACTAATCTTCGCTTCAATACTGCAAGAAATAGTGGAAAAAATGGAAGAAATAAGTAATGCATTCCTTATTTTTTTCCATTTTTTCAAAAGGATTACCGTGAATTTTTATTGAAAAATAATAATTTTTGCAGCCATTCCAAAGTTTAATCATCGTATTACAATCGCTACATCTTATTATTATAAAATCATAATCATAGAGCTGATCGTATCATCATCATTATTTCTATAAGTATTAAGCATTTACAACTCTGTGCCCACCCTGTTTGTGAGGCGTTTCTGCGTTTAGCATTACACCAAATGTTGTGTGTTGGATAAAGAAAAAAATCTCGTTTTATTAGACCAATCAAAATTTCTGCTCGATAAAAAAAACCTACAAAAAAATTACAGACATTCCGATATACTAAACATTCTTACTCGTGAAATTATAGATTTTTTCATAAGATACTGAATATTTTTAAACATTTTTAAAAACTCAGTAAAATATTTAAATATAATGAATTTTTTATTTGTTGAAATATTGTTTATTGCCTCATATGCAAATACATACAAAATAAATCAAATATATTTTTTTAAATTCAAGGTATTTCTAAGCTTCAACTGGAAAAATTAACAGGAAGAGTTAATTTGTCACTTGAGTCCCTGTTTAGCGTTACACTAAATGCTGTGTGTTAGAAACAGAGAGGGAGAGAAGCAAAATTATTTTTATTAGACTAATCAATATTTGTGCTTTATAAAAAAAATCTACAAAAAAAAGACGAACATTCCTAGTTACAAATCTTCTTTGCTCCTGAAGTTACAGATTTTTCACAAAATACATCAAAATCAACAAATAATTTTTTGTAATCTTGCACGGAGAAAAAACATTTGCTAGCATAGTGACAGCAAACTTTATTTGTTGGCCTAACAAATAATTTTGCTGGCTTAGCAAATCTTTTTGCTGGCCTAGCAAATTTTTTGACGAGCTTAGCAAATAATTTTTGTTAGGCTAAGAAATAAGACTTTGCTGTCACTATATTAGCAACTGATTTGTTCATGCAACAAAAGTTTTCGCTCCGTGTGTTGATTGCCTCATACACAATATACCGACAAAATTTATCCGGTATATGTTTTAAAAAATTAATGAATTTCTGAGATTCCACTGGAGACATTAACCGGAAGAGTTAATTTGTCACGCGAGTCTTCGCTTTGCATCACTTTACATCAAATGCTATGAGTAAGATAGAGAGAGTGAGAGAGAAAGAAAAAACTCTCACTTTCACCGGTTCGCTTTTCTCATGTCTAGTGCAAAACAGTTTACTCAGAAAATGTGAGGTTTGCGTGATGTCTTAGTGTCAACTAGTCATTACCGTCGCACCCTCGGATAAGAGTGCAAGAGCCTCACGCGAGGCTGTAATAGCATAATATAACTTTTACTTTTACGTTTATTCACACAGGAACTGACTCGAGACTCGGGGTCGGTTTCAGGCTCGGTGAACACGCCGATTTCCAGGTCCTCGTAGAATTGGGACCTCAGAGAGAAACGGAGCCTATTGGCAATGCTGATTCAAAAAGGCGTCGTATGGTGAGATAACACCTGCTTTGCATTTATATTTACTTCGAGAAGAAAAAAAGAAAGTGTCGAAGACAATAACTAAAAATAATGACTATTATGTTAATAATGCTATGACGATTTATTACAGGCTACTTTTGAAGCTGCTATGAGAGGAGAAATGGGACCTTGGGCCCAGTCTGTTGCCAAATATCAACTGGAACTTAAGCTGCAGAAGGAACTGGAGAGACTTAAACAGATGGAGGATAAACTGGCGAAAAAAAAACTCGATAATAACTTGATTGATCGTAAAAAGGTTTGTGAATTTAAAAATCGACGATGACAAAGATTTTCGTCATAATAACAAAATGTTTAAAAAATATTATTCAAGTGAGAAATCGTTTGTCAATTTAATCACTCTTATCCCGAAAGCCTCGGATCTTTCTCAGGTTCTGCCAGATTTTACTACTATACTGAGAAAAAAAAATGTTTGGATGAACTGAATCGATATACATTCTCGTTCAAACAAATTTTTCGTTAGGATCCCTCGTGGAATCGAAATGTCGTTCAGTAGACCTCGAATAGACTAATGTACTTTTTGTAAGTTTTAGACTCTATTTAGACCTGTTTGCAATCCTTCGAATAGAGTCACTTTTGTGCAACTACAGCAACGATCGCTTAATGGTTGCACAGAAGTAACTCCTGTTATATAGGTTATAAAAATTGCGACTTCAATGCATCTTCAACTCGATCCGTTGGGTTATTAATATCATTTTATAGTCACCCGGAGGTCGTTACAGCGTCAAATGAGAGTCTCTCGAGAATCGAAACATTGCAAAAGGAAATCGGTCGCTTTTTCGTTTACTCTCAGTCTCAATGTAGTTGCGCAAATATTATTCGATCTTCAACCAACTCTGGTGTGATTACGACTTCTAAATGACTAGTCGCATCGGTTCCACGAGGGGACAACCAAATGTTTAGCTTCTTCAATAATTATTAGATTCAGTTGTCCGAACAGTTACGTCCAGTTTAGTCCAATTAGTTGTGGTAACCAAAGTATTTATTATATCACCTAAAAATTCGTTTGATCGAGAGGGTATGCCGATTTAGTTGATATAAAAAAAAATTTCTCTCAATGTAAATGCAGAAATTTTGTAGTTTTTTTTGTCAATAAAGTAATTTAAAAAAAAGCTTTTTATATTTTGGGATAGGACAGGTGCATAAGTCAGATACAAAGAATACAATAACTACATGTTTTTATGAAATGTCGCATTTAACTTACTCGTGTGTGTGTGTGTGTGTGTATGTGTGTGTGTGTGTGTATGTGTGCGTGTGCGTGTGCGTGTGTATGTGTCCTGGGCTCCGAAAAATCGATGAACTATTACTCAGTAACCGTTCAAGCGATATGGTTCAAATTTGGCACGCAAGTGGAGTAGTTGCCCCGCTTTAAATGTTGAGATTTTTGAAAAAAAAAAACAACCATTTTGATTTTATGGTACTTTTAATTTTTTTGAAAAAAGGGCGTGGTCGCTCTAACTTTCGTAAAAATTAGCCGATTTTGCTAAATTATTGTTTATAAATAAATATACGTTCAATGTTGTTTGGCATTGTATTTGGGCGAAATCGGTAAAGCGGTTCAGATTTTATAGATGTTTGAATTTTTCGAAAAAAAATCATTTTTTTTATAAATCACGTCGAATTTCACCAATTTAACTGAAACGTTTTACAGACGAAAAGGAACATGCAGCTATGCCACGTACCAAATTTGGCGATGATCGGTAAAGTGTTTCAGATTTTACGACATTTTGAAAATTACAAAAAAAAACGATTTTCGCTCTAGCATCAGCAAAAATTAATAATGCGAGACAAAAGTTTGTACTCAATGGAAATAAGAATGCAAAGTAGAACTTTATACATTGCTTCATATATAATTTTTATTTTTTTAAATTTATAATGACCGCTTGTCCCAAAATAGAATTGCTCATAACTCTCGAACGGCGTGACGAATAGAGGTGAAAATTTACACAAAAGAGTAGGATAAACTCCGTTTTCGTTATTTCGATTAAGGTAGTTCTTGCGCATTAAGCTGAGTTCAAATAAGTTTTCGAAAAATGGGAGGGAATTGCAAACACTTTTCGCCAATATAAACAAGGCTGCAAAGTAGAACTTTGCAAATGGCTTCCTCATTATTGTTGGATATTTACAAAGCTTCCTCTATGAGGAAGCCAAAATAGATTAACATGCTTCCTCATAGAGGTAGATTTGTAAAAATCCAACAATAATGAGGAAGCAATTTGCAAAGTTTTTATTAAGGTCAAATAAACCAAATTATTTTTTATTTTATAGGTGGCCAGTGACGATTGGTTAACGAAGTGGAGCAAAGGTGAAAATCCATCAGACGAAAAAGTGTCGTCAACTAAATTGGCGCCCGTAGAGACACTAACGCTAAACGTCAAGAACGATAAACGTGTCGTGCAGAATGTAGGAATTATTGAGGACAGAAGAGACGATTTACTAAAACTGTTTAAGCCACAGCCAACAAGATAGAACTTTTGTAAAAAAAAAAAACAGAAAAACTTATCGTTCGAAGATCAGTGGGGTAAAAATAATTTGGAAGTTTTCACGAAACAACACTAGAGGTTGTAGCGCCTTAACGGTGCGTCGCCAAAGCTCGAGGAAGACAAATGTTCCGGAGGTGAAGAACCGACGGTCGGTCACATTTTCTACCGTCGGTATGCTCAATGTACTGCCCATACAAACGTAGCTTAAGAAATTTTATTATAGACCTGTTGAATTCTGTAGATTTCTATATATTAGTTTACCTCTTGTACAGTTGTACAGATATTGCAAATACGTGTAGATATGCATAAATAACGTGTTAGTTATTACGATTATTTATAAATGAAATATACAAAGCATTTGACGCCGAAAGAATTGACGAATTCGTAATTTAATCGTAATCATGGAATTAAAAAATGTGTCATTAATCTGAACCACTTTTAGAGTGAAAAAAAAATGTTAACGTTTCACTTTTATCTTTCGATTTCTATAATATGATATAAGATCAAATCTTCTTTTAATTGGTGACTGAATATTTTATTATTTTGTATTGTAAAAATGATGTAAAAATTACAAAAATTGGTAGTCATGTTGAACTTAGAAAATATTAGTTTTTATTTGACAGCCTGCAAGCAAACTGTTTTTAAATACATACATTAAATTTTTTTCAGTGTGCCAAAGATTTGGCAATGAAAATATAATATAAATCATTTTTTTGCAAACTTGAAAGCGACGATTAGAAAAAAATCTTATCTAGAGGATTTAGTGACAGGGAGGAAAAATAATGAAATAATTGATTTCTTAGACACTTTTATTGCGTTATATTACATGAATTAATTATATATATACTTATATATAATTTATGTATAATATATCACGATGAGTAATTACATTTGGTATCTCTCCGCTGCCAAATCACGATTAATCATAACGATCGGTTATCTTACGCTCACGGAATCTTAGAGATTTACGTACTAGTACAACCTGCATTTTTACGATAACTTTGGGAGACACGCTGCGAAGATATAGATACACCCACAGTCCTAATTACAATATCATACATAGTTCGGGATTTCAAATGTTTCTTTTTTTTTCTTCATTTTTTTCTGCAGTTTCATTGATATCCCAAAACAATAACTTTTCGCCTCGTCTTCTCTTAAAAACTGAATAAGTTGCAGTTTCATTAAGCAGATTTCTGGTACGGTTTTCAATAATCGCTAAAACCAGCAACACTCTCTTTATCCTTTAAAGGTTCTTTTTTTTCGGACTTTGGTTCTGGTCGAACTTTGCCGATTTTATCACGTAACGTTTATCTCCTCATCGTCCTCGTTGTCTGAATTATCCGGTGATCGTTTTGGACTTGTGAGCGGACTTGTATCCTCAAGTTCTAATATTCTTGGTCGGTCACCATCAACGTCACTTAGATCCGGATTAGGGTTGTTTTTGTTCGGCAAAGTTTGCTCCCGGGAACCACCGTTTGCCAATAAATGTCTCTCCTTATTGTTTCGCCACTTCATGCGACGATTTTGGAACCATATTTTCACCTGAAGCATAAATGAAAAACGAAATGATTAATTATATATTTTTTTTGGAAGAATAAGTTTGCAATGTAATTTTATTTTATTCATATAGTTCCGAGAGAAATATGGATTATCAAACAAAATTTTGATCCCCAGTTTTTATTATGCGATAATAGTAAAAATCGACAGATTTGAAATACTTTAATGACTAAATCATTCAAAAGTATTATTCTTATAAAATACTAGAATTTATAGTTTAAAAAAAATTCATCTAAATCATTCATAATTATTGCAAAAATCAACAAATTACAATTATCGATTAAGGGGTTACAACACCTTGAGATTTAAAAAAAAACGATTTTTTTACTAGATAAATTGTTTTTACTCTTAAGAATATCCCGCGTAGAAAAAAAAGAATCTTGTGAAGGAGAATCTTTAAAAAAGCCTTGAAAAAATCTTTAAAGGAATCTTGAAAAGAATCACGTATAGGATCCGGAGCAAGATTCTTTACAGGATTCTTTTCAAGATTCTTTCTATCCGAACGCTTTCTGAGAATCTTTCAAAGAATCTTCGAAAGAATTTTGAAAAGCGTCTGTAAGAGAATCGTGAAAAGATTCCGTCCATTAAACAGAAAAATCGTTGAAAGAATCTTAATGAAAATTTTCAGAGGAATCGAGCGAAACCTGTTGTTACTTTCCCTTGGTGTCAGAAAGTAAATTTCGGTACGTCAACGAAGGGTAAACCCCTCGTGTATAGTCGAACTCAGAACAGCTTTGCAGTCTTATATAGTGATGCCCTCAAGAAAGTCGAGACAAGTCGAGGCGCATGAAGTCAATAAACCTCGTATTGAACAATTGAACTTCAATCTATCTCGATATGTGTGAATGCAATCACGATATACGAGATATTCAGATTGCATCGTAAAATGTGTCGAGATCTTGGGTGACATCACGAGAATTTGACAGTATCGATACGATACAAGATTATTTGAGAAATTCGATAATGAAGGGAAACAAGAAACACATAGACGGCACTCAAAAGCGAAAAAAAGTAAAATTATGATTTTTATTTGAATCAAAACTCAGAAAAAAACTGTTTGCAAAATGTGCTTCGAAGAATCGAAGGCTCAAAAAATAATCGAAATGAAATACAGCTACACGACTGCAGTGAGAGATCATGTGCAAATGCACATCCTCAACATTTTGAAGAACTCAGTGCGACAAACGCGAGCAAGTCCTTTCAGAAACCTCAATTTAAAATAAAAATAAACTTTGATTCTTTGCAAGCTTGTTTATATATTGTATACATCAGCAATATAATAGACACGCAATACAATCGACTATGAGACGAACCTCGAGTCAATTCTTGAGACGCGGCAAGGCGATTTTAACAAAAGGTAAACGCAATATATACGATTCAAGAAAGTATCTTGATTGAGCTCTGTCAAACGAGGAAGCGAGAATTTTAACCTCGTGCGGTATCACTAGTCTTATATACGTTCAGGCTTCAAGTCACTTGCGAGAAACGCTTCGACCACTCGCCATCTAGTGGCATCGTACGAAACACTTATAGTCAATACTCCGCTAGATGGCGAGCGGTCGAAGCGTTTCTCGCAAGTGACTTGAAGCCTGAACGTATATAAGACTGCAAAGCTGTTCTAAGTTCGACTATACACGAGAGGTTTACCCTTCGTTAACGTACCGAAATTTACTGTCTCGACACCAAGAGAAAGTAACAACAGGGTTTGCTCGATTCCTCTAAAAAATTTCATTAAAATTTTTTCAACGATTTTTTTATTTAACGGACGGAATCTTTTCACGATTCTCTTAAATACGCTTTTCAAGATTCTTTCGAAGATTCTTTAAAAGATCTCAGAACGCTTTCGGATGGAAAGAATCTTGAAAAGAATCCTGGAAAGCATCAACAGGTTTCGCTCGATTCCTCTGAAGAATTTCATTAAGATTCTTTCAAAAATTCTCAAAACGCTTTCGGATGGAAAGAATCTTGAAAAGAATCCTGGAAAGAATCTTGCTCCGGCTCCTATGCGTGATTCTTTTCAAGATTCCTGTAAAGATTCTTTCAAGACTTTTTTAAAGATTCTTTAAAAGATTCTTCACAAGATTCTTTTTTTCTATGCGGGTTAGCCATTTCAAAATTCAAACGATTTCCGAAGTTATAGCAATTAGAAGTGAACGCATCAGAGAATCGGCCCGAAACTCAGGTAGAAATCGGACCCAAACGAGAACTCAAAGTCTTGACAAAGGATAATGCTCTTTTAGTCAGTCCTTTATACCTAACAATTCCTTTGGGGAGTTTCAGAAGCTAAAAATAAGTCATGTATGGTCCAGGAATCGCAGATTGCAGGTAATTAAAAAAAAAATTTGTTTTTAAGACGCTGACGCCGTACTGTTTTTTCATTTGCGTTTTTCTCGAAACTACTTTTTTCAAATTGGTATACAAGATATGTCAAGATCTACTCAACCGATTTTGTTAAAATTTGCAACGCGTATTTTTTATAATATTATGTAAGACGTGACGTAGGATTTTCTTGATTGGATGTCATGTTCATAAGTTATAAATTTTTTAAACTCAAAATTTCGATAAAAAGTAGAGTTTTTTTTTCAAACAACTGTCATCTCTACAAAAATTAAAAAAAAAAAAATTTCCCTAAGTTACGTCTCAAGTATTACTTTTCGAAATAAGAAATTTTTTTTCAATTTATTTTCCATGCAATGCCTGACGGAGAAAATAAGTACATCATCAGTAAGGATTTTCAAAAGAGAGTTCTACTTATTAGCTCATATCTCCTTCGTTTAAAATATTTTTTTATTAATTATTATTTCAAATTATTCATAAAGCTACTTCTGCACATGTATAAAATAAAAATTATTTATAGCTGCGTAAAAAAATACAATATTTTTCTACCTATTATCATAGTTATTTCTTCGCAAAAAGTATTTCAAATAAATGTTCATTAATAAAATACCGCCTGATACGAATAAACCATTAAAAAATTGGCAACTACTTTAACGAAGTTGATGCTATTCCCTAAAACTTTAATCCCAGAGGGATAAACTCATACTATATCCTCCAGTGTAATATTATTTTTTTTCTCATCTTTATCGGTAAAAGAAAGCCGATAGAGTTTCCGTTGGAATTCAGCAGCGTCGAAAGTAAAAGAGGGGATAAAATGGTAGTCGCGATGGGGCGACGATATCAAGAGCGGAATGACGGGGAGTTAAACGGGGATTACAGCTCGCTAAACGCTCCGCCGGGTATACTCTTCTCCCGACGGGGGTTTATTTCAATCTTCGGGGGTATTGAAGCCGCGCACGTTCGCCTTACGTCTCTCGCACCCTCGAGACCCAATCGGCTCCCACCAAGTCCCGCCCTATCGCCAATCGTTGCCACGAACCGCAGCACTAGCGCCAGCAGCAATACTAGTATAGATTACGTCTCTCTTGCTCCATCGTTTTCTCTATACATTCCGTGTCTTACTAGCCCCTCGTTTATCGAGTCGACGCCGAACGTTTCTACTGTTCGCCGCCCCCGATACTACCAGAAAAGCGGTTATAGTCCAAAGACAGAACTCCTCTCTATTTCCAACGAACGAACGTTAAAGAGCATATGCATTACCTACTACGACGTATATATATATATAGATATATAGATATATAAGCCGCCGTTGAACGGGCGAACGTCAAACGCACAGGTTACCCTCACGATTCCTATACTCACCCCCACATAACCTCACAACCCCTAAATTATGAGACGGGGGATGAGGACTGTGAGTATTCACCCACCCATGCTCTAGTAACCAATGCATGCATATATGTAACTCACATGCATCGGCATGTAAATGCCAATGGATTTCCCCATATTTAACATTTACATATTTGACTCTGCTGCGATTTGTGTGCATAGAACAGCGGGAATAACAGACTAAGAAAAAGTTGATATACTGCAGAGTTGTTACATTGTTGCCGGTTTGCTAAATGTGTTTTGTTTTTGTTTTTGTTGTGATGTGAATAATATGGAGTTTTTATTATTTTGTCTTGAGGATTTTGATAATTGATGTTTGATATTTTGGTGGAAATGATGTAAATGTTTATAAACAAACGAGTGAAGAAATAAACTATTTGAATTTTTTCGTGGAAATATCGGGTACGAAAAAATTAACTATTTTCTATATAGTGGAGATTTTTTCGATGATTAGAAATCTGGGAGAATTTTTATGATATTGTTAATGACTCATAAAGAAGAAACAACATTGAATGGAGAAAATTTATTTGGGTCTTTTCATGAAAAAATGATGATTTCTCGATAAAATTAATAGCAAATTTGTGTTCCGCAAAGCAAAATACGTCGATATAACGAATAACAAGTGAATAAGAAACAATAGTAATTAAATAATTGCCACTTTGGCCGATACAATGGGTTTTAAATAAAATGGATATATAATGGCGCAATTAATTAAGTTTTGAAACGTCATATGACGAATAAGTTATCGTTAAATTAAAAAAAAAAAGAAATTTCGACATCGTAATGATTTTTACACTGTTCTCTTCATTACGGTGAACTCTTTTAAAGAAAAAAAAATTGAAATTAGGTCAACTAAAAATGAGAATTATATGGAGAAATGAAAAAATAATTTCTGTCATATCGTCACGAAAAAAATTCACGAATCTTTTTATTTTCGACGACTGTCTACTTAATATCTACAATACCCTCTTAATAAAAATGCTGATCAAAGGGTTAAAATCAATATTTCTCTTTAATACAATATAATGTTTCGTGTCTTTAAATAGACATAAGACGAGGCATGCTAGAACCGAAATAAAATGTGACGCAATGTGACACAAATATTTTGCATATTAAAAAACGCCAAGCTTTTCACATTTTTACTCAACTCAATGCGCGCGACGGAAACACCGAGAGAAAAGATTTCATTGACGCCAAAGAAATGGGTGGATTGATTTTTTTTTCATTGATTTCAACGAAATAGTGCATTTAAATTTCAAACAGAACATTTCATTGCCTGTAAATAAAGATTTATTTAGTGAGCATATAATAAAGAAATAGTTTCATTGTTTTAAAGAGACGTTTTCATTGGTTCAAAGAAACGTTTTCATTGATCTCTCTCTCGGACCTAACCTCACTTTTTTGTTTTCCGGTTCTCCCGAACGAACGGCATCGAGTTTCGAGAAGCCAGAAGATTAGCCTATTTCTGCCGTACTTCCTTATATACTCACAAAATTTGAGCTTTATCTGCCGCGTACTTCAGGAAAAAATAGGTTTCGAAATGTTGAGCTGGTAAGAAGAAGGTTTCATTGAATCAGAGACGATATCTTTGAAATCAATGAAGAAGGTTCATTGGTCTAAAGAAATGTTTCTTCGAATCAATGTCACAACTTTTCATTGAGTTGGAGATCATTCAAAGAAAAGATAGTATTGAAATTCAAGTATTTCATTTCATTGGCAAAGATTTCCGTGAATCAATGAAACTTTTTCTCTCGGTGTATGCATCCGAGCTTTATATACGGTATATTCATTTTCAAAAACAAATGTTTTACACTGTTAAAAATGCAAGTCAATTTAGTATACCAAACGATATGAGATTTACAAAACGGGTATATGAATTCCATATTAATATACTTTTATAGTAAATTTAAGAATGGTATAAGAATTCTCCGATACTGGTATTAGAAAATTAAACACGGAAAAAAAGGCTTGGTTGGAACAACCAAGTGCCTTGGTTATATATGCGCCAGACAATTAATTGGTTAGACCAACCAAGTTATTTGTTAGTCTACCAATTTCTTGGTTGGACTAACCAAGTCACTTGGTTAGCTTACCAACTGACTTGGTTAGTCCAATTACTTGGTTAGATAATTAATTGGTTACACCAACCAAGTTATTTGTTAGGCTACCAATTTCGTGGTTGGTCTAACCAATTAATTGTCTGGCGCATATATAACCAAGGCACTTGGTTGTTCCAACCAAGTCTTTTTTCCGTGCAGTACGTGATTACTTTGATAAACAAATATTGTATTTGTCAATGACGAATGCATCTGAAAATCAATATAACGATATATGCATCCGAGCTTTGTATACTGTATATTAATTTTCAAACAAAATTTTTTTACAGTGCTCAATAGCTAAAAATTTGCGGGTGCTAGAGAGCGTACAGTCATTTTTCGAAAATTGCAAAGTCATATAAAATTTGAACATATCTTTGATTTTTTTAAAAAAATAACCACAATCAAAGGCGTCGACCTGCTTCACATGTTTGCTAAATTACAGCCTGATTGTTAAAGCAGTTCTTGAGATATCTAAAGTTTCAAGTTTTGAGTGACGGCCACACACACACACGCACATCCATCCATACATTTTTCTAAATCACTTGTCTCGACGTTTTAGACCATTTTCAGTGTACTGACATAAAACAAACTCGAAAAAAAAAATGATCGCACGAAAACAAAGCTTTCTCTATGAGGAAGCAAAAAAGGTGAATTATGATTTTCAGTGGCAACTGTTTGTGTATTTGGCCTCGTTGTGTGCTTACATATGTTTTTACGTACACTTTCGGGCCAGGAGTTAGAGTGTTATATGTTGTATATAGTCACATTGCGGGCTCGGAGTACAACAACAGCCCGGAGCAAATTTTGCACTCCCTCAAGGCCGCCTCGGGCATATCGTCGGGGATACCGGTGGCGGCGAAACGTTGACCCCAGCAGCACCCCCGTCGTGGATTGATTTTATATATCCCTGTGCCGGAGCTGCTGCTTTCCGAATTTTCATTTGGATACCGGGGGCGTGTGCAGTTGACACCTCGACTCACCACCACGAGATTTCGTTCTCTCTTTCGCCCACTCGTTTGTATATAGATATATTATACATATATATATGCACACCTCCCTCGCCCTTTCGCTCTGGCAACGTGAACGTGTCAAATTTTAACCGACAGCCCGTCGAGGGACTGCTGCAATTTTTCAAGAGTGAAAAGAGCCAAGTGCGAGAGGGAAAGAAGCAATTTCAATATCGAACAATGTCTATACTCTCTTTTCACGTAAATTGGTATTTTGTTAATCGTTGTGGTACTTATTCGTTATCGATAATAAAATCTTTTGTGCCGTAGTGATGCAATCAATGTGAACAAAATTTATTAATTAGTGACTCGTTTATAACTCTTCTAGTTATTTCTCTATTATAATTTTTTCAAAACATTAATGAGACTTTGCTCCGATGCAACAAGTCAAGAAAAACCTATTTACCTTTTAAAATAATTTCATTCATTGTTGTTTTTACAAAAATTCTACTATTTTTGTTATTTTTGCAAATTCCACAAATTATTCTTTTTTTTTTATTTTCAGATTGAACAAGAAAAATCAACTAAAACAAAGAAAAAAAGTTGAATTAATAAGCAAAGTTTATTATAATAACTGGCACACCGATTTAATAAAATTATATTGACCGTACTGATTGTTAATTTAAAAAAAACAATAATTAAATATACATTTATTTATTTAACAGTCTATTTAACAAATAGAACTAACCAATAATAATCCTCTATAAATTGTAGTATCGTAATTACCTAATAACGATAATATCAAAAATTAAATCACAGTAAAGTGATTTCTTTTTCAATTTTATAAATAAATTGTTGAGTTATAAATGTGTCAAATGAATAAATTCAGTTTTCCTTCGAAAAACCGCAACATCGCATATTAAAAATTTTGTTTAAATTGAACTATAATTGAAAACTATTGTATATCGTATAATAAAAATAGGTGCCAATAAATGTATCGACCACCTTGAATAGGCGACTGGCGAAAATATAGCTTTAATACTTTCAGCATTATTCCTTCGTTGCTTACGTTTTTTTTTTCTTCTCTCTACAGCTTGAACGTGTAACAAGGGCTTCTCGCACAGAGTGATTGATTGTCCCGTCAGTGGCAGGCGCAGAAAGCACCGAAGAGAGAACCGTTCCAAATAGAAGTAACAAAGCGTCGCGCATAAACTCGGACTTGGTAAGGA